>JAJHSJ010000008.1:203480-338525 GCA_021015155.1 Magnolia officinalis
TTACTAATGTCTTCTATACACTGATCTTCAAAGAAAACTACATCTCTTTCCTAACGAGCTTCCTCTCGGTCGGATCCCACAATCTATAACCGAACTTTTCATCACCGTACCCTAAGAATACACAATGTCTGATCTTCATATCGAGCTTGGACCTCTCGTCCTTTGGTATGTGAACGGATGTCTTGCATCCAAACACCCTGAAATGACTATACGATGGATTCTGTCCAGTCCACACCTTCTCAGGTACTTCTCCATTCAACGGGGCTAATGAAGACCTATTTATCAGATACACTGCTGTGTGCATTGCTTCTCCTTAGAACGTCATGGGCAACTTCGCATGGGATAATATGCATCTGATTCTCTCTACAATTGTGTGATTCATTCGCTCAGCTACACCATTATGCTGAGGGGTCTTGGGAACTGTCTGTTCATGCCGTATACTCAGGGACTTACAATACTCGTGGAAGTCACTAATGTATTCACCACCATTGTCAGTGCGGATGCACTTCAATGATCTACCTATCTCTCTCTCGACCATAGCATGAAATAATTTAAACACACCAAAGACCTCGTCCTTGGATTTCAAAGCATATACCCAAACTCCTAGATGCATCATCTATAAAAGTGACAAAATACAATGCCCCACCCAAGGTTTTTGTCCTCATACGACCACAAACATCAGAATAAACAAATCTAATGCATGTACTTTATAACATGAGAAGCAGATTTAATGAATGAAACTCTATGATGTTTCCCTGATAAATAATCAAGACAGGTTTTGAGAGGTATACCTGTCACGTCAGGAAGGAGTCACTTCCTCGCTAGTAGTTGAAGCCCTTTTTCACTCATATGGCCTAGACGCTATGCCACATGTCAATAACTGAACCTTCCGTTGCATTCAACTCACCCTTGCACACACTGACACTTGCCTTGTAAAGGATACAACACTTCTTTCCTCTGACTGCAATCAACGAAACCTTGATGAGCTTTCAGCGCCCACCAGCAAACCGACTTTCATAGCCATTATTATCCAACCTTCCCGTCGACATCAAGTTGAGACGAATGTCTGGGATATGCCTCACATCCCTGAGAACCAATGTGCAGCCCACATCGGTCTTCACACAAATATCACCGACTCCTACGATATTCGATATGCCAGAATTTTCCATCTTCACGGTCCCAAAGTCACCTGACTTGTAGCTTGTGAAGAAGTCCCTACGTGGAGTCGCATGAAAAGAAGCTCCCGAGTCAATCACCCAGTCGGTGTCTTGACTCGTAGCCGTGAGACATATATCATGATCTGCTGAAAGAATAATTACAACGTCGCCATTTGAAGCAATCGCAGTGGAATCTGATTAATCTTTCTTCTCATTTCATTTTCCTTTCTTGTCGTTCTTATTCTTACGACATTCATGCTTATAGTGGCCCTTCTTGCCACAATTCCAGCATTCAACATCTTTTTGTTACTCGACTTGCCTCTTGATTTATCTCGGGCCTTCCCTCCCTTTCTGTTCTTTCCTCTCCAACGTTCCTGTGTCACAAGGGCCTTTTGCTAAGTGGTCCTTTGAGACTTCCTCCTTGTCTCCTTATTGAAGAGACAGCTAGTAACCTGTTCCATGAAAATCTTCCGTTTGACGCGGAGTTACTTAAAGACACCACCAATGTCTCCCAACTGTCAGACAGTGATCTAAGCAATAGCAAAGCCTGCAATTCATCATCCAGGACCATCTTCATAGAGGAGAGTTGGTTCACTATATTACTGACCTCATTTATGTGCTCGGCCACAGAACCACCATATTTGAATTTGAGATTCACAAGTTGTCTTATCAGAAAGATTTTATTATCGGTTGTCTTCCTCTCATACGGCCCTTCCAATTTCAGCCATAGGCTAGCGGCTGAGATTTCCGTAGACACATGTGGAATACATAGTTGTCCAACCATTGTCTAATAAACCCCACCGCCTTTCGGTCCATCTTCTTCCAATCATCATCAGACATATCGTTGGATTTTGCTGATATGCCTAAAATTGGAGAATATATGTCCTTGCAATAAAGCAAGTCCTCCATCTTAGCCTTCCATATGGTCCAGTTAGAACCATTGAGGATGATCATCCTTGATGAGCCCACCTTCCATAATTCAAAAACCGATCTTACTCATTCAATGAACTTAGCTTTGATACCACTTTGTTGGGGGTCTTGCACAAAACCTTAGGATCTAGCCTCCCGAAACAAACCAAAATTATGGATAATAAAGCAATGAAATAAATCAAAGCATGAATCACACACCACACAAGAGATTTTTACGTGAAAAACCCTTAAAGAGGTAAAAACCACGGGACATCGTCCAGATCAACAATCCACTATGAAGTAAAACGTTACAACCTTCTGCACTTACGCAGGAGTAGATAAACAATAAAGAATAAAAGAAAAAAGGAGAGATTTAACCGATTATGAGGACGTAGAGGCGCTGAGATATCAAGTGCACACTAGATCACCTCTACGAGCAGAACCTCCCTTCTACAAGCTTCCTCTTTCTCTTTCTCTTTCTCTCACACCTTTTGATAGTCCTCTTGTGTTTTTCCTCTCTTAGAAAACCCTAGGAACCTCCTATTTATAGTTTTAGGAAGCTCCCTTCCGCATCCTTGTTGCGAAAGGACTCAAAATTCTGCAATTTGTACAAAATCGCGAAACAAATTTATGTAACCTCGACTGGTCGAGCAGATCCTTCGACCGGTCGAGCACATCCCACACCGGTCAAGGACCTCGAAAATCCAAAACCTCAACTTGCTGGACTTTGAGTCGAGTCCCGCTCGACTGGTCGTGCACCAGCCCTCGACTGGTCGAGCACGGGGAAGAAAACCCCATCACAAACAGGCCACCCGACCTAATTAAGATTGTACAATACACAATCATAATACGTCCTATCCAAACATTGATCTGTATAACGTATTGTATACTATGCCAAACAATACATCCTATCTAAACATTGATTAGCATCTGATTGATTTGGATGTATTCTGAAAACCGTCCAATGTATACATGAACAGTACCCAAATATAACATAATACATAATACAATGAATGGAGGGAGTGGATATAACACGAACATCATCGTAGCTCCACAGTCCCTCCGGATACCCCATTTCAATCAAAGATTGTTTTGGTACTAGAAAAACTTTGATGTTCTGCATATATATTGCTTTGGATGATACGTATGAACAAAGATAAATTGTATAAAGGGGTGTCACAAATATACCTATTTCAAAACTTGGGTAGCCTCCCATAAGTTTTTAATCATGGCCTGTGCTATGATTTATTTGAGCTTTTAAAATGAGCTGAAAAAATGGATTGACGACCTAGATAAAACACGTACATCACGGTGGACCGGGCCATGTCATGCTCCAAGTATATTTCTGGAGGCAATCCGCGTCCCCTTACATGGACTTTCCAAAATGTTAAATATACTTGCCACGCTGCAAGCATGCTGTGTGTGTAAGAAGAGAAGCGGATTTCCTTCGCACAGGAACTTAGGTATGGCCCACCGTGATGTTTGTCAGGAATTTATTCCGTTTATCCGTTTTGTTAGCTCATTTTAAGAGATTAGACCAAAAGTCAGCAGGATGCATGACTCAAGTGGGCCGTAGTAAACGGAAAAGGTAGTTAGGGAAATTTCTACTGTTGAAACCTTCGTGGGTTCGGTGGTGATTTTACATGCCATCCATACTGGTACTAACATATTCCTACTGGTATGAAATGAAAACACAAATATTAGCATGATTCAAAACTTTTGTGGCTCCACGAATATTTCAACTTTAGATGTTTAACTAAACACAAATATTAGCATGATTCAAAACTTCTCGACGTTCAATTATCACTTTTTCAGCTCACTTGTGCATTGGATGCTGTTCATTTTTGGCCTCATGTCCTAAAATGAACTAAAAAAAATGGATGGATGGGAGTGGGTTTCACCTGCATTCCCAGCGCATGAACGAAAGCATTTCGCAGGAAATCCGCATCACTTGTGAAGAGGGGATTGCGTGTGGGCTTAACGAACGTACCTTCCCAATCGATTGTTGATGCATTGGCCTCTAAATATTTCCTTAGGTTTTGCGTGCCATCACACAAAGGAAAAGGATGGTAATCCTTTGGACACCCGATCCATCTCACCTCCTCGCTTCCCTTGCCGTTGATCCAAACATATTTTCAAAGTGCAGATCTTGGAGTGATAAAGTCTCTTGATATACATGATATACAACACTAACAGCTTAAGCTTTTAGAGTGAATGGTTGTTTGACACGATATTAGAGGTCCTATATTTGAATATTGAGAGTAACAAATGGGGTCAGGAAAATCAAATCCAGCCCAGTAACCGAGAAATCAAGCCCGGCCTATTTATGGTATGAGTGTCACTCCACCCTAGCAAATTTAGCAAACCTTAACATATCAATTTTTATTATTTTTTATTTTTTAAGCCAAACAAGCTAGACTGCACTTTCACATCAAAATAGATCACCTGGGCACGTGAATTTGGTCTACTTGGCTCCTTTCATGCCCATGTTTCATGCACACAGCGTGTAGCTCATGGACGCATTAAAAAGAAGAAGAAAAAAAAGAAGTTAGGTGACTCGGTTATCAACAGATAGTTCAATTACAAGTTATATAGTATTGGGAAACGATTCCCACCCACCCTGTCAGCTACCGGAATGCTAGCTGCCCTCCACTAATGGCTTGGATTTTATCTGCTCCAATTCGCGACTTTATGTGTGGGAGTAGTCAGATCACATTTTCTTTGGGCTTCACCTGTAACTGCACGGTTTCATCTTAGAGCTATCCAATAAAGGCTATGTGGGACCCATTGTGATGACTGTGTAGTATTCATCTGAATATCCGTTGTGATGCTTAATACTGATGAGGTTAGCCGAAACAAGAGGTAGATCTAAAACTCAGGTAGGTGAAGGAAATGGAAAAAAAGGATGCATGGTTCACTTCCTGTGGAAAGCCTTTCTCTTTACCTATGTGTGAATGTAACATGTTCTTTCCATCCATTATTTCTCTTCCTATCAGAAAATATCTTCCCAATTTCCCTCCCTCCCTCCACATGGGTCGCGCATGCCACTTCCCTTGGTACATCTAAACTGCAACCATATTATTTTTTATTTCAATTTTAGTAAGTATGCTCCATGATTGTTAGATTTAAAAAAGTTAAAAAGAAAGATTTAATTTTTCAGAAATATTTTGCATTTTTAATTAATTTATCTTATAAATATGTTTAGTTTTATCCTATATAAAAAGTTGTTAGGAAAACTAAGTCTTTATATTAAAACCTTTCATTTATTTTTTGTATTGAAAAAAAAAAGGATATGTCCTAAGTGTAACCTCATACGTGCGCGTGGGGCACAACATGGCAGCACGATGTGGACGTGTTTTTTTTTGTATATGTTGTCTTACTCATACACATGATGACAAAGAGCCGTTGTACACCTACTTAATAATTAATAAGCTACTATGCGCCGATATGCATTTATATGTCGCTCGCATGCACCTCGAGCCCCTAGTAGCTATCTACTTTTTCTTTATAAGAGATCTCATCTCCATTGCGAAAATTGTCAAAAAAATCTCTATTTGGTGATGTTTTTTTTTCTCTATGTTCTTTTTATACAAAATAGTTCAAGTATTCTCGAGTTCGTGTGACTGTGATCAAGAGTGCACCAGATCTAAGCCGTTCATCTTGGAGGAGGAGTTATTGTATCCGAGGGCAAACTTGGTGGGACCCAGTGCATTAGAGATCCTATTCCTATTAGGTAAATTTGTCTTTAAGACAACGATTATCACGTGCCTCAACTCTTTAGATTCTTCTTTTATTATTTCTAATTTTAATTTTTGAATTTTTCTATTATATTTATGCATTTTAGAATCAACATGTATATATAATTTCTTGTGCTCGTGCCACATTTTACTTGAGTATCAAAGTTTTCTTTAATGCATTTCATTGCCAAGAATAATACGCCAACAACTAACAAGCTTAAAGCATGGAAACCTACTGTGCGTGCTCGTAGTTGCATTTGGACTTGTTGATATTCACATCACTTATCTGAACTGTCCATTACCTATCTAAACTGTCCATTAGAACTGGTCCCCTCTTCAGTTAAAAAATAAAAAAATCACAAGTAATTGAATGGTTCCATACATATGTGACTGGAATGTCTTCCAAGATCAAAATTCTACATCCATTTGTATGCCACTAATTGGATGAGTTGGAACATCACATCAGTATGAATTTTTCGAGGCAGCCTACTGAGAGTCTGTTGGATTTAATGGACAGTCTAGCAGGTAGATAATTTGGATGCCAACTAGTTCAAATGGAACTATGCTAATGGAAAGGTTCCTATACACTTGACCCCCATATCTCTGTTTTAATGAAGTGCCATTTGGCAGATGATGCATGATTTGCCATGACCCATTGGCACATTCTGCCCTTTTAACTTTTACAGTGACCTCTAATGTTCTTTTTACCATCTGGATTCTGAAATTTGATATTTCTCAGCTTGAAAGTCCCAATAATTTGGACTGGTGTTGCATCACTGACTGCATTTTAGTTTATTCATTATTATATGGTGGGAACGTAGTAGGTCAGCTGGTGGGGAAATGGGCTCATATCATGTTGCTTTCACCTTGGCTAGCTCATTACCAACACTTCCAATTGAAGTGGGTTCATTGGATGCAATCTATCCCTCAGGTCTGCAGCTTGCCGTTTGCAAAATATTTAGATGTGCATGGTTGCATGGATGAAAGTGATCAAGGTTGTTGATGTAAAAATATGGTTCACCCTTTTTCAGACCTTCGAGCACCTGCACAGGAAGAAGACAATGGAGACCCTGACTAGAGTAGGGTACCCTCTGATATCAAAGTCAAGATATGAATCTGGGTCTAATAGTATTGAGGTGTTTGGACGAGAGATTTTGCATACCTTTACTCACGTCACTGTATGCATTTATAACCTTTTTAGGGCAGTGGTGTATATGGCAAGGCCCCTTGGAGGGTGATTACGTATTACGGAAGATATTTTCATCGTGATTGATTTCCGAGATCCTCGGCGAATATCTCGAAGGATAATCCTATCTCATTTTAATATACTATAAGTGTATTTGAATTCCGAAGTGGTGGTCTGTCTGAGGCCAAAGCTAAGGTTGGTATCCAACGCCTCCAAAGTTGGTAACTGAGGCCGAGGCCGATATCCACCTCTAAAGTTGGTAATCGAGGCCGGCCTCCGAGGTTGAGGTTTTTTTTTTTTTTTTTGTTTTTTTTTTTTTTTTTTTTTTTTTTTTGATTCTCAAGCAATCCATAGTCTTCGAGTATGTACATTTAGTCAATCCATTTTTACCCATAACAAAGGTTAAAGCTTAGAGTTTCAACTTCTCTCCAGGCATGACTTTTCATTACTTCTCAGACTTTTTCTTACTAATTCCCAGGTCCTCATTGTTGGAAGTTTTATAACTTGGAAATCATGGATAATAGTAGTCATTGGGACTACAACTTGCCTTTGGGTGAATCCAAACCCGATTAATCCAACCTAAGTTTAGGCCAGGTGGGTTGGGCTGTCTAGGTCTTCAAGTTGAGTTAGGTTGTCAAGACCTTGGGTTGGATTCGCGTAGGTTTGGGTTTTGGGGTTGGGTAGTCTTGAGGATGGGTTGGTCTTGGGTTGACCTGCAACCTGGCCCAACCTGTCAGCCCGAGCCCAACCCACTTGAGTTGCATCTCTAATATAGTCTTACTAGACTCTCATCAGTTGGGCCACACATGATCATCGGTCTGGATTTGATTGTTGAATTATTCAGATTGAGCGATTAAGTGAACCCCATCACAGTTGTGATCATTGTAAATAGGTTTGGGGCGGAAAGGTTGAATCGTGGTCCCTATACACGGTTATTAAAACGGATATGAAAACCGATGTTGTGAAGACCCTAGAGGAGAGAAGTGTAATGGGTAAGCTTCTCTAGCATTCTTTTTTATAAATATATGTCTTGGTCCCCTCACTCACATAAGAGAGAAGTCCTAAGTTTCATTGAAGGTTCTCCTAAGAGTATAAGGTGCATAAGACCAAGATCCCTTTTGGAGCAAATCACAGTATTGGGAATGTTTTTGCAATCAAGTATGCTTTTAATGTTAAAACGTAGAATTTCCATTATTAATGCATAATAGACAATCCGTCAATTCCACAAAATAGATATAACAATTTTACTTTATGCAAAATATTTTGCTAGTTTATTATAGAATTACATTTGGTACTTTGCAAAATTTGATTTCTTTTGCATCATTTAATCTGTTTTATTTGGCATGTGTTAATCAACAAAGATCAATGATTTCATGTTGTAAAAACTTTGATTATGAAGGTTTTGGGATGCAACTCAGTTGGGCTATTTGAGGCCTATTCCGAGCGCACCCTTGTTCAACTTGGGATCTAGGGGACTGTAGCTTGGTCTCAGGCCTGAATTTTAGGCCCAATAGCTCGCTGTGCTGGGCCTTTACTTTTAAGCCTTCTTGAAGAAGGCCAGTGTTGTGTCCTGTGGACCAATCTCAAACTATATTGTTATTTTGTGGGCTGGGATTGGAATAGGTCCTCGGCTTATGAGTCAGGCCTGGAAACAATTTGAAGCAGCCCTGTCTGTAGGACCTGATTAATTGATAATTAGCCCAATTTAGTACGTTATGAGATATTTAGCAGAAGATTTCCTTCTAAGGCCTTAATTTTGTGGGCTTGGGCCAGACATAATGTGAATTACCAAATGGGTCAGGCCTGAAACTGAATTTTATATATCCCTCTCAAACTTGAGTAACTTCAAAGGCCAGAACACAGGAACCCTAAATCCTGAACCCTAAACCCTAAACCCTAAACTTGAGTAACTTCAAAGGCCAGCAGGAAAAACATACTCCGTTCATCATCCACCGACCATAACATCAACAGCTACACATATTTGACGAATGGCGGCATATCACTAGGGTGGGAAGATTCTTGACTCTTTATGAGTGCGTTGGAGTTACTTGTTTTTCCTTTCTTTCTTTATGAAAAATGACTTTCACAGGCCATATAAAAGTCCGTTCTCATTACTGGACCTCTTTGGAATCCTGGGCAATCCAAGCTAGGACCACTAAATGTATGATTCGAACGGATGATGATAGGAGCGCTCTTCAAAAAGTTAAAAAAGGAATGAAAAAAAATAAGAAGGTTACTGTTAACTTTGTCTGGTGGTCGGCAACTTGATATTTATTTATTTTATATTTGGATTCAGCAGACCAACACTACTTTTTACAGGATATTTTAGTCCCTTTAAAAGTAAAATCTCTAATTTTTATGCATCAGATCCAAATATTATTTTCAAAGTACAGATCTCACCCATGTGAATGTGTAGGCTAGTGGATTTAGCAAACCTTAACATATTAATATTATTTTGGATTTTTTAAGCCAAACAAGCTAGACTGCACTTCCACATCAATATAGATCTCCCGTGGGCATGTGAATTAGGTCTACTCGGCTCCTTTCATTAATGGTTGGTGCCCATGTTTCACGCACACAGCGTGTAGCTCATGGATGCATTAAAATTTTTTAATAAAAAAAATAAAAAAAAAAGAAAAGGAAAAAGAAGGAAAAAATAAATAAATAAGTTGCCTAGCACCAGTCAATATATTTTACAGGAACAAGTCCAAATATTATGGTTTTAACCCGAAATTTAAGTATATAACGGTGGGGAAGTTTTCTACCGTGGGGTGGATCACGTGAGAACTGGGTTCAATTGATATCTGTCCACTAAGAAAAGCCACGATGAACGAATTGGATCTAAATAACGATTCACGATGTAACATATGCAGAAACTTGTAAGATAAGCTTAGAGTATGTACATTTAGTCAATCCATAGTATTCGAGTATGTACATTTAGTCAATCCATTTTTACCCATAACAAAGGTTAAAGCTTAGAGTTTCAACTTCTCTCCAGGCATGGCTTTTCATTACTTCTCAGACTTTTTCTTACTAATTCCCAGGTCCTCATTGTTGGAAGTTTTATAACTTGGAAATCATGGATAATAGTAGTCATTGGGACTACAACTTGCCTTTGGGTGAATCCAAACCCGATTAATCCAACCTAAGTTTAGGCCAGGTGGGTTGGGCTGTCTAGGTCTTCAAGTTGAGTTAGGTTGTCAAGACCTTTGGGTTGGATTCGCGTAGGTTTGGGTTTTGGGGTTGGGTAGTCTTGAGGATGGGTTGGTCTTGGGTTGACCTGCAACCTGACCCAACCTGTTAGCCCGAGCCCAACCCACTTGAGTTGCATCTCTAATATAGTCTTACTAGACTCTCATCAGTTGGGCCACACATGATCATCGGTCTGGATTTGATTGTTGAATTATTCAGATTGAGCGATTAAGTTAACCCCATCATAGTTGTGATCATTGTAAATAAGTTTGGGGCGGGAAGCTTGAATCGTGGTCCCTATACACGGTTATTAAAACGGATATGAAAACCGATGTTGTGAAGACCCTAGAGGAGAGAAGTGTAATGGGTAAGCTTCTCTAGCATTCTTTTTTATAAATATATGTCTTGGTCCCCTCACTCACATAAGAGAGAAAGTCCTAAGTTTCATTGAAGGTTCTTCTAAGAGTATAAGGTGCATAAGACCAAGATCCCTTTTGGAGCAAATCACAGTATTGGGAATGTTTTTGCAATCAAGTATGCTTTTAATGTTAAAACGTAGAATTTCCATTATTAATGCATAATAGATGATCCGTCAATTCCACAATATAGATATAACAATTTTACTTTAAGCAAGACATTTTGCTAGTTTATTATAGAATTACATTTGGTACTTTGCAAAATTTGATTTCTTTTGTGTAATTTAATCTGTTTTATTAGAGATCAATGATTTCATGTTGTAAAAACTTTGATTATGAAGGTTTTGGGATGCAACTCAGTTGGGCTATTTGAGGCCTATTCTGAGCGCACCCTTGTTCAACTTGGGATCTAGGGGACTGTAGCTTGGTCTCAGGCCTGAATTTTAGGCCCAATAGCTCGCTGTGCTGGGCCTTTACTTTTAAGCCTTCTTGAAGAAGGCCAGTGTTGTGTCCTGTGGACCAATCTCAAACTATATTGTTATTTTGTGGGCTGGGATTGGAATAGGTCCTCGGCTTATGAGTCAGGCCTAGAAACAATTTGAAGCAGCCCTGTCTGTAGGACCTGATTAATTGATAATTAGCCTAATTTAGTACGTTATGAGATATTTAGCAGAAGATTTCCTTCTAAGGCCTTAATTTTGTGGGCTTGGGCCAGACATAATGTGAATTACCAAATGGGTCAGGCCTGAAACTGAATTTTATATATCCCTCTCAAACTTGAGTAACTTCAAAGGCCAGAACACAGGAACCCTAAATCCTGAACCCTAAACCCTAAACTTGAGTAACTTCAAAGGCCAGCAGGAAAAACATACTCCGTTCATCATCCACCGACCATAACATCAACAGCTACACATATTTGACGAATGGCGGCATATCACTAGGGTGGGAAGATTCTTGACTCTTTATGAGTGCGTTGGAGTTACTTGTTTTTCCTTTCTTTCTTTATGAAAAATGACTTTCACAGGCCATATAAAAGTCCGTTCCCATTACCGGACCTCTTTGGAATCCTGGGCAATCCAAGCTAGGACCACTAAATGTATGATTCGAACTGATGATAGGAGCGCTCTTCCAAAAAGTTAAAAAAGGAATGAAAAAAAATAAGAAGGTTACTGTTAACTTTTGTCTGGTGGTCGGCAACTTGATATTTATTTATTTTATATTTGGATTCAGCAGACCAACATTACTTTTTAGAGGATATTTTAGTCCCTTTAAAAGTAAAATCTCTAATTTTTATGCATCAGATCCAAATATTATTTTCAAAGTACAGATCTCACCCATGTGAATGTGTAGGCTAGTGGATTTAGCAAACCTTAATATATTATTATTATTATTATTATTATTATTTTTTGGATTTTTTAAGCCAAACAAGCTAGACTGCACTTTCACATCAATATAGATCTCCTGTGGGCATGTGAATTAGGTCTACTCGGCTCCTTTCATTAATGGTTGGTGCCCATGTTTCACGCACACAGCGTGTAGCTCATCGATGCATTAAAATTTTTTAATAAAAAAAAGAAAAAAAAAAAAGAAAAGGAGAAAGAAGGAAAAAATAAATAAATAAGTTGCCTAGCACCAGTCAATATATTTTACAGGAACAAGTCCAAATATTATGGTTTTAACCCGAAATTTAAGTATATAACGGTGGGGAGGTTTTCTACCGTGGGGTGGATCACGTGAGAACTGGGTTCAACTGATATCTGTCCACTAAGAAAAGCCACGATGAACGAATTGGATCTAAATAACGATTCACGATGTAACATATGCAGAAACTTGTAAGATAAGCTTATCCTACAAACATTTGTAGTGGATCCGGCATGGGTACCCGATACACATGCTAAACATGGAAACGGATTGGCTACTAGTAGGTTTTTAATCAACAGATTGGATGTCAAATAAACAGTACGTTGGACCTTAGGAGGTTTTTAATGGTGGATATCCAATCACTATTGTTTTCCTGTGGTGTGGTCCAATTGAGAATTAGATCCCTCTCATTTTTTTACATAGTCCATAAATGATCTGTAAAAATTGATAAACGGAGTGGATGAAACACATACATCATGGTGGGGTTTACAGAGCACCGATCACCAGCGTAGCAGGGTGAGTAGCCAATCCGTTTCCACTAAACATTGATTGACGACAGAGGGGAAAAACAAAAACCTCGGCGTGGTTGAGTCTTTAATCGAAAGATATAAAAAGAAAAAGCCAAAAAGCAAAAGTAAAAAAATGGAACCCACAAAAAACATGGGATCATTTATTAATTGCTAGCTTCGTCTCCTCAAGAATCATCCAACTCTTTTATGTATTTGTCTCATAACTTTGGCCCTATAGACTATAGTGGATCTCCCACCTTTGACGCAATGGGCATTTTGGTCATTTCTCCTTGTCTATTCCATTCACGTTCCACGCTTCTTTAGATCTCCTACTCACTTCCCCAACGAAACCGATCAGCTTCCATGGTTACATTTTAAACATCTGATAACTGACGATCCAACCCATCACGCTGGGTTGCACATGCCGGATTTGCAAGTTTCCATCAAAATGACGGTCAAAAGTAGGGGTGCACACAGTTCGGATCCGGTTTCAAAAGGGATAAGAACTAAAGGTGGCCCCCTTCACATGAACGGTCCATATTGACAGCTGGCAGGATCAATTCAACTATCTCCTTGGCCATTCGGTTCCAGTTTCAAAACTGAAACCGAACCGTGTGCACCCGACTCAAAAGTCATTTTCACTTTTGTTTTTATAATAAATAGTAGTAAGTTTTAATTCAATCGTAACTTTTGATCTTTGAGTATTAGGCGTAAAGGCCTTAGAATAACTTGGTTATTTTTGGCCTTTGACCGAAAACCATGAAGTTTACTATTTTTGCATATATCAGATGTACTGCACATGTGAGACGTCGGGGGAGCAGATTTGGGCAGGTCCTGGAAACACCCAGTTTGATCAGGTTGTGAGCCTGGGCCTGCATTGATGTATGTGTTATATATCCATGTGATCCATCCCTTTTGCCAACTTATTTTAGGGCAGCTCCATATCTTAGGCAGGAAACAGTAGTATGAGGCTAAAAATGAAGCAATTCAAATTTTAGGTGAGCCACCACTGGAAATAATTGCATGAGCCTGAAAATGAAGAGGATCCAAATCTCAGATGAGCCACACCACATAAAATAGTGGCATGAGCCTGAAAATGAAGCATATTCAAATCTCACGTGGGCTACACCTCACCTCGGGAAACAATGGTGTTTGAACGCCATTCATTAAAAATTTCTTATGGGCTAGAAAAGTATGCAATCTGCTTCTAATGTAGGCCATAGAGCTTTTGTTTGCGCAGGGCCCACAGAAATCCACGCGTTTGGAGTCGTTTGGGACCTGTTTTTTCAGTAATTAATTAAATAAATAAATAAAACAAAACTGAGACGACAACGAGCTTTTGGCACGCAATCCGCTCACCACAAAATAATAATAATAATAATAAATCATCTGATTATATTTCGTATCCTCACTTTGGCTTTCCTGCATTCACATACTCGATAATGGATCTCCCGCCTATGAACTTATGGGCATTTTGGTCATTTCTCTCTCCCTTCCTGTTTGTTCGGATCTTCCGCTAACTTCTCCAACGAAACTGATTGGCTTTCTTTGCTGAATTTCAAACATCTGATAACTGAAGATCCTCTCAATTCCTTGAGTTCATGGAATCATACTTTCCACTTCTGTCACTGGCAAGGAGTCACATGCGGTGGTTGCCGTCATCCTCAAAGGGTCACCGCCTTAAACCTCACAAACAAGAAGTTGGTGGAATTATACCTTCTTCTTTTTTCTTTTTTTTTCTTTGTTTTTTTCAAAAGGTGAGAAACAATAATTATACCCTTTTTTTTTTTTTTTTTTTTTCTCAAAAGGTGGGAGCACTACTCTTATTATTGTAAGTATCTTTTGAAAAGATGAAAATCCGAGATATGATAAAAACGAAAATTACCAAAAATAGTAAAACTTTCCTAAAATTACCAAGGTTTCAACGGTAGACATTCCTTCCTCACTAGCAGTGTGAACCAATGGTTCCTCAGTTGAAGAAGATTGTGGATTCATTCATATGTGCCATGTGTATCATGATTAGGCATTGGTTTTCTCCGAAGACTTGTATGCATTTTCACTTTGTAGAAGATGGAGAGCATCGGTTTTCTCAGAAGACTTGTGCCTTTTCACGTTGGATGAAGATGGAGAGCGAATAGGAAACACGAGTTTCCCAATCAGTCAATGTCCGGTGAGGAAAAAAAAAAAAACAAAAATCTCCAATGGGCCCTCAGTGGAAGAAGAACGTGGATCCTTTCATCTATGGTGACATAGGAAATTGGTTCTATTAATAGACTCATATGTCTTTTTCACATTGGATTAAGACAAGCGACTACAACGTGTTTTCTACACGGATAGATCCGCGGGATCCAGCGAAGCCACGGGTAGGAACTATTTCAGTATTTAAAAATAATAACAATAATGATAAGGTGGTACCGTTTCAGGTTAGCTGGTCTACATCACATCAGCTATAAAGCTGGTGTAAGAAAGTGTCCGGTGAAGACGAGCGCTAACGCTACTCGAGCTCCAAGTTGTACGAACAGTTCAAAGGAGATCAAAGTTACATGGCCCATAGTGATCTATTTATTATATCCACACCGGTCATCCATTTTTGAGATCATTTTAGAGCATTATCAAAAAAATTCATATCTAAAGATCAAATGGACCACACCACAAATAGTAGCGGGGGTAATGATTTTCACTGTTAAAAAATTAATAGGGCCTACCATAACGTTTATTTTCCATTCAATCTGTTCATCATAAGGTCACAATGACCCGGATGAAGAGGAAAATAGAATTTCACATTGATCCAAAACTTCTGTGACCCCTAAAAGGGTTTCAATGGTAGAAGTTCAATCCTCCACTGCTTTTTTCAGTGTGGTCCAGTTGATAGTTATATCTGTCTTATTTTTAATCTCGAGCCTTATTAAGAGCTCTCCAAATGGATGGACGGGTTGGATATAACACTTACCTTATGATGAGATCTACATAACTTGCGTCAATACACCACCTATACCCCATTTATGGTACACCAGCCAATCCGCTTCCGGTACTGTTTCAGTATTTAAAAAATCATGAGAATAATGATAAAGTGGTAAACTGGGACCACATAAATCATTCGATCATTCTTTTTACTAGACTTATCAAGTCATCATTGAAGCGGATTGGCTGGTGTACCATAAACCAGATATATAGCTGCTGTAGGTAGGTGTCGTGCGAAGACGAGCACTGATGCTCTTCGAGCTCCGAGTTGTACAAACGCGTTCAAAGGAGATCAAAGTTACATGGTCCCCACAGTGATGTATTTATTTTGTCTACATTGGTCATCTATGTTTAGAGATCATTTTAGAACATTATGGAAAAATTTAATCACATCCAAAGATTATTTGGACCACACCACAAATAGTAGTGGAGATAATTAATGATCTTCAATGGGCCCTTAGTGGAAGGAGAATGTGGATCCTTTCATCTATGGTGACATAGGAAATTGGTTCTATTAATAGACTCATATGCCTTTTTCACATTGGATTAAGACGGGAGCGACTACAAAACCCAAACTTACCATCAATATCCAACGAGTTTTCTACACGGATAGATCCGCGTGTTGCGCAGCACGCCAACGATGCAGTGAGCCTAGATCCAATCTCAGGCCTCACCTACAAACGATAAACAGGAAGAAATATAAACTAGAAAGGAATAAAAGCATTCAAACAAACCACAGGACAAGATATACGTGGAAAAACCCCAAACTAGGGTAAAAAACCATGTATGCAAAATTCCACTATGAAGAGAAACGAAGATTACAAGGCAATATACTAACCTCTCCCTTGAAAGTACAGAGAAAATCCCTTGCCCACACCTTAGAAATATTTTCCAATATTCACCTTAACCCTAGAATGACCTTAGGGACCCCAATTTATAGTTTTGGCAACTTCCTTTTCGCATCCCAGTTGCGAAAGGACTTGCGACACGAAATCCGCGAAACTCCTTTCGCATCCCAATTGCGAAAGGACTTGCGACACGAAATCTGCGCAACCTCGACTGGTCGTGGGCGGCCCCAGATGTGGCTCCACTTCTCAACAATCTCCCACTTGGAGACACATCGCCATAAACCTTTGTCTTCTTTATCCGGAGTGCACCACCTTCCCGTCTTCAAGCCTGAAGACCAATCAAAGCTGAACAGAGCTTCAGCTTCTCCTTTGTGACCGCCTTGGCCAGCATATCCGTAGGATTCTCACTTGTATGAATCTTCTCCAGAGCAATCGATCCATCTTCCAGTAACGAACGTATGAAGTGATATCTGATGGTAATATGCTTGGTCCTTGAATGAAAGGCTGAATTCTTAGCCAAGTGTATTGCACTCTGACTGTCACTGTACAACTTGCAATCTGCTTGCTTCTTTTCCAACTCTTCCATAAAACCTTGCATCCACACCATCTCCTTGCATGCTTCTATAGCCGCATCATATTCTGCTTCTGTCGTACTGATAGATACTATCTTTTGTAACTGAGAGACCCAACTGACTGCAGCATTACCCAGAATAAAAACATAACCTGTAGTGCTTCTTCTGCTGTCGATATCTCTTGCCAAATCTGAATCCACGTAGCCTTGTAACTTGATTTTCGATCCACCATAACACAGCCCTACGTCCTTAGTACCTACCAAGTACCTAAGGATCCACTTCACAGCTGTTCCTTCCCAGGGTTGTTCATGAACCTGCTAACAACTCCCACTGCTTGAGCAATGTCTGGCCTCGTGCTCACCATAGCATACATGAGACTCCTAATAGCTGACGTGTATGGGACTTTAGCCATGTAGTCCTATTTCTCCTGCGTCTTTGCACCTTGCTCCTTAGATAGCTTAAAGTGGTTGGCTAATGGAGTGCTAACTGGCTTAACACCTCCCATATTGAATCGATCAAGTACCTTGGCTATGTACTCTGCCTGTGACAAAACTAATTTTTGTTTTCCCTGTCACGCTTTATCCTCATGCCTAAGATTTGTTTTGTAGCTCCTATATCCTTCATGGCAAATTCTCTAGACAATTGTCTTTTGAGATCTGAGATGTTATTCATGCTTGAACCGGCCACAAGCATATTATCAACGTACAGAAGAAGGATGATGTAAGACGTATCAAACTTCTTCAAGTAACAACAGTGGTTTGCATGACATCTCCTAAAACTCGTTTTTCGACATGAAACTGTCGAACTTCTTATATCACTACCTCGGGGCCTGCTTCAAGCCATATAGACTCTTCTTCAGTCTGCACACCTTGTTCTCATTACCTGGTGCCACGTATCCTGTCGGCTGATGCATATATATCTCTTCTTCAAGGTCCCTATGAAGAAAGGTTGTCTTAACATCTAGCTGTTCTAGATGTAAGTCCTCTGAAGCCACTATACTCAAGACCATGCGAATCGTATACATTTTCACTACCGGTGAAAATATTTCAGTGAAATCGATACCTGCCTTTTGTTGAAACCCTTTCACAACCAATTTGGCCTTGTACCATTTCGAACCATCGTGCTCCTCCTTCAGTCTGTAAACCCACTTGTTATGAAGAGCTTTCTTACCCTTGGGTAGAGTGACTAGCTCTCATGTACGATTAGACTCAAGAGAGTCTATCTCATCATCCATGGCCTGCTCCCACTTAACCCGTATATCTGACTGTAACGCCTCTTCAAAATACTCTGGCTCACCATTATCCGTCAGTAGTAGATAATGTAAGGAGGGTGAGTATTGGACCGTGGGTCTCCTCTCCCGAGTAGACCTCCTCACAACCGGTGTATGCGGCTCTGCCTCATCCTGTGGCGCTGTAACACCCATGTCCGGTAACTCTTCCAACTCTACGAATTCGTTTGTCTCAGCCTTATTTTCCTGCACACTGTCCTTATACATCACTTTTTCATTGAAGACTACGTCCTTGCTTCTGATGATTTTCCTATTTTCTGCATCCCAGAACCTGTAGCCAAAATCATGCTGCTCATAGCCTATAAACGTGCACCTCCTGACTTTGCATCCAGCTTGTTTCTGTGTTCTGCATCAATGTGAACATATGAAGTGCAATCGAACACTCTGAGATGTGCAAGGTTCACTTCCTTCCCAGTCCACGCTTCTGGTAGCCCACCATCCAATGGTGCTGAGGGACTTCTATTGATGAGATATGTGGTAGTATTCACAGCATCTGCCCAAAAGGTCTTGGGCAGCCCTGCATGTAACCTCATGCTCCTGGCGCGCTCAAGGATGGTCCTGTTAATGCGCTCAGCCACACCATTCTGTTGTGGTGTCCCTGGTATCGTTTTTTGATGTTTGATTCCATTTACTGCACGATACTTCTCAAACCTCTTATCACAATACTCTCCCCCATTGTCAGATCTGAGACACTTTACTGTTTTACTTGTCTCATTTTCTACCATAACTTTCCACTTCTTAAATACATCAAATACATCAGATTTATGTTTTAAGAAGTAGACCCACAGTTTTCTACTAGCATCATCAATAAAGGTAACAAAATAACGTGAGCCACCAAGAGATAATACTTGTGCCGGTCCCCACACATCGGTGTGTACAAGCTCCAACAGATGTGTCTTTGGAGCGCGTCCCGTCTTCTTGAAGCTTACCCTCTTCTGCTTGCCATTCACGCAGTCATCGTAGAATTCCAAGTCAATAGACTTCAGCCCTGGTAGCTTCCCTTTTGACAATAACACTTTCATCCCTTTCTTACTCATATGTCCCAGCCTCTGATACCATAACTGCCCATTCACTCCAGTTGATGCGACTGCGAGTGAACTATACGATCCTGAAGTCACGTACAAAGTACCTTCCTTTTTGCCTCAAGATATTACCAAGAAACCTTTTGTAATCTTCAATGAGTCACTGGTGAATGTCGTCACATAATCGGTATCGGCCAACTGTCCCGCTGAGATCAGATTACGTTTCAAACTCAGTACATGTCTGACATCCAATTTCAAGATTGTTCCGTTTTTCTGATTTACATGAACATCCCCCTTTCCAACAATATTGCATGGCTCATCATCACTCAGGTAGACTCTCCCAAAGTCACCTGACACAATCACGCAGAACTTTCTTACACGAAGTAGCATGAAACGAAGCACCCGAGTCTATAACCCAAGACTCATTCCTCGCATCAAGAGACAAGATCAACGCCTCTGTGTCGCTCTCCTCAGACAGATTCACTGAATCCTTCCCGCCTTGAGAGCTTCCTTATTGTTTCTTGAGCGTCCTGCAATCACGTTTCATGTGTCCCTTCTTGCCGCAATGCCAAAACCCGTCTTTGTCTTTTGGTCCATTAGACTTCTTCATCGACTTAGAATGTCCGTGTTTATTGCCTCTTTTGTTCAGCGATCTTCCTCTTCCTTCAACGTTTAGAGCATTCCCTGAATCCCCTGAAACTCCTAATGCCTTCCTTCTAGATTCTTTGCTGAGAATTAGACCGGCCACATCATCAAATTTCAGCTTTGTCGATCCTGAAGAATTGCTCACAGTAATCACCAAACCATCCTAACTGTCTGGCAAACTGGATAAGATCAATAATGCCCTGACCTCATCCTCAAAAGCAATGCCAACGGATTCCAACTGGCTCGTGACTGTATTGAACTCGTTTAGATCTTCAGCCACGCTTCCACCATCTGACATCTTCATGTTGAATAGCTGTTTCATAAGATGAACCTTGTTGAATGCTGATGACTTTTCATACATAGTGGCTAGGGCTTCCATTAATTCTTTTGTCGTTTTTACCTTGGATATATTGAAGGCGACGCTCTTAGACAAAGAGAGTCGGATCGTTCCTAAAGCCTTCCTATCCAGTAAAAACCATTCATCATCTGTCATCTTTTCTGGTTTCTTCTTCTCTTTTCCTCCTAGAGGAATATAGAGGTCCTTCTGATACAGATAATCCTCCATCTGCATCTTCCAGAAGGCAAAGTTTGAACCATCAAACTTCTCAATTCTAGTTTTCCCATCTTCCGCCATCGCTCCCAATAGAACTAAACCAATAGCTCTGATACCAGTTATTGCGCAGCATGCCAACGACGCAGTGAGCGTAGATCCAATCTCAGGTCTCACCCACAAACGATAAACAGGAAGAAATATAAACTAGAAAGGAATAAAAGCATTCAAACAAACCACAAGATAAAATATACCTGAAAAAACCCTAAACTAGGGTAAAAAATCACGGATGCAAAATTCCACTATGAAAAGAAACGAAGATTACAAGGCAATATACTAACCTCTCCCTTGGAAGTACAGAGAAAATCCCTTGCCCATACCTTAGAAATATTTTCCAATATTCACCTTAACCCTAGAATGACCTTAGGGACCCCAATTTATATTTTTGGCAACTTCCCTTTCTCAACCCAGTTGCGAAAGGACTTGCGACACGAAATCCGCGCAACCTCCTCGCATCGTTGCGAAAGGCGGCCCCAACCTCGACTGGTCCGGCCCCAGTTCCACTTCTCAACACCGCGGGATCTAGCGAAGCCACTGATAGGTACTATTTCAGTATTTAAAAATAATAACAATAATGATAAGGTGGTCCTGTTTCGGATTGGCTGGTGTAGTGTAAGAAAGTGTCCGGTGAAGACGAGCGCTAACGCTACTCGAGCTCCAAGTTGTACGAACGGTTCAAAGGAGATCAAAGTTACATGGGCCCATAGTGATCTATTTATCATATCCACACCGTTCATCCATTTTTCGAGATCATTTTAGAGCATTATCGAAAAAAAATCATATCTAAAGATCAAATGGACCACACCACAAATAGTAGCGGGGATAATGATTTTCACCGTTAAAAAATTAATAGGGCCCACCATAACGTTTATTTTCCATTCAATATGTTCATCATAAGGTCACAATGACCTGGATGAAGAGGAAAATAGAATTTCACATTGATCCAAAACTTCTGTGACCCCTAAAAGGGTTTCAATGGTAGAAGTTCAATCCCCCACTGCTTTTTTCAGTGTGGTCCAGTTGATAGTTATATCTGTCTTATTTTTCTTCTCGAGCCTTATTAAGAGCTCGCCAAATGGATGGACGGGTTGGATATAACACATACCATATGATGAGATCTACATAACTTGCGTCAAGACACCACCTATATCCGATTTGTGGTACACCAGCCAATTCGCTTCCCGTCCTGTTTCAGTATTTAAAAATCATGAGAATAATGATGAGAATAATGATAAAGTGGTAAACTGGGATGACAGAAATCATCCGATCATTTCTTTTTATTAGACTTATCAAGTCATCATTGAATAGACGGGAAGCGGATTGGCTGGTGTACCACAAACCAGATATATAGCTGTTGTAGGTAGGTGTTGTGCGAAGACTAGCGCTGATGCTCTTCTAGCTCGGAGTTGTACAAACGGTTCAAAGGAGATCAAAGTTACATGGTCCCCACAGTAATGTATTTATTATGTCTACATTGGTCATCTATGTTTAGAGATCATTTTAATTAAAGTATTATGGAAAAATTTAATCACATCCAAAGATCATTTCGACCACACCACAAATAGTAGTGGAGATAATGATCTTCACCGTTAAAAATTTTGTAGGGCCCACCATAACTTTTACTTTTCATCTAATATGTTGGTAAGGTCACAAATACCTAAATGAAGAGGAAAAACAAATTTCATATTGATCTAGTACTTCCGGGACCCCAAAAAGGATTTTAATGGTAGACATTTCATCTCCTACTGCTTTTTTGCATTGTGGTCCACTTGATAGTTAGATCTTTCTTATTTTTCGTCTCAAGCCTTAAGACTCATCAACTGGATTGGACACTTGGAATACAACACATATCTTATAATTAGACCCACATAACTTACTGACGTCAACACAGCAGCTACTTAGTGTGAGGTACACCATCTAATCGGCTTCCGAATGGTCGAGAATCCACTCAATATCTTACCATATATTAGGGACACGGATTGCGTCCTACACCGCCCATACTAGGAAGGTGCAGTGATAATGACACCCCCAGATATAACCTTTATGAGGGCTACTGTAATGTTTGTTTACCATCCAACTTATTAATAAGGCCATGTACACGTGGATGAAGTGAAAACACAAATATAAGCTTGATCCAAACTTCTCCAGCTCCTATGAATTTTTTAATGGTGGACGTTCAATCCTCACTTTGTGGTCCACTTAAGACTTGTACCTGCCTAATATTTTGGATCATACCTAAAAATGATATGAGAAAAACTATTAACGGCGTGGATAAAACACTTACATCACTGTGGATCCCACAGAGCCCCGCCCGCCCCGGGTAGGACGCAATCAGCGTCCATATATTTCTCACATCACTTTGGCTTTCCTGCCTGCATTCACAGACTCTGCAATGAAGTTTCCTCCTCCGATGAGCCTATCGGCAATTTGGTCATTTCTCCTTATCTCATCCATTCTCGCTCCATGCTTCTTAGGATCTGCCGCTCACTTCTCCAACGAAACAGATCGCCTTGCTTTGCTACACTTGAAACATCTGATAACCGACGATCCTCTCCATTCCTTGAGTTCATGGAACCATACTCTCCACTTCTGTCACTGGCAAGGTGTCACATGCGGTGGTCGCCGTCATCCTCAAAGGGTAACCGCCTTAAACCTCACAAACAAGAACTTGGTGGGACCCATATCTCCCTTCATAGGGAACCTCTCCTTCCTCAGGATAATCCGTCTCTCAAACAACAGCTTCAATGGCCCAATTCCTGAAGAGATGGGCCGTTTGTTCCGCTTGCGGCTTCTTATTCTGTACAACAATACATTCACCGGAGAAATTCCAGCAAATCTGACCCACTGTTCTGAACTCAAAGTCCTTTCGGTTTTCCGGAACCGGCTTGCAGGGAGGATTCCAACTGAGCTTGGCTCTCTATCGAAGCTCACCATATTAGACCTTCGTCGCAACAGTCTTACAGGAAGCATCCCACCTTCACTTGGAAACCTTTCGTTTCTCACTCACCTTTTTCTCGCAGAAAACAGTCTGAAGGGCAGCATCCCAGACGACCTTGGTCGGTTGGCAAACTTAGAGAAGCTTTTTATTTCTGAAAATGAAGTGTCAGGTAGAATTCCGACCCAGCTATACAATCTCTCCTCTATTATCGTTTTCGACGTGGGATTGAACAAATTGCATGGAAATCTTCCTCCCAACTTAGGCCTCATTCTTCCTAATCTCCAAGAACTTTACTTCGGCCAAAACCAATTCACAGGACCCATACCAGTTTCATTATCCAATGCTTCCGGACTTGTAGTAATTGACCTCGAAGACAATAGCTTTAGCGGATCCGTGCCTATGAATTTTGGAAGCCTCAAGGGTACTCTGTCCAAGTTACGTCTGTGGGGCAATAAACTTGGAATTGGGAAAGGTCGTGACTTGAGTTTCCTTGATTCTTTGACGAATTGCAGTAGCTTACAAGTACTGGACGTAGGCATTAACCGTCTCAACGATGCGTTGCCTGTCTCCATAGCTAATCTTTCGATCCAGCTGAGAAAACTATATTTAGATGATAACATGATATTCGGAAGCATCCCATCTGAGATTCAGAATCTTGTCGGCTTAACAGTGTTGGCTATGCAGAATAACCTTTTAACAGGTACTATTCCCATTGGTGTTGGGAAGCTTAACAAGGTGGAGCAACTTTACTTGAATACAAATGAATTATCAGGGCAAATTCCGTCTTCCTTGGGCAACATCTCTCGATTGTTGCAACTCAGTTTATATGAAAACAATCTATCGGGGACCATACCTTCAACTCTTGGTAATTGCATAAACCTGAAAATCATATACCTCCACAGTAATAAGTTTAGCAGTAGCTTACCCAAACAAATTTTCAGCTTTCCATCTTTGATTGAACTTTACGTTGGAAATAATTCTTTTACCGATAGTCTGCCACTGGAAGTCGGTTACTTGAAAGCTCTTGGAAAATTCAATGTTTCTAATAACAAATTGTCAGGCGAAATTCCAAGTTCGCTGGGCAATTGTCTCAGCCTGGAGCATCTCTCGTTGGATGGAAACTTCTTTCAAGGTTCAATTCCTCCAACATTTAGTACTCTAAAAGGTCTTCGATCCCTAGATCTTTCACGCAATAACCTGTCTGGGAAGATTCCAAAATATCTGGAGACGCTTGCTCTAGAGTATCTAAATCTATCCTTCAATGATTTCGAGGGTGAATTACCAAAACAAGGGGTCTTCGGAAATGCTAGTCAAGTTTCAGTGCTTGGAAACAGTAAACTTTGTGGGGGTATTCAAGAATTAAAATTGCCACCATGCTCCAGCCAAGCTTCCAAGAAACAGGGAATGTCTCGTGCTTCAAAAGTAAAAATCTCAGTCGTTGTTGTTGTCCTCGGTCTTATTTTACTATCATCTTTCTTTGCCACTCTTTATTGGAGAAGAAAGATGAGAAGGAAACCTGTTGCTGTGCCTTCTGCGGAGGATTCTTTTGTGAATGTATCTTATGCAGAACTCTTTAAAGCAACAGATGGGTTCTCCTCAGCCAATTCGGTCGGCACTGGAAGTTTTGGCACTGTATTTAAAGGAATTCTAGATCGTCTTGGAACTATGGTAGCAATTAAAGTCTTCAACCTGCAACGACAAGGAGCTATGAGGAGCTTCATCGCCGAATGTGAGGCCTTGAGAAACATTAGGCATCGGAATCTTGTTAAGATCATAACTTGTTGCTCAAGCATTGATTTTAAAGGAAATGATTTTAAAGCTCTAGTTTACGAGTACATGCCTAATGGAAGTCTAGAGAAGTGGTTGCACGGAGATGGTCATGACCAGCTGGGAAGGAAATTGAAGTTTACTCAAATGCTAAACATAGCCATAGATGTGGCTTTTGCACTGGATTATCTACATAATGATTGCGAAACACCAATCATTCATCGAGATTTAAAGCCGAGCAACATTCTTCTTGATGATGACATGACTGCTCGTGTGGGTGATTTTGGGCTGGCCAGGTTCTTATCTGAGGTTGCTCAAACTAGCTCGGTTGGAATGAAGGGATCTATTGGATACATCGCTCCAGGTAACAATCTTATCTATTTCTCTAGGTACACACACACCAGTCTATTTGCTTGTTGGAGACTGGACCTGTGACCAAACTAGGGGTCAGCATGGTGTGTATGTAAAATCCACTAGTCATGTTTAAATTTCTATTCTAATCTTCCAAAAATTTCCCATACTGTATATGTCTGGTATAATAGAACTTCTTACTGTGTGGGTCTGGTATTTTTATAGTGGGTCCCAGCTGTTGATTGGCTTAGGTTTTTATATGCTCCACATATGACTGAGGCCTGTTCTTTTCGTGGGCTCTAGCAAGTGTGTTGCCTTGGCCTAATCGTTATGCCCACCCTTGATTTTTATCGGGCCCACTCGAGTTGCAAAACAGAGTCATTTAATTCTCCCAATCCTTCGTCTAATCTAAATGAAAGGTCCATATGACCTGGGTTGCATATTACATCACTGGGAATGAGGTTTGCTAAGGTACAAGCACTTATGGGAGCCTATTACACACCACGCATGTGTAAAAGTTGTACATGAGTGCTATCTAATCCATGGGGTGGGCCCAGTCAAGTAGTTGACGTAGACCGGATTTAGACCTGACCCGAGCCTAAATCAAAACAAAGGTACAAGGACCTGATGGATACCCAAACTCAATTTTATCTGGATCCAGGTCCTAAAAAGAATGACCTCAGATTTAAAGGACCCACATGCAGCAAGACTCAAAACTCAATGGCATCAAAATCTCATTGATTTTAAAGATCTGCATGTATCAAGCAGTAAGTCCCTTGCACCCCACATGAATCACATCATAGTAAAGTATATAGAATTCTTTTTTGATAACATCTTTAGTTAAGATATGTATTACGCATGAATCACACCATAATAAGGTAAAAAGAATTAATTTCTGATAATGTCTTTAGTTAAAATATGTGTCACGTAAAAATCATAACAATACGCCATATCTTCACTTGATGATAGAGGTGTTGAGTTCTTTAATTCATTTGAGTAGTAGATTCTTGAATGTAGAACATTTTTGCAAGAACTTACAAGTTGATAGCACACTATTGATGTTAGAAATTTGAATACTTGTTCAAATAAAATATTCCTTTTCTCGTCTTTCTCAAAATTCAACATTTGATATTATTTGTATCTAAATGGTCACTTACATTTCAATATGAGATGTATAAATTACAGAGTATGCGATGGGCAGTAAAGCATCTGCACAAGGTGATGTTTATAGTTACGGAATCCTTCTATTGGAGATGATCACTGGAAAGGGGCCAACTGATGATATGTTTAAGGACAATCTAAGCCTTCATCATTTTGCTAAGTCGGCTTTGCCTGAACAAGTAATGGAGATTGTTGATCCACAACTGCTCGTGGAAGAAGCTGAAGTTACTCAACACAACGAAAATCATGTCGATAGAAGAAATAGAATGCATGATTGCTTGTTTTCAATGGTCAAAATCGGTGTTTTGTGCTCTGCAGAATCTCCAAGAGAACGAATGTGGATGAAAGATGTTGTTGCAGAAATGCATGCAATCAAGGACCTGTATCTTGGGGTGGGGATTCACCGAGACAAACAGGTTAGGTCGTACATATTAGATGAAGGTTCTTCTTACCTTAGTCATTACTAAGTTATTATTGATAGTTATGTTGAGAAAGATTTCAAAATAAAATTAGTTTGTTGAATACTTTTCTAAACAAGTTCTAAATATATATATTTTTAGCTTTGGCAGAAGAGTGTGTTTGTATCAACGATGATTGTATGAAAAGGTGTATTTCTTTTTCTTTGTTTTATCTTGTATTCGACAAAGGGGGATCGTATCCTGAATTAGAAAAGTCATCATTTTTAAGTGATTTTCAATCTTAAGGAACTTGTTTATTAGCTGTTGGAGTACCAACTCAACTCCCAACTCCCAACTTGATATTAGTCTGATTAAGCATTAATCCGATGAGTCCCATTATGGATTTGGCACAAAAAAAAAAGGTGTAGAAGAAGAAAAAAGAAAGGAGAAGAAAGGAAAAAAAAAAAAAAAAATTGATCGATCCAATGATTACATTCAACTGATGTTCTTTTGCCTGATAAGTGTGAATCCTTGCTCCTTTTTCAGATAAATAAAGGTGGTGTGCAAATGGATGCTACAAGGCAACTAACAATTTATCATATTCATGAAGAAAATATTAGTTGGTTAGATGGTTGGATTGCATGATCAAGACAAATATCAGTTATAATAGCCAACTAATGGAGTACCGGAATGGCGTAATGACCTTGATCTCATCTTGTATGCCATGCGTTGGTACCGGAGGCACTGGATGAGCTCCTTTCATTAATGGTTGGTGCCCATGTTTCATGCACACAGTGTGCAGTGCATGAACACATTAAAAAATAAAATAAAAAGAAGAAGAAATTAGGTGAAAAAAGAAGGTTATATAGTATTGGAAAATGATTCCGATGTGCTCTGTTAGCAGACGTAGTCATTGTTATAGTATAAACATGGCATTGAAGAATAAATTAAAGTGTAAAAATTGTGAACCATAATTCGGGCTGACCATGTACCGAAAATTATTTTGATTTGATTATATAGATAGTTGATTGTTGGACATTGAGTCCACCGAATGTTAGATGATCTAAATACCTGAAATCGGTCCACTAATCACAGCTTAGGATTGCTTAGACAAGATAGTTTTTGAACAATTAATGACCCATTTGCTCCAAATTTTCAATTTAGCTGGTTTTGCCTAACAATGAGTTCATCTCATTTAGCAGTAACTATGTATAAGAGATTCAAATCTCTAATAATTACTTACTACCAACTAAAATGTGATGAAATCATCATATAGGATCAAGATCTCTAATGCCTAATTCCTGTTGACTAAAATGAGATAACCTCATTTTTAGGTGCTTACCAAACAGAGCTGGTGTTTTACCAAAAGATCGTGCCAGCCTTTCAGAGCAAAATGATCTCAGCCTTTCAAGGCCACTGAGCTGGGTGGATCTTTGATTGTGGGGCCAACCATGATGTATGTATTTTTTATCCACACCGTCCATCTGTTTTGCCAGCTTCTTTTATGGAAATAAGCCTTATAATAAAGCAGATCCACATCTCAGGTGGAGCACGCCACAGAAACAGTGTTGATTGATGCCCGCAATTTGAAACTTTTTGGGGCACACAAGTTTTAGATCAAGTTGAGATTTATGTTTTCCCTTCATCTAGGTTAGTGAGATCTTATTAACAGGTTGGATGCAAGTAAACATTGTGATGGGCCCTAGAAAGTTTTAAATGGTGAGTGTTCAATCACTACTATTTGTTGTGGTGTGGTCTATCTGAGCTTTCGATCTGGTTCATTTTTAGTTCATGCTCTTAAAATGAGCTGGAAAAATGAATGGACAATATGGGGTATAAAACATATACAGTTGCCTCCCCCGTCCTAGATCCACTGAATCTGTGTCCACAGGGAGAGAACATGGAACCTTACAGGTACAGCCATGTCACGATGCTTTTCTGCAAAATAATTTTGTGGGACCCATTCAATCAGAAGAACAAATGCCAGAGAAGAACTGACAAAGGAACGAGCGATGAATAGTGCACCTTTGGGATTATGGCCCATCTACAACAGGACCCACTAATCGGATAGTCTGGATCAACAACACTTGCAGGTGATCCAGGCCATTCATCATGTTCAATTACTTTGTCTGCATTTTACCAAAATCAGACTGGTCTATATAAAACTTGTTTATGATCCGTGTGCAGTGCCGGACTATTATCACATGCTTAATCTTGAAGGAAGGTTAGCAAAATCAGGGCAGTTTCGTGAGAGGCATTGAGCGGCCAGGGTATTTCTATGCCACCACCAGAGCGAGGGCAAGACAAACTCATCTTCCATAATGGGTTGTTTGGCAACATGGATTTGGAGGCTTCGAGGGGATTTCAAATCCCCTTATATGTCTGGCATCATAAAGTAAATGGGGGTTTCAAATCCCCTCAGAGAGAGTTTCAAATCCAAGGTGAAATGTTGGATTACATTATAAAATCCTTCTAAGAGTTGTATGTGTAACATGTGTCACTAAGCAATTAATCTATTGGCCACATGGCCCACTGATGATATCCCGAAACAATCAGATTATATATCAATTCCATCACTATAATTATTTTAATACGATGTTTTGCACTCATTCATGGCTCATGCTCTGGATTGGTGTGATCCTTGGTGTAATATTGAAATGTCAGGTCCACCTTTTGAGTGGTGTAGATTCTGTCGCATGCAGTGGTGATTAAGAAATTCTTTGTACCTTCCTATCATGGTGAGGGTATTTTAAGAAGACTGGCATGGGGTAGATATGACAGTACCTTCCTATCTTTGCAAGAGCTTTCAAGTTTATAGCACACCATTTAATGTTAGAAATTTGGATCCTTAAAATAGCAAAAATGCCAATTATCACTTATTCAAATATAATACTCTCTCTCTCTCTCTCTCTCTCTCTCTCTCTCTCAAAATTCAAGCTTTGATAATATTTGTATCTAAATGTTCACTTACATTTCAATATATGAGATGTATAAATTACAGAGTATGCAGTGGGCAGTAAAGCATCTACACAAGGAGATGTATACAGCTATGGAATCCTTCTATTGGAGATGATCACTGGAATGGGACCAACTGATGACATGTTTAAGGATGATCTAAGCCTTCATCAATTCGCTAAGTCGGCTTTGCCTGAATGAGTAATAGAGATTGTTGATCCACGACTGCTAGTAGAAAAGCTGAAGTTACTCAAAGCAATGAAAATCATATCAATACAAGAAATATAATGCATGACTGCTTGATTTCAATGGTCAAAATCGGTGTCTTGTGATCTACAGAATCTCCAAGATTACGAATGTGCATGAAAGATGTTGCTATAGAAATGCATGCAATCAAGGACTTGTATCTCGGGGTCGAGAATCAGCGAGACAGACAGGTGGGGTCACCTATATTAGATGAAGGTTTGTCTTACCTCAGTCATTACTAAGTTATTATTACTAGTTATGTTGAGAAATATTTCAAAATTAAATTAGCTTGTTGAATACTTTTCTAAACAAGCTTTAGATATATATTTAGTCTTGGCTTGAGAGTGCACTTGTATTATTATTGAATATATGAGAAGGTGTGTTTCTTTTTCTTTGTTTTATCTTGTATTAGGTGAAGGGAGTTTCTATCGTAAATTTAATAAGTAAAATACATCATCTTATTATAATTAGGACAATAGTGGGTTACTAAAATGTTTAATTACTAATATATTTTATGCGAAAGTTATTAAAATTGATGTTACAATCTTAAGGAATTATTTTAGTTGTTGGACTACTAACTTGATATTAGTCTGATGAAGTATTCATCCAATGAGTCCCGCTATGGATTTGGCACGAAATAAAAATAAAGAAAATAAAATGGAGAAGAAGAAGAAAGAAAGAAAATAAAGATAAAAGAAATTATATGATCCAATGGTTTCATTCAATTGATGTTCTTTTGCATGATGAATGTTAATCATTGCTCTGTTTTCAAATTTATATTGATTCACCACTAATAAGATGGTTAGAATTAGCAAACCATGGTAGTCTCCCACATAATGGATGGTAGAAGTAGACTGTGAATGCTAACAAGTGCAATTACAACTACCTCTCTCCTCTGTAAATCCAATTCTTCTGTTGGAATAAATATCAATAGAGGTTTGTGGGAAGTTTCCGGAGGTGTGTTCTCACCTTTCTTCAATAAAATTGGAAAAAGAAAAAGAAGAGGATTGTGAGAAGGATTAGTACAGCTTGGCATGAGAAAGCATAGGTCTGTTGGGTTCACATATTAATAGAGCCCTGTCCATTGAACGCAATCACACATTCCAATGTGGATTATATGTGACATGTACATGACAAATGAACGACCCAAACAATTTTAGAAGTTAAACAGCCTGATTTCAGTGGGTGAAAATAGTTAGCAATTCGATCTTAAAAATCAAGCCATTCCACATTTTGGTGGGCCACCATCAGCAGAAGCAACGGACTGCTGCTTGTTTTACACAATGGCGCCCTTGAGAGTGAGTGGAATGTCCTGGTTTTTTAGAATAGAAAAATCTCAAAAGTGTGACCATATGATAAAATCTCGGATCTGATCTCATAAGTAAAAAAATACCCGATGTTCCAACCATTAGTAGGACTATTGAAAGAAAATGTCAACTGTTCGCATTCAACTAACAAATCAATGGTTCTGAGTCATCCTTTAGCATGGCAAATCTACAAATCCATGAACGGCGGGTGACAACCATCTAACCATCACTTCTGGCGGTCCTATGGGTCGACATTATAAGTCGCCTAGCCTCACTTGTAACTCGTTTTTATTTAAGGTTTGCTAGAAAACATCCATACATGTTGCAATAGGATGCATCCATGCTTTACCAGTTGTATATGTTTTGAATAGGTGTACTAGGTGTTCGCTCCTATATCATACAATTTTGGGCCAATACGGGTATATTGTTGGTGGTTAATACTGATACATATGGGTTGATTTACTAGTTTTAGACAATACTGTAAATCTTGTATGGAGCTTATTTTGATAGGCATGGCAATGGTCAGACTTGACGTTTAGGCTAGGATTTTGAATGGTTGGGCTGGTCATATTCAAAATATTGATTTTTCTAGGTCTGGTCTCAGCCCATTGCTACCTCTAATTTTCAATGACCCAAAATGTTTGATTGTGGGCCTTATCGTGGCTAGAGGATTACAAAAAATACTCCCAAAACATTTCAAAATGTTAATTTTTCTAAGTCGAGGCCCAGCCTATAGCTAGCTCTAATTTAATTTCAATGACCCAAGATGCTTTTATGGTGGCCTCGCCATGGATAAAGGATTCCCAAAAAGTAGTGTCAAATTGAAATATTTGAAGTTGTAGATTATTCAAAAATCAAAAGAGACCGGACACATTCAAAGAAAAAGAGCTAAAAGTCATATTATTAGGATAACCATAGGCTATTCCAAGTGAACTATGCTAAATCGAATGATGAGAATAATAAGCCAAAGAAATAACAGAACTTGTGTGGCACTACTAGAACAAGAAATACTTCCAATATTATTCTAGCAACTAGCTAGCCTATGAAAAGTACATGGAACTTGATATATGGTCCACATTATTATTTGAGGCTTTGTGCATCTAAGAGCACTCAGGATACCCAGTGCATCAATATGCCCAGATCAACCATAGGTCATATGCCTATTTAAGTTGTATAATTGGATACTTGTAGAAAGGAACCATCTTAAGATGTTTTTACCTAAAAATCAAGCAAGCCTACTTATAAAGAAGTGAGCAATTGTTACATGTGTATCACTTTGGCAGATATTTCTTTGGATAATAATTTGAATGCAATAAACTCGATCATCATCGGAGGGATATATTATTCATCTCAAGTGGTTAACATCTCTTTATTTAAATTTAAAAGATGGTAAAAGGGGAAATTTTTTTGAGAAGATGAAAGAAAGCGTTGTATATTAAAATTCACAAAATGCAATGTATTCAAGACATCTGAATCCATCAGATGCTTGGCCTTGTGTCGCCACCTGAGCCCAAAAATCAAATCAGTGGAAACTGAGGTTGGCCACAACATAGACAAGTTGAAAGAGGATGCGCGCCAATGGCATTCTCTTCTTTCTGTTGTGGTGCTGCTGCTGCATATCAAGGACATTCAGTTGGGTCCAACTTATGCATAGCCTCCTTTAAGAATTTTGGGTATATGATAGGCGTGATCCGAAATCTTTTTGTTGGGACCTGCTGAATGGCTGTACAATCCTTTCATTTTTAATAAAATGCAGGTGGAATGAGTCCACTTTTCCTTTTTTTAAAAAAGTTGAAAGAGGATGCCAAACCTTCATTTTTTGTTTGGGGCCATTACGAGGGAACAAATCTGATGGACCGATTGGATGCGTACAGAATAGACACCCTACTTTTTCTAGACTGGGAAAGAGAGAAGAAGCAATCATGAGAGGGTACCTAAATTTGAGATGTGAATTACAGTCCTTACACAAAGTCGATTACAGAGAGAACATCAACCCTACAGTCAATATCACCATGCTCTTTTACAAACCAGCTTGGTGGGACCCATTCAATCCATACCGAATGCCGTAGACGACTGACAAAGGGATGAAAGACGAATAACTAATCATGGGCGTACATGGAAAATGTCATCCACACCATTAATGTAAATGGAATTCCCCAAATCACATTTAATCTACCCATCTTAACAATCTGAACTTCGTGGACAAACAAACAGTAGCCATCAATAATTTACAGGAATCAGATGGTTATAATCATATATGTAAGTGCACCTTTTGGATTATGGCTCATTCACAACAGGGACCCACTGATTGGATTGTCTGATCAATTGGGATTTTTTTTTTTTTTTTTTTTTCTAAAGAAATGTATTGATTCAGACAAAAAAAAAAAAAAAAAAAAGGAAAAAAATAAAATCTTAAGATCAACAAGGCGGGTACCATAATAAGAAGGGGACGGGCCTCACCTAAGGACCACACAGCCGCTATATAATTTTGATTTACATCCAAGCAAGAGGACCCAACAAAAGGAGTCAGAAAAGGAAAGGCATGCAAAGCTGGGATAAGGATCGACCGGGGAGGCTTCTTGCTTTTGAGTTGGCCCAGTTGTGTAGGTTTTGCCTAAGTCAGTTTCAGTCTCAGCTAGTTTTTCTAGTCCTGCCTTCTATTCTCCTTCAGTAGTGGTCTCCTGTTCAGGCCTCTATTCCAGTTTGCTTCAGCAGGTTCAGCTGATATTCTGCCTTGGTAAATTCCTCATGTGGCCAGCTTTATGTGAGGTAGAGTTAGCGTTTAGGCAGGAGTGTGGGAATGTATCTCTTTATTTACTTGTAATGCAATACAATAGAAAGATAAAATGGTCATCTATATTTCCAAGTGAAATACATTATTATTTATTATGACTGCAAAATCAAAGCCATTCAATCAGCAAAACAAAAACTTAGAGAGCTCTCTATACATACATATCATACTTTGTATTCTCTTCTTTCTCCAAAGCTTTCAAGAAAGCCAACCTTCATCCATTCTCCAACTTAATACTGAAGAAGATTTTTCTCCCTTGCTGCCTTGTTCCAAGTTACAAACAACACATCTAAGACCCCCATGTGCAATCACTGCTTCCAGCAGGACCATGCTCATCCAAAATGAATGAATGCTAATCGCTCGCGATTGGTGGTTAATGACACCCGTCGAATTAAAAATCAATTTCTGACCTGCAATGCCATTCCGTTCGCCATATGTTACTAAATGTTTCACAGCTTGACGGTTGTTTGTAACAAAATATATATGTGTGTGTGTGTGTGTATATATATATATATATATATATATATATATATATATATATATATATATATATATATATATATATATATATATATATCCGAATTTGAAGCTTACCTGATTAAGCTATGGTGGTGCTTCCCAATGATGATTCAGTGCCCATGTTGATAATGTGTGGTTGGTCTGGAATCATAATTCAATATTGGGAAAGAGAGTAAAAAGTTAGAGATCAGATGATAAAATAATGAAGATTTTATTTTTTCTAATTGTTCTTCTTGAGCACTGATCATGTTGGTTTTGCTAGCTACTTACGGAGTGGAGGAGTTTTGAGAATGAAGTGTTGAGATGTGGAGCCACATGTGAGGGCCGCTCGACCAGTCGAGTGCCCTGCTCGACCGGTCGAGTAGCCCGCTCGACCAGTCGTGGACTGGCTCAACTAAAAGTCCAGCGACCAGTCGAGGTTACGCAGATTCGTTTCTGGATCTTGCACGGACTATGCCAGGCAGAGCCCGCCCCCGAAAGGCGAGATTCCTACATAACCGAAGGGGGGATCAGCTCGGACCATGATGGTCGCCATCAACTGCGTCGAGCCAAGCCCACCCTCAAAGGCAGATGTCCCTCATGCTAGGCTTAGAAGCTGCCATCAGGGGACGTGGGTAAGCCAGACTTAGAAACTGCTGTGAGGAGACGTGGGCGATTATGCCGCTCGTAGATACGTATGTCGCGCGTTACGTGATCTTTGGATTATGTACGACATCTCCACGATCCGAAAATCTCCCTAATTGAGGGAATCGTGCCGTGATCATCGGATCCAGATCATTCAATAACTAAGTATAAATACGTGAAGACCTCACTGCTACAGGTACGCAATATCTTACACTCTCTCTCTACTCTTCAATACTAGACCCCGATTCCCTTCGCCTGACTTAGGCATCGGAGGGTCCCCCGACTTAGCCTAGCCAGGGTCTCCTTTGCTCACCCTTTGTGCAGGACCAGGGTCAACCCAAGGAGTGGAGGGCGATCCAAATTTTAACCTCAACAATTGGTGCTGTCCTATTTCTTATTTCATTATCATGCTTCTTTGCCACTCTTTATTGGGTAAGAAAGTCGAGAAAGAAGCCTTCTCCTTTGCCTTCTGCAGAGGATCCTTTAGTGAAAGTGTCTTATGCAGAGCTCTTTAAAGCAACAGATGGGTTCTCTTCTGCCAATTTGATCAGGGCCGACAGTTTTGGTACTGTATATAAAGGGATTTTACATCATTTTGGGACTATGGTAGCAATGAAAGTCATCAACCTTCAACGGCAAGGAGCTCTAAGGAGCTTCATGGCTGAATGCGAAGCCTTGAGAAACATTAGGCGTCGGAATCTTGTTAAGATTTTAACTTGTTGCTCAAGCATTGATTTTGAGGAAAATGATTTTAAAGCTCTAATTTATGAGTACATGCCTAATGGAAGTCTAGAGAAGTGGTTGCACAAAGATAGTCATGATCAGCTGACAAGGAGCTTGAAGTTTACTCAAAGGCTAAACATTGCTATAGATGTGGCTTCTGCACTGGATTATCTACATAATCATTGCGAAACGTCAATCAGTCATCGCGATTTAAAACCGAGCAACATTCTTCTTGATGATGATATGATTGCTCATGTGAGTGATTTCGGGCTAGCCAGGTTCTTATCTGAAGTTACTCAAACTAGTTCGGTTGGAATGAAGGGATCTATTGGGTACATTGCTCCAGGTAATATTTCCTTTCGGAATATTATTTCATGTTACACACAAACACATATACACGTGTGTGTGTTTGTGTTTGTGTGTGTGTATGAAGTCAACCTCACGAGAGCCCCTCCGTGATGTGTATCAGACATCTACACTGTGCATTTGGTGGTCCTTTCCGGGATATTACAAAAATCAATTACATATAGAGCTGAACTGGTCATGGATTGGCATGTTTTTTAGGCCTGTGGAGAGCCCCTCCGTGATGTGTATCAGACATCTACACTGTGCTCAACTGGTCTATACCATCTGAAACTATGTCAAAACATGCCTAATACATATAAAAGAGTTTAGCTGGGCCTACCTGAGTTTTGGATACAGCTGAAACTTGGTGTGACCCCTCATCCACGTATGGATGGGCTGGATGTGTGAACAACATCTGAATAGGCCTTGTAAATGATCTTGAAGGTTTCATTGAGTGGGTATCCACTCTCAACTGTTGTCTGTAATGTAGCCGACCTAAGTCATGGATTGGCCTATTTTTAGGCCCACAGCCCAACATGGAGGTGTGCATCTGACTAATGGGGTGGATGTGCCCACACAGCTCAAGCTCATGGGGCCTCATACTTCCATATATGTATAGGGAAATGGGATCCCACTGTGATGTGTAAAGGACATCCACACCATGCATTTGGTGGTCCCCTCAAAATTAATCGCATCTGGAACTCAAGTGGGCCATACCATCTTAAATTGGGCGAAATCATGCCTAAAACAGCTAAAAGAATTTGATGGGGCCCACTTGAGTTTTGGATACGGATGGAACTTGATGTAACCCCTCATCTAAGTGGGACATAGACAATGGATGGGCTGGATGTGTGAACCACACCTCAACAGTCCCTACAAATGATCATGAAGGTTTCAATGGGTGAGTAATATTCACTCTCAACTGTTGTCTATAATGTGGCTCACCTAAGTCATGGATTGGCCTGTTTTTTTAGGCCTGTGCCCCACCATGGAAGGATACATCTGATCAATGTTGGGTGGACGTCCGATACAAATCACAGTGGGGCCCACACACCTCAATCTCAAGGGAAGCTTACTATAGGGTCATCCTCATGTCCAACCAGTTGGGTGCAGTGCCATCATGGTGTTTGTATAACATCAACCGGCCTAGCAAGGTATTTCCACAATGAAATTGAGACCCAAAAAATGAGTCAATCTAATGATTAGGTAGTTCAAACCATATAAACCAGTGAACAACTACAAAAAAAAATAAAAAATCTCCACATTCATGTTGATCGACTACACCTAATGGTTAGATCAACCTGGTTTTTGGGATGTTCCATTTTCTTGGTGGGATGATCCTGTTGTGCAGGTGAGATGTCATGTTGCAGCTTTTGAGAGGGGGAAGTGGTCAACCATTTCTAAATGGTATTCTAGCCCACACGTGCCTACTTGGGTGTGTGAGACAAGGTATATTCCCTTGCGTGAAGATAACCATGTGCAAAAGTAAGGCCAGACCATTCATTAAGGGCAGTTTTAAGAGGGATGGCAAATATACTTATTCAAGTCACACATTTGGCCTCCCCAATGAGTGGATTGTCTGACTTCTGCTTATTGTATACTTGGGAGCATGTCAAACTCACATCTCCCCCAAACTTACCAAGATATTGTTTTGCTTGTGGGGTAAACTTCCTATTCTTAATAATTAAGAAACTGTCATAAGGCTTCAACTAGCATAGATATCAACTGTTGAATGGCTTATGAGAAATTATCTCCGTGAACCAGTTCCATAAGAACTCACGAGAACCTTTTGAAAACTCACACCATGTGATGTGTGCACAAAATTCAATCCATCCACTCGATGAGTCACCTCATCATGAAACTCCTAGGGCGCAAAATCAGGTGGGACATAGCAAAGTGGGAGAGGATGCCCACTCTTGCTATTTACCTAGAACCCACCTAACTTGCAAAACGGGGGGACTTTTTGCCCAACCCTTCGTCAAAGATAGATGAAGGGTCTGTATAGCCTAGATTATGTACACACATCATATGGAAAAAAGTTTGATATGCTACAAGCACGTATGGGAACCCATTACACACTATACATGTGTAAATTAAAGTAGTACACGTGTGTGATATAATCCATGCAATCAGGCAGGCCCAGTCAAGTACTTGACCTAGACCGTGGTCAGACATGAGCTGAGTAAAGATCAAGATGAGGGTTCAAAGACCTGAAGACTACCCGCGAAAGGGAATTTATCTAGATCCGGGTCCTAAAAGAATGGCCCTAGATTAGAAGGACCCACACCCAGAATGATTCAAACTTGATGGCATCAAAATCTTATTGATTTCTAAGATCTAGATATACAAAGTGGTACTCACTTGAACCTCACATGAACCACACCTGACACAGGGGAGGACGTGAGGTCGAGCACCGTCTTCCTCAAGAGGATAATTATTCCGAATCCACGGAACTTCTCTGGACTCCTCACAGATACTTCTCGAATCCACGAGAAAAGAGAGCAGAAAATAGAAATAAATTCTAAATAAATTCGAAATAGATTAATGAATGAATAAAAAGGAGCTCACAACCCTTTAAATAAGGGTACTAAGCAATGGGAAAGAAATCAGAATCAAAATACAACTAGGATTCCTAGAATTCGCGACTTACTATAAATAGTAAACTTACTATTTATAGACGGTCGTGATGTCTACTAGTGCGCAAGGTTTTCGGCCAAAAATAGTAAGTGTCCTATTTGGCTTCACCAACCCGTTCTCCTAATTATTCTAAGCTCTTTTCACGTTGGGCACAACTCCTAAAGCCCGACGGATGAAGAGTTATAAGCAAACTAAAACTTACTATTTATAGTAAAAACGAAATTGAAACAGGAAAACGACCATGAAATCAGGGGTTTCTTGCAATTCCGAGCGTTGCAACCCAGCATAGCAGGGTTGGTTGGCTAAAGTAGCTTGTTCTACCCCAAAATCATAAATTTTTCGTTGGCTAACTCATCCCGGATTGCGAGATATGCCTGATTTAAGGTCTGATGGTCCAGATCACTTCCGTCGCTGACCGGGCCTTTTCTGATCTACCTTTGCCATGTAATTGTCCGCGACCCGCTCTACATCAACACCACAATAAGGTATGAGGAATTTCCTTTTGGTAATAGCTTTAGTTGTGATATGCTTTACACAAAAATCATAATAGTAACTCATATATATGTTCACTTCATGATTGAGAAGCTATGTTGTTTCATTTGAGTAGTAGAATCTTGTTCTATGTACAACTTTGCAAGAACTTACAAGTTCATAGCACACCAATTGATATTAGAAATGATATCCTTAGAATAGCAACAATTACTCTCAAAATTCAACTTTTATTATTTGTATCTAAATGGTTACTAACATTCCAATATATGAGATATATAAATTATAGAGTATGCGATGGGTGGTAAAGCATCTACACAAGGAGATGTTTACAGCTATGGAATCTTACTATTGGAGATGATCACTGGAAAGGGGCCAACTGATGGCGTGTTTAAAGACAATCTAACCCCGCATCATTATGCTAAGTTGGCTTTGCCTGAACAAGTAATGGAGATTGTTGATCCACAACTGCTCTTAGAAGAAGCCGAAGTAACTCAATGCAATGGAAAACATATTAATACAAGAAATAGAATTCATGACTGCTTGATTTCAATGGTCAAAATCGGTGTGCTGTGCTCTGCAGAATCTCCAAGAGAAAGAATGGTGATGAGGGATGTTGTTGCAGAAATGCATGCAATCAAGGACTTGTTTCTTCGAGCTAGGATTCACTGAGACAAACAAATTAGGTTGCAAATATTAGATGAAGGTTTGTTTTACCTCTATCATTAGGAAGTTATTATCAATAGTTATGTTGCGAAAGATTTCAAAATAAAATGAGTTTGTTAAATACTTTTGTAAACAAGCTCTAGATATATTTTGTCTTGGTTTAACGGTGTGCTTGTTTTGATATTGAAAATATGAGAAGATGTGTTTTTTTTTTTTTTTTTTTTTTCTTTTTTTTTGCTTATCTTGTGTTAGATGAAGGGATATTGTATCATGAATTTAATAAGAAAAAGACATCGTCTTATTTTAATAACAATAATATTGAGTTACTAAGATGATTGATCAGTAACATATTTTATGCAAAAGTTTTAAGTGTTATTTATGAAAATCTATTTGCCTTTAGGGCGTCGAATGCTCAGTTGCGCACCAGTTCGCAAGGAACTCATGGAAACTTTTTTTTTTTAGAACTAATCATACGTGACGTGACTCCAAAATCTGAACAGTCCACGTGAAGCATCACCTCATGAAAACCCCCTAGCCTAATTTTTGCTTTGATCCAAAACTTTGGTGGGCCATGAAAATGAAAACAGTCCCTTGATTAGAATTTCTCTTTCCTATGGCCCACCATAATTTTAGATCAAGGTGAAAATTTATCCATTTGGGTTTCATGGGATTCCGCATCACATGGACCATTCAAATTAGATGCCCATGACACGTGTGCAAAAGTGCGCACATGCATAGGTGTGCAGGTGAGGGTGACTCTTCTCGAATACACGTCTGATTTTAAAATATCTGCGCAAACAGGATTGCTTTTTAAAACTAATGGTGAAAAAACAACCTATTTATTTAACTTTGACTACGATTGGACAGGGCAGGGCGAGCATGAGAGTTTATGAGGCCCACCTATATGGATCCAAGTGATCAACACCATCCATTTGTTTCATAAGCTTATTTTAAGCCTTGAACCCAAAAAATGACGCAGATCTAAATCTAAGGTGAGGTCTAGGAAACTTTCAACAAGGTCAATCTTTGGACCATGAAGTGAAATGGATCCATCTAGTGTTGTCCATTTGAACATTGCGTCTGCTTTATTATTATTATTATTATTATAATATGTCATGCCCTAAAATAATTTAGGAAAATGGATGGACGACGTAGATTTTTCAGAAACACCTTTGGTGCCCCCACCTACCTTTCTACTTAAGTTTGGGTAGCAGAGTAGGTGCAGCCGTGGGCTCACCAAACATGGTGCAGCGATAGTGAATCCCACCTTGATGCATATATTGTATATCCACGCCAACCAACCTTTTGACAAGGTCACGGGGGCCTGGATGAAAGGCAAAAAGAAATATCATCTTGCATGGTCCAATATTTTTGTTGCTCCCAAGAAGTTTTTAATAGTTAAACACCATTGTTTCTTGTGTTTTAGTCCATCTTAGATTTGGATTTGCCTAATGTTTGGGTCCATGCCCAAAAATAATTTAGAAAAGTGGATGGATGGTGTTGATATACAATACATACATCAAGATGGGCCCCACAGTTAAGGCAGCACAATCTTAGATGAGGCTGGGTTGGCCTAATGTACTCCCCCTCCTTACGGACTCCGGTTGAGTAGTGTCATGGTTAATAGTGAGGTCACCACTGGGTAAGGCCTACTTTGATATTTGTGAGAAATCCACCTCATTCATTCATTTTGCGGGATCATTTTAGGATAAGTGACCAAAAGTAAGGTGGATCCAAACCTCAAGTGGGCCACACGAGAGGAATCAATGGTAAAGAAATGTCTACCATTGAAACTTTCTTGGCTCTACCTTGATGTTTATATGCCATCCCAACCGTTTATTAGGTTATTCCCACTGGATGAACTGAAAATGTAAAATACCCTAGACTGATCATACAAAACTTTTGTGGCCATAGGAATGTTTCAACATTGGTCACTCAATCCCCACTATTTCCTCTTGGTGGTCTACATGAGTTTTGGATCCATCTCATTTTTGGTCACATGTCTTAAAATGACCTCAAAAAATGAATGGATAGGTTGGATTTTTAACAAAATCATGGTGGACCCTGCCTAGCTTTCGAGCGCAGGAACTTCTTGGGAAGGGCTTTCCTATGAAGTCGGTGTCGGTTTGGGTGGATCCCTGACTTTGGGGCCATTGTGATGTATGTGCCTTACATCCACACCAACCATCTAGTTTAATAGCTCATTTTAGGGAAAGATCTCAAAATTGATGTAGATGATCCAAATCCTAGGTGGGCCATACCACTGGAAATAGTTGTGATTGAATTCCCACCATTAAAAACTTTATGGGGGCCACTGGAATGTTTATTTGACACGCAATCTATCGATAAATCCATAAAGACCTCGAGGAAGAGACCACACAGATATCAACTTGATCCAAAACTTTTATAACCTACGGAGAGTTTTTAATGGTCAATTACCACAATTTCTTGTATTATGGTCCTCCTAAGATTTAGATCCGCTCCATTTACTGGACTTGCCGTAAAATGAGTTTTCAAAATGAATAGCCGCATGGATATAAGACATACATCAAGGTTGGGTCCATATATGTACAAGGATCACACCCACCTTAGTGGATCCATATCCACCCAACCAGTATTATAGGTGGCTGACGTGATGCAAGGCTTTTAATGATGTGACTACCCCACTGCAAACCATGTTTGTTTGTGAGAAATTCACTTCGTCTAGCCGTTTGGTAGGTCATTTTAAGACGACACTAAAAATGAGTAAGACATAAAGCTGAAGTGAGGCCACGGAAGCAGAGACTGAAACATGAGCCAAAATGTACATGACAACTGAACAGCCAAAACAATTTTAGAAGTTAAATATAGCCTGATTTTAGTGGGTGAAAATAGTTAGAATTCGATCTTAAAAATCAAGCCATTCCACATTTAGGTGGGCCAGTACCGTCTGCAGAAGCAACAGACTGCTGCTTGTTTTACACAATGGTGTTCTTGAGAGTGTGGAATGTCCTGATTTTTATAATAGAAAAATCTCAAAAAGTGTGACCATATGATAAAATCTCGGATGTGATCTCATACGTAAAAAATACACGATGTTCCAACCATTAGTAGATGGGCTATTGAAAATCTACAAATCCATCAACGGTGGGTGACAACCATCTAACCATTGCTTCTGACAGCCCTGTGGATCGACAAAAGTCACCTAGCCTCACTCGTAACTCGTTTATATTTTTTTGTTTTGCTTTCTTTTTTCTAATTAAGGTTTGCTTGAAAAGACTTCCAAACCCACCTAATCCCACCTAATCTCACCCGCCAGATACCTAACCAAACACTAAAAGCTCCGAGAGTAATGGTCATTGTGGGGCCCACCTAAATCTCACACGTCAATCAATTTTGTTGCATGGTGTACATGGTGCAGGGAGTGGATTAGCTAGGTCCACCTCACCACTCTGTCCATCTATATATATATATATATATATATATATATTTTTTATCATTTTAAAGCATTATCCTAAAAATTAAGAAAATCAAATCATCAGGTAGACTATATATACTACAGGAAACAGTGGTGATTGAACACCCTACCATTAAAAAGTTTTTAGGCGTAACTTAATGTTTTCATAGATTTTATTTGCCATCTAATCAGTTGATAAGTTCGGGTAAGCTTGGATGAAGGGAAAAATAAATAAATACCAGCTTGATCCAAAACTTTTGTGGCCCATTAATGACCAATCACCACTCACCGTTTCATATGGTATGGTCCACCTGATAATTGGATCTGCTTCATTTTATCTTTTTTTGTATATTGCCTTAAAATTATCTTATAAAACAGATGAACGGAGTAGATATGGAATAAACACATTGCGGTCGGTAAGGGCCCACCGTCACTACAACAAAAGGGGCCTAAGCCGACCGATGGCCCAACCCTTTACCCGCGGCTAGTTTTACCGGCTGCGGGCAAAGGGTACACCCTATAAAAGCAGAAAAAAAAAGGAGCCCTAATCTATTCGAGCGCTGACCCTCCCTCTCTCGCTCTCCCTCCCTGTCGCTCTCGCTCTCTCTCTCTCTCTATCTCTCTCTCTCTCTCTCTCTCTCTCTCTCTCTCCCCCTCTCCGTCACGCGCTCTAGAGCTCTATCTCATCTCTCCTCTCTCTCGTGCTCTCCTTCTCTCTCCCTCCCTCTCTCGTGCTCTCCCTCCCTCTCTCTGCCTCTCCCTCTCCCCCTCGCACACTCTCCCTCTCCCTCTGCCTTTGCCTCTGCCTCTGCCTCTGCCTCTCCCTCTCTGCTCGCTCTTCTCTCACTCTCCCTATCTATCTCTCTCTCAAAACGCTATCTCTCTCTCTCTCTCTCTCTCTCTCTCTCTCTCTCTCTCTCTCTCTCTCTCTCTCTCCTCGGCCCTCTGCTGCAGTTCGTTCTTCTACTGCTCGTGGATCTCGGATTCTCATCATATCAGGTATGCTTTGTCGAATACAAATCCCTAATTAGGGATTTGCGTTGTCGAATCCATTTTTAGGGATTTGCATTGTTGAATCCATTTTTAGGTATTTGCATGGTCGAATCCCTAATTTACAAGTGATTATTACATCTGCAGATTCTCGAATCAGGGTTGTTGATTGTGTTGATCTGATTCACAAGTTCAAAGGTATTAGCTAAAACCTTCATAAATTTCCATGTGCTTGACCTTTGAAATCTGGGAACTGCAGGGAAAAAGTTTCTATAATTATGCTATTTAATTATATTTTATTTCTTAATATCTGTAACTTGCTTTTTTGTCTCATTTACTTTACTGATGGGAGTAGGTACATGTTTTTCTTAATACTATTATTTTGCTAACACCATCCTGTCATTGTTGACACTGCTCATGGAAATGGTGTATGGAAGGTAAATCTGTTTCATCATCATTTATTTTTTTATACTTCAACTATTGTTTATTTTAATCAAGGATTTGTCATTGGCCATTGTATTTGTCTGTGCAAATTCCTCTGTTAGGAAATTTTACCAGGTCATGTTATTTGTCGATGACTTTTTATTATTATTTTCCTGGTGGGGTTTGTCAAATCTAATAATCAGCAGTCAGCGTTATGGAGGAAATCAGATTCGTGTAATTCTGTTTCTTTTTGGTGTTGATCCATATGAATAAAAGAATGACCAAAGCTCTTGCCAACATTCTCACAGTCACATCACATGTAAAACCAACACCCTACCATATCTTCCATGGTAATCTGTAGTATTTGTAAATACCTGTCTCAAGAGAAACTTTTCCAAGTCATGATATTTTGCAATGACTTTCATATTAAACTTACCTGTCAAATTCTTTGAGAAAATGCCCAGACAACAGGTAACAAGATGAAACAGTTAAATGAGAGGTTGTAATGCAACAGCCCAAAGATAGGTGTTAATTTACGTATAGAATAATGTGAATTTGCAAAAGTTCAGGACTAAAGCATTTATAAATTAGTAATGCACTGATTTAGGAGATGACCTTGAAAACAATAGAGAGATAGGAAATATAATAGCAATGGGAAGAAATATAGTAGCAATGGTAAAACATACATCAATGGAAGAAATATAGTAGCAAAAGTGATAGGAAAGAAATTTGAAAACTGCTGTTCATAATGGGAAAGGATCTAAATGGGAAAAGAAGAAAGAAAAAGTTGGGATTAGATTGACTGTTACATAGAATGCTTACTAACCATCCAATACAATATTGACCGTCTTACAGCGGAGGCATTGGACATTTTGGCTCCTTGTGGATAAGAAAGTAGACGCCGACAGTGCCCACACACCATTTGACCCATTTCTGCATCAAAATCATGATAAGGCTGCCGTTGGAAATGCATTCAAGCTTATGGAGTAATGCCTGAGGAATTAAAGGATAAGGGACCTGAGTCTTTGCAAAGTATACATACATGGGTTTAAAATCTGACGGGTGGGGGCCATAGGGCATATGATTCGGTAATCCAGGCCATCTATCTGTTGCATCCCACAGTGGAGAGACCATGACCCAAAGTTCTCTGAGATTGGAAGATCCTGACCACCAACCTTGGGACATTTTCAGTTGAATGTGGACCGCTGCTGTACTCATCTTATTAACCATCTTTTTTGTGGGCTATCTTATTTAAGATATTCGTAGCATGGTTCAGCTAGGGCGAGATTATAACAGATCAGTGGCCTAGACTAACAAACCATTGGCTGCAATTGCAGCAGATATTGTCAAAGCATCAGGGCATAGATCCTATAATTCCTCGGGATGCGCTGACATGAACCATGCTCATGAAAGCTTTTATCCCTACACTCATACAGAAAAATCACATGAAAAATAATCCAGTGACTAAATTTCTCTTGGAGTTCTTTACAAGAAAGAGGCATGACAATATCACAAGTCACAACACCAATGAAAGGACTAAAAAGAATAACAATACCAACAAATATTACCGATGAAGAATCTCTTGTATTGTTAAATTTAAAACCAGCGTTTGTGGATTCTTACTCTGTTTTTTTTTTGGTTTCCTCCTGGGGCATAATTAAGTAGGCCCTTTAACCAGGGCATGTTTATTACCTTTCCAATGGAGAATATTGGCGACAATTCATGGAAGGAGACATTGAAGAAATTATTCATGGAAGATCTGCCAACTTGGCATATGTATGAGAGATCTAAGAAAAGGCCACGGCAAACATGCCTTGCCTAAAAAAATCAGGTTAATCCACTAATCAGGTAGGCCACACGTTAGAAATAAAGATAACCAGTGGTATATCTTCAAGTAAATGTGTGGCGCACCTAATGACTGAAGCTTCTCTATCTTTTGGGCTCCACCAAGATGCCTGGAACTCACACATGGGTCACATTGACATGTGTGCCAAGAAAGGCCTCATCAATCACCTCACCAACCCACCTCAGCATTGCTCTATCCCATTTAGACTCAAATTTCAGGTTCCAAGAGAAACAAACTAGAGAGCATGCATCTATCTTGGATATGCTTAATCAATATGCAATCTTTTATAGCTTTTTAAGTTTTTAATTTTTAATTTCTAGTCAATATGCAATCTTTTATTGTTTGCTATTTTCCTTAAGGATGAGGTATCCATCCTTAAGGACACAAATGTATTTGGAATTTTGCAAAAATAACAAAACTATCATGATTATATCACGGCATTTTCCAAGTATTTGCATTTTTGGAAAATCTTATAGTTTTTCAAACTGTCTTCTATAATTGTGTTTGTGTCCATGTGAATCTGTAAAAATATTTAGCTGATGCAAACTGTTTCTCAAGTCTCCTGTGCTGTTTCTGCTGTTCAGACTTCAGGAAGTTCAGTAATTGCTTGAACTGGTCTCTTGATGTATCTCAGTGCTTATAACTTTCATCTGATTGCAGGTTTTATCCAATAAATATGAGCATTTGAAATATTCCTTAAGGTTCTCACTGGATTTCTCATCAAGACCACCCACAGACTTTTTACCTCATCAAAGATCCTATGGACATTAGATGCGTGGACTTCAGTGGATTCGGGTCAGAATACTTGAATATTCTATTGAGCCATTTGTTCATTACTTCTACCATTTTTTTTTTCTTCATTTAGTAGTTTAATGATTTGTATTCTGTCACAATGGGCTAGCAGTGAGTACAAAAGTTGCAAGTTTTGTTCTTGAAATGTGGTATAAATGGCATTCTTCCTTGTGGACGTACTGGCCGAAATCACTCAAGGTATGTTCCCAAATTTGGTGTGGCTTTCAATCTCTCAGATCTCCAATTTTATTATCTTTTTCTTTTACTTGCAGAGCATTTCTCTAGTTCATCATGATGAAATACGACTGCCCGAAATCACTCAAGGTATGTCCACTTTCTGAAGCTTAGAGTTGCTTCAGACATGCACTCTTTGATCAGATTTGCAGTTCTACATTTTCTATGATGTGGCCCACATGGTGAGTGGACTGACCATATTTCATTGTGGGACTAATCTTTTGTGGATTCGGCATCAGGTCTGTCCTTCAAATCATGGAATTACCTTAGCTCAATTTTGTGTTATAATATAAACATTTCATACATATGTTTTTTTTTCCCTTTCTTTCTTGTTTCCTTTAAGATTTTTACTTTTGCAAGAAGTTGCTTGAATCATTTGCTTCCCTGTGTACTTGTTGAAAAGATCACTAATATAGAGCACATTACCCAGAGGAAATATACTATTCTTTGATTGATCATTTGCTTGGCAGAACAAACTAATTATGCAGACTGCACATATTCACGATCCAAATTGTTCAAATAACCCCCGTGGTGCAGGTCATTGGTTTTACCCTAGGCCCAAGGCACCCCTTGAGGTGATACTGTCTGATTGGGACTCACCCGTGAAATGTAGGTGATTGGTTACTTATATTTCTCCATTTTCCATAAGATGGCCATTATCTTTTGATGAAGAATATAATGAGGCATGGTGAGTCCAATAACCAGGCCTGCCAGATCAATGGCTCATGTTAAGGAAATGTGGATCCCACCTGTACTGTTTGGTTGGACGAACAAAAATGTTGTTTCTTGTGATTGAGCATCATGCAATTCTAAATTCAGCTCTTCCAAGTTATTCCTTCTTGTGGATTCCACCATTTTTGTTATGTAGCCAATAACAAATTTCAAGACTGGTTGAGCTTGTTGTATTGTGTTTTCCTGACTTCTTTTTCTTTCCATTAAACTTTCTCATTTCAGGTGAATGTTGTTTTATGTGATAAGTTTTGGGTCATTTTAGATTGAATTTTTCGTCCATGCCAGGAAATGCATGTTACTTCATGCAGAATTTATTATCAGTTCTCGTTTGGATGATTTACTAAATTTTGCATCACTTACACAGGGATTGGACCCACTGACTTCATCAATTGAATACTGTTGTACAACAGCAGGTGCATATGGATCTTTTTTTTTTTTTTTACTTCTCTCTTACCATGTGAGCTACATCCCCAGGTGCATATGGATCTTATTTCAGTCTTTTATAGTCATTAAGCTCCTCCTTTAGTCACTAAAGCAGTAGCTCATTTTACTACTTTACATGCCAAGATGGTCTTCACTTCATTCATTTTATTAGATTGTCACTTCATCCTGAGGAAAGTGGCTAGCAAGGAAATTTCATGCCGTTTGTCAAGTCCCAAGATCAATTGGCAGACATGTTCACTAAAGCTCTAGGTAGTACTAATTTACATTGTCTGTTTGTCAAGCTGAGCATTCATGATATAAATATATATAAATATATATATATATAAATATAAATATATATATATATATATATATATATATATATATATATATATATATATATATATATATATATAATATATATATATGCTTCAAAAATCATGGCTGCTTATAGAAAATCAGACCCTGGCACTGTATACGTTATGCAGCAGCCCCTTTTAGCTGGTCCATGTAAATTCCTTCACCTGCTCTTTAGCAATTTCTATGCTTTAATTTCAGCTGAAAAACAATGAATTGGTAATGCATGTTGTTGTCTCATTACTAAAGGTGTTTTCTGTCACTGCAGAATTTGTTGATTCAATCTCAACATGTTGTTGTCTCATGACTAAAGGTGTTTTCTGTCGCTGCAGAATTGTTGATTCAATCTCAACTAAGAATATAGCTTTTCTAGAGATAGTTTCTTGCAGCATGACATGCACTTTTACTGATGAGCTGTCGATCTTGTACTAGAACATTCCTTAAACTGGTAGCAGTGAAATTCCTAGATTTTGCAGTTGTGCAGAGGAGAGTTCTCATTTGAGGAAGACGAAGTCACAGATATTTACAAATAGCTCTGTAAGCATTTTCCCATCAACCACTAGGTGGAATTGAGGAATTCTTTGTCAGTAGATGTCTTGTGAACAATATTTAAAATCTCAAAATCATATGATATATGCTAATCTTGATAACCATATGATATATGCTTTGTATGTTTATTCAGAGTTGTTATATATGAGAATAAAGTTGTTAATCTTGATAACCATATGACATATGCTTTGTATGTTTATTGAGTTGACTTATATTGCAAGGTCATATCAAAATTTATGCAAATCCAGTGCTCACGTGAGTCACAATAGGAAAATACAAATTTGGGCAGTATGCTTTATATGTATTACATTTTTTTTCTTAAATTATTATTTTGACTTGTTAGTTTATAATTGTGACTTGTGATTTGTAAGTTAGATAATTATTATTATTATTTATACAATCTCATCTTTTATTGAAATATGTTTGTAGAATCATTGATCTATTGTACAACTAAGTAACATGTTTTTTGTATCAAATCCATTTTGAATTTTATTGTCCCTCTAGTGAAGATGGTTTGGATTTTTTGGGTGGCTCATGCAGGTGAAATACCTTTGAATCATGAAAGCAAGGGATTTCTCTTCTCCTCTCTCTCTCTCTCTCTCTCTTTTTTTTTTTTTTTTTTTTTTTTTTTTTTTTTTTTTTTTTTTTCCATCGTTGTCATTGATTTCTCTAGTCATGGAAGTTGGAGAGCACTCCTGAAGCTCGCGGACCTGAATAGGTGTGGAAAATTCTCCAGTGAAGAAGAGCGGATCATTGTCAACCTTCATTCGGTTCTAGGAAATAAGTAAGTTTTCGATTGCTTTAATATGTATTTTGACTCAATATTGAGTTGAATTCCAATCTCTAACTCTGATACCAATTAATTTCTTTTTGCTATTTTGTTTTGTAGGTTTTAGGCATGGATGAATGGGAGCTATATCGATGGATTTTATTTATTTTTTTGAAACTATTCGATTTATTATTGTAAATATTATTCGTGGCAGCTCGATGCATGTCAAAGGGCCACATAGGCATGTATTTTTTTTTATTATAGGAAAACAATCACTAGGCACAATCGACTTCCTAAGAGGAATGTGAAATCAAGTGGGCCTTGACCAAAAAGGGTCAATGATAAGGTCCATCATTTTATGAGTTGGAGAGGCAGAACTCTATCTAATGAGCCTGTACATTGGAAACTGCAGGCAATATGAAACTGCCATAGGCAATGGAAAAGAGAGCTTAACCAGTAAGGCATAGGGAAAAAAAAAAAAAAAAAACCAAATCACAATTATAGATGCGTTTACAAATGCATATGCATTATGGAATTAGGAGCTTAAATGCTAATTGAAGTGTTAGTAAAGTTAAGTCAGTCTCACATGGATCAAGAGCCAAAAATTCAAATACTACAACCTACCGTACAAACCGTCGGTAAATCCCACATGCAGTGGCGGCCTGTACAAACCGTTGATAAATCCCACATGCAGCGGCGGCCCGTACAACCGCTAGTAAAGGGAACACGGCTGCCGGTAAAGCCTTTACCGACCGAGGCTTTACCGGCTGTTAGCAAACCGCGGGCATAGGCTTTACCGGCGGTTTTTTTGGGCCTTTGCTGGCGGTTTTGACCGCCGGTAAAGGCCAGTTTTCTTGTAGTGCGTCTTGGGTGAGGTCGGGTTCTCACCTAATCTGCTCCAACGGTGCATCACATTGCAGGTAAGAGAAATTTCCTACTGTACGACCCATTTATGGCCCATTTTCCTGTGTAAGCCCACTTATTTCCAGCTGTACGGACAGCTTTTTCATAGGTCGAAAATGCCCCTGCTTTTCAAAAACGTGATGTCTAAAAGCTGTGGTCAGATATATGGCTACGGATTATAACCGTAGCCATACATACCAAAATTCGTAGCTATAAAAGCTTCCCCCAAAAATCAAACCTTTTTTTTTTTATATATATATTTTATTTTATTATTATTATTTTTTAAAAAGAAAAGGTGGACTCATGCCACCCTCAATGCATTAAACTCCAAAAGGTGAATGTACAAGCTGATTCAAGAGGGACCCTACAAAAGAATTTTGGGTCACTCCTATCATATCACACCACCGACAAAAAAGAAAACCAAAAGAAAGAACAAACAAGGGGAGAAAAGGACAACCTAAAAGCAGAGGAATGGAGCACACCACAAAGAAATTGAAAAAGCTAGACAACGCGAGGAGAGCACACCCAGAGGAAGCTGGAGGTTCATCCGGCTCTTAAGCTCCCCAAGCCGATTTTATCTAAAAAGACTCTGCCCCTCACCTCCATGGGAAGGTCCTTAGTCTAGGAAAGAGGGAGAAAGACTGGGCAAGACTACCAAGACGAGCCAACCCATCTGTTGGGCCATTACCTTATCTAGGGATTAGACTGAAGGAGACTGAAGGAAGACTGATCGTAGACATATTCCTGACCCTCTCAGCCCAAGGTTTCCAGCGCCAGGAAGGCTTCGACTTTTGATTCAGGAGGTCGATGATGACCTGCGAATTTGATTCCACTTCAACAGGATGAAGGCCCTTCTCCATACACAGGGCCAGTCCATCATGAATCGCTCGGAGTTCAACTTCATTGTTTGTTCCCACTCCGTACCCCGTCAAGAAAGCAAAGAGAAATGCACCTCTATCATTTCTACACAACCCTCCACCCCCCGAGAGACCTGGATTCCCTCTCGCCAAGCCATCCACATTCAATTTGACACAGCCCAAATTTGGCTTTTTCCAAACAATGATATCATACCAGAGAGGATCCTCCTTGGAGGACCTCCAACCGTCCCATGAGAGCAAACGATGGGGGGCTCCGACTAGCTGGCTGAAGGCTTGACTCGGGAGGTGACCAAAGATGTGATAAATGATTTTGCTAGAATTCATGGGGAACCCATCGAAACAAGCCGAGTTTCTAGCTAACCAAATCTCCCATACGATTAGCATGAGGAGGATGGATCGAAGGAGGGGAGAAGCCATGTCAGGAGCATCCGCAGTGCTCCATTAGATAAGCCTCTGCTCAAACGATTGGTGACTAATATGGGGGGATACCAATTTTAGGGCTGAAGAACTGTCAAATAGAGGAGGCTTGCCTCCCCTGTAGAAAATGATGGGAAATGGATTCGCAGGAAGGACTGGTTAAGGGGCTTTCCTTACAGCAATTGCAGGAAGACACCATAGCTACTCCTCTGTTTTACACTCTGACGTCGACAGGAATGGCTCCAAGAATCAATTTCCATACAAACTGGGAGATCTTGGGTTGCAGGTTTTTCCTCCAGACGCATTTAGCCCATCTCTTGGGCGACAATCTTTGGCGGAGGAGCTGTCATGCTGATCTGATTGAGAAAGAACCTGACGGTTCCAGTGGCCGGAAAGGAGAAGGACTTTCCTCTGTCGTTGCAAAACCTCTCGAAAATATGCACTCTAAGAGCTCTGAAGGAAGCAAAGTCAGCACCACCGAGGGCGGGCGAGGCCCCCTGGGGCCGATGAAATCTTTAACCTTAAGAGATGACAGGTTATCCGGGATAGAGCAGGATGCAAGCTGGCGCAGGGGCCCCATTCCCGTCCAGTTGCAATCCCACAAATCAATGTCACCATTCCCCACATCCCATTGAACATTATCAAACAGCATAGGCTGGATCTCCCTGATTTTTTTCCACAGGGGAGACGCAATAGCTGAGCGGGTGCTTCCTTCTTCTCCCACAATATCCACTTGATGCTTAGCCTTCATTAGGGAGACCCACGGCCCCGTTTGGTCCCCAAATTTCACTGCCCAGGCCAACTTCATATGTAAGGTAGCTGACACCTCTTTTAAACTACGAATTCTCAACCCACCTTCCAAAAGAGGGGACGTGATCCTTTTCTAAGAAATCCAATGGAATTTTTCTCTCCCTGTGGACATGCCCCAGAAGAAGCGAGCAAAAAGCTGATCTAACTTAGAAATGACAAGGCTTGGAACATGCATCGCGGCCAAGACGTGTATGGGCATGCTCCCTAGAACATGATAGATAAGGGTCACCCTGTCCGCCTGCGAGAGATATCTGGGGGTCCAACCACTTATTTTGCGCTCCACTTTGTCAATAATGAACTGGAAGTCTGCCTTCTTTACTCGCCCACTCACCAGCGGGGCCCCAAGATATTGAATAGAGCCACGCGCCTTCGAGAAGCCCAAGATATGTTTTGCAGTTCTGATCCTCCCAATTGACATATGATTGGCACATAAGAAACTACTCTTACTCAAATTTATCTTTTAACCCGACGCTTGTTGGAAGTTTGCCAGGAACTGCTGGATTGAAAGAAGTGAATTGCGGCTGCCATTTACAAAAAGAAGTGTGTCGTCTGCAAATAGGAGATGAGAAATGAGAGGGCTTCCTCGACTGCGCTTATAGGGCTGACAGCAGCCGCTTGAGACGAAAGCTTTGAAGTTTCTGGAGAAAGCTTCAGCAGCCAGGATAAATAAGGTGGGAGAGAGTGGGTCACCTTGTCGAATTCCTCAAGTAGACCTAAAGAAGCCAGCCGCCTCTCCATTAATGAGAACCGAGGACCATGTGTTTATCCAGTAGGATTCCAGGAGAGAAAGAGCTCTGGTGTTGAAACCAAACTTCCTTAGAACGCGCTTGAGGAAATCCCAGTTAACACGATCATAAGCCTTTTCGAGGTCGAGCTTGAGAATCATGTTACCTCCTCGAACTTTTCTATTTAGGTCCCATAACGCCTCTTGAGCTAGTGCTATATTCTCAGAGATGGCCCTGCCTTTAACGAAAGCGCCTTGTTCAACAGATACCGGCTTGGTGAGAAGGATACTCAGCCGATTGGCCAGAATCTTGGAAAAGATCTTATAGATCACGTTACATAGGCTAATTGGGCGGAAGTCCTTGAATGTAAAGGCTGACTGGGATTTCAGAACCAAACAAATGAGGGAAGAAGAGAAGGCTCTCGGAAGATCATCCCCTTGGAAGAAACTGACCGCAGCAGCGAGAACGTCATGCCCCACAATTTGCCAGTATTCAGTGAAGAAGCCCGCGGAGAACCCATCCGGCCCCAACGCGCTCTCCTTAGGAATGGCCCAGGTAGCCACCCTTACTTTGTCCATCGTAGGGATGGCATAGAGAGAATTGTTATCCTCCTGCGTTAAGAGAGAGGGGATGCCGAAGAGCAAGTCATCAGCCGAGCTGCAAGGAACAGCTAGAAACAGGTCCTCAAAATAGCTGATTGCAGCACTCTTAATGTCGTCTTGGGAAGAAAGAACATTTCCTTCTTCATCTTTAATCTGAGAGATATTGGCATGACGAACTTTCTCATTTGCTGAGTTGTGGAAGAATTTTGTGTTTCGGTCTCCTGCTTCAATCCAGGTTAATCTGGCTTTCTGCTTCCAAAAAGTTTCTTCCATGAGTTCCATCAGGGCTACCCGTTTCCTGGCAGACGAGGATGCCTGCAACCAACTTCCGTTAGGCTGATCATTCATCTTCCTCTCAATCTTTGCTAGATCTTCCTCGGCCTTCTGAAGATTTTGAAAAACATTTCCAAACACTTCCTTATTCCACATTTTCAGAATTTGCTTCGTTTTCTTCAATTTTAAGAGAGATGTTATGCAAGGGTTGTCAGAACATCTGCCACTCCAAGCCTTGCTGATAGTGAGCAGGAAGGTGTCATGGAGAGTCCACATATTGAAAGAATGGATAGGCTTTGGTTTTGGAACAGGCAGGCTGGGACAAGCCAGCAAAAGAGGAGCGTGATCTCCACCTTAAATGACGGGAACTTCACAGCCCATTCAGCATTGATGAAGACTCTGTCCAGTCTTTCCCAAACCCGCGCCTGCCCTTACCTGTTATTGCTCCAGGTAAATTGGTTTCCAACAAAACCAGCATCTAATAGACCTGAATTTTGCACCGCTTCCTTTATCAGCATTCGAGAAGGAAACATGGAAACCTAGCTTGAGGCCAACTGCAACATGCCTTTCTTCTCTTAGCATTGGTTCAGGTATCGCAACAATGCTTGGATTAAACCGTCTTATAAGCTTCTTCACAGTTCTGATTGTAGGCGGGTTACCCACCCCACGGGTATTCCAAATCAGAGCGTTATCCATCTGTCACACACCCTGAGTTCATAGCCCTTCTCTTAAGTTTTCTCATCCTGATGTACCCCTGTGCTTCTTGGAGAGGACAGGCAAAAAATTTTTTGTAGGAGCATCCTCCTTCTCCCTTCCACACCTTTTGGAGAAGCTGGGTCGTAATCCTGGCCCGCACAGAATTGAAAACCTGTAGCTCCCTGAGGACTGATCCTGTTAACAGTAGTGATCAGTCGATGAGTCTGATCCAGGGTGTCAGAAACAACCAATGTGCCTGAAACCATTTGGGTAGGGGGGTCTTCCTTTCCAGCAATCTCCTGGGTATCTTGAACAAAATATGGAGAGATGTCCACTACCAACATTAGTTGGGAGTCTTCCTCCGAGGACTTAAGGGAGGGATTGAAAATGTCCACTCCATTTTGCACTGAGACAGGGGTGATCCGCTGGAATTGGTTGAGGGGGCCTGACAGCAGAGGAAACTTCAGATTTAGGGGGGATCCATCTACCGATTTGGATCTATGCCTATATGTAACAGGAGGGGAAAATAAGGGGGGCAGATCAGAGGCTGAATAAGGTATAGGGAGGGATTCGATGTAGGTCGGGTCAATGATCGAAGGTAAAATGGACTAGGCAGCTGGGCGAGGGGGCGAGCCTTGGGCAAGAGTCAAAGGGGGGGGGGGGTCTGAACAGACTCTGGATTGGGGGAGGCTGCTGGACACCGAGCAAGAGAAACATCAGATATAGGCTGGGGCAGCACAGGGCTCTGCAAGGAGAGTTCGGTAGGCTGTTGGAGGGTAGGGAGAGGGGAATGGGTGGTGGGGGAAACCTGGGGAGGGCTGGACTGGGAGATAGCAGAAGGTGGTGGGAAAGGGACCTGGGGGAAGTTGGTTAAAGGTATAGGTAGGATAGGGGGTGGATCAGGCAAGGTAGAGGCAGGATTAGGAGGGCAAGGGGCTGAAGCGCACTCAGGTGGAAGCGGGCGCTAAGGAGCACCCACAGAGGCCTTTCGTCGAACAGCCGAGAGGCGCTAGGCTATAGGCCTGGTTTGATTGAGAAAGGATCTGGCTACCCATTACTTTGAGGACTCCGGCTTCGACGGTGCTATAGCCGAATGGCAGCCGATGGATAGATTTTCAATAAAACCTATAACTGGGATGGGAATCTCGTTCACGGAGAGGATTCGCGGGCCTTGAAGAACTGAATCCTGCTTGAGCTTCACACGAACTCTAGCGAAACCTTTAAAGTAGCCTAACGAGGCTGCTCTGTCGATCTCCACCACATCTCCATATGTATTTGCCAGATTTTCGATCGCCCCTGGGTACCAAGCGTGGGCTGGGATACCAAACAAACGAATCCAAACACCATTCTGAATAGGGGTGGCATTCGGGATCCACTTCGCAACCTCCAACAACTTCAACTTCTTGTGGAGGCCAGTATCTTTTGAGAAAGCCTCCATATCCTGCCTGGAATGGAATCGTAAGAGAAACATATGTGGACCGAGTCGTGAGATTTCTGAAAGGGCCATATATTTTCTGGGTCTTCGAACAACATCAGACAGAGAAGAAATGGAGACACCCGGATCGGACGATATGACAACTATGGCGTGTTCCAGACCCTTTATGAGACGGGCGACTTCCCTGGAATCAGACACCACATTGCGGAAATCAGCTACCCCTGATTAAGAAGGCTTCAATGTGAGAGGCTTTGAGCTAGGAGGCAAAAGTGGAGGCCTGGAGGGAAAGGAGGGTTGGGTTTTGGCCGCAACTAAGAAAGAATTTCTCTGTATCTTCATCTGATGAGCACCCTCCTTCTGGTGAGGGACATCTCTCAACAGAGCGCCCCCCAGATGGGAGACATCTCGCAATGGAGCGCCACCCTGATGACCTCGTGCTGGTTCCACTGTAACAATCCTACCATCTATTCTCCTGCCGTTGAGGCAATTCAACGCATTCCAAGCATCTTGCTCATATTAAAACCGTATCAACGCAAAACCTCTAAGTCTATTAGCGGATCTGTCAAAAGGGATGAAAGTATCCAGGAGTTTTCCATACCTACTGAAGATTCGATACAAGTCCTCTACAGTCGTATCATAGGTGAGGTTTGCTGCAAAGAGGGAGAAGGAAGAGGGGGAGGAGCGACGGCAACAAATCTCTTGCCATGGAGTGTCCTCCATGGAGGATGGATAACTTAAGCAGGAACTTATTCAGAACTCATAACCTACCTTGTAAGTTCATGTGCTAGCCAAAAAAAAAAAAAAATCAAACCTGAATCGGGGTGGCAGCAAAGGAAACTTCGGAGGGGGAAATCAAACCTGAATCGGGGTGGGCTCGCCGAACGATCAGCCCCCCTAGCCGGTCTGGTTCCCCCACCACTCCCTTTTTTTTCTTTTTTTTTTTAAAATTTATTATTATTATTATTATTATTATTTTATTTTTTATTTTTACATGGAGAACTTTATTCTACCTACATTTTTCTCTAATACATATTTATATAAATATGTATATATAAGCATATAAAAAAATCTCTCTCTCTCTCTCTCTCTCTCTCTCTCTCTCTCTCTCTTTTTTTTTTTTTCATTTCTTTCTTTATTTATTTAACAAGAATATCTTCTAAACCAAAATTAGTTACTTGACATACCCTGTATGATTTTGGTGTAGGAGAAGCTACTTTAGCTAACCAATCTGGTTATTTTCCAAGATTCCATTAGGACGATGGTCGAAAATCCATTTCATTCACTTCGCGGTCAATTTCAATCAGTTCATGGTCAATTTCATTCATTTCATTTATTTCGCGATCAATTCCATGCATTTCACGGTCAATTCCGACGATTCCCCTTCACTTCATGGTCAATTTCATGCATTTCACGATCAATTCCAAATATTCATTTGGGAGGAAAAGTTTGTAAGACCTGTACCCTAGATCGTACCATTCTGTAGGCTTCCGCGATCCTACTGGTCGAATTCTGGCAACCATCGACTCGTTCCGACGTTTGCGTACGATCCTAAGCCGAGTCTTGCCTATCGGAGGCGGCTTGATCTGAAACTCGTACGTTGACGACTGCACCGTCGCCGCGGTTCCAACGCCGCGACTCGCGCACCGAACCGATACCTAGGTGGGAAGATGTCAGTCTGTGTTCATTTCGAATAAACGCTGCACGTTGCGAATCTCGAGGGAATCCTACGAGATGTCCCATCAATCAAGTCAAGTACAACCACCATGCCTCCATGCCACCCCCACCAACAACAAGTACAAGTGGCCTCTCTCCCTTTTTCCACAAGTCAAACCTCTCCCTCCCCTCACCATACCACCTTTTACAATTTTCAAACTAAACCATACAACATTTCTCTCCCATGCCACCCCATCTTCCTTACATCATCATCCCATCCATATCTCATTCTCTCCCTCCCTCATTTTCTCAAACCTCTCCAAGCACAAAAAAAAAAAAAATTCCATACGTTCCAAGCTCTCTCCCTCTCCAAGTGTGACCCACTTTTCCCTACTCTCACATCTCCCATCTCAACCGTTGGATCATCATCAACCACCATTGAAAGAGGAGGCTAGGAGCTAAGGAGCCTAAGGGAGCAAGGAGGAGGCCAACAAGGTGGGTGATTCACCATTAATCTCAATTTGTAGGGCCACTTGTGTGGGACCCACTTGATGAATGCATTGTATTTGGGAGGGCCCAATAGTGGCGGGGTCCCTCCCCTCTATTACCGTCTCTCTCTCTCTCTCTCTCTCTCTCTCTCTATAAATGATGATGATGATGAAGGATGATGAGGCCCACCATGAATCATATAGTTTATGTGGGACCCATTGGATGAATGGGTTGAATCTACACCATCCAACCCATTAGTGGGCCCAGATGGAAAAACACAAGTATCAGGTGGTCCAAATGGGTGGGCCACGTGAATAAGGGACCCACCATGATGCAGCGTTTATCCACGCCGTCCAGCGTCCCTGGACGCTGGACTAGGGCTGGCTAACATGGAGTTGTGTACTGACATGGGCGTGGACTTCCAAGCTAAAAAAAAAAAAAAAGAAGAGAAAATTGACTTTTTGGGTGGGCTGCTCATGCAGGCCCCACCTTGATGTATGTATGTGATCCATGCCGTCCAATCTATTCTCTAGCCCATTTTAGGCGTTGAGCCGAAAAATGAGGCTGATCTTATTTTCTGGCGGGCCGTGGGATCGAGAATACTACTGTTTCCGTCAAAACTCGGGAAAAAGGATTGCTAGGGTCCACAAGAAGCTTGGACCCACCTGAAACTTGGTGTGGTCGGCTAATTTTGTGGGACTCAGTCAATGGACGGCTTGGATCTTGCTGATGCCGGCCCCATGAAAGATAAAAAAAAAAAAAAAACAAAAAAAAAAGTGGCAGCGCTGCCGCTGCATGGGTGGCCGGCGGACGGGCTGGGCCCTCACGGCCCAGCTGTGGACCCCACCGTGATACGTTTCGAACATCGGTACCGTCCATCATGGGGCCCTCCTTCTAAAAAGTGTCTGTCCCAAAAATCAGTCGTATACGGAACTCAAGTGGGCCATACCATCTAAAGTCATGTGAAGACATGCCTAAACATATAAAACAACTTGGCGGGGCCTACCTGAGATTTGGACACGGCTGAAACTTGGTTTGAACCCTCAGCCAGGTGGAACACACACATTGGGTGGACTGGATTTGTAAACCACATTTCGGTGGGCCCCACCCACCCAGGTCCACGTGACACGTGAATAGGTTAGACGGCAAATAAACATTACAGTGGGCCCTGCCCACGTGACCTCGTGAATAGGCTGGATTTCAAGTAAACATTACAGTGGGCCCTGCCCAAGGTCCACGTGACCTCGTGAATAGGTTGGATTTCAAATAAACATTACTGTGGGTCCCCTCCTGATCTGCATGACCTTATGAATAGGATGGGTGGCAAATGAACGTTACAGTGGGCCCCTTGGTCCATGTGACCATATCAATAGGTTGGCTGGAAAATAGACATTTTGGTGGGCCCCTATTCATGTTGCCTTATCAACAGATTGGATAGTAAAATAAACATTATGTGGGCTTCACATGTGACCCACTTGGATGCATATGGGCCCATGTACTTAGGCCCATATTGATGTATTTCTTTTGGGCCCATTATTAAGGCCCACTTGGATATTTATAGGCCTATTATTGAGGCCCACTTTGGTATATATATGGGCCCATGTATGTAGGCTATCTTGATGTGTTTATGGGCCTGTTGTTAGGGGCCTAACTTGATATGTATAGGCCCACGTCATGAGGCCCATCAGAGGTATTTGTGGTCCATTGTTGAGGCCCACTTTGATATGTATATGGCCTATGTGATTAGGCCCATTTGATTCACATAAAGCTTATGCGATCGGGCTAATTTTCATACATTCTCAGGCCCATGGTTGATGGCCCATTGCAATGTACCTAAGGCCCATTAGTGAGGTTCATTGAGGTGGCCCACTTGATGAATATAAGGCCTATGAGATACGGCCCATTTGATGTATTTAGGGCCCCATGGAATGTACCTAAGACACATTGTAATGTGTAATTCCACCAGGGTTTATTTAATGGTATTTAAGGCGAGCCGAGCCTTGGGGACAATGTTGGTTTGACGTCCACATTGTACGAGTAATGTTGGTTAGATGTCCACATTATAACTCTCCCTAAGACCACTGATAGGCCCGTATCTGTTTCATGTAGGTCATCTAGGCCCATCTTCATTGAGAGGATAGTTTATTGCTTTATAACATGTTTAACACAGCTCCATGATTCATGATCATACGCATCATATGTATGTTTGAGATAAGGAGTGTCTGATCATAGCATGTGCCTTCGGGCAGACTGATTATGGGCTCCCCGATATGCGGAGTTGCCCTACATGAGCGCACGGTATGCACAAGATTGATGCATGTCGGGCAGTATGATTCATGCACTTGCATCTGTATGATTGAGATATGCCCTAACGACATCAGGGCCATATCCTCCACAGATATATCGTGGGTGGCTGGTTGGATACCGAAAAATCTTGTTCCAAGCAATTGGGGTGCCATAGATGTCCCTGGATGAAAGTCCCTAAACCCGATGGTACCAGAGGATGACTCCAACGTCGAGACCGAGTGGATATATGAGCGCACGAGGGCCGAATACCATGAGGCCGCGTCTCCCACTGTATCGTGGTCGGTTGGAAAGGGGTGTGGCCTTACTCGTCTGAGAGCAGGGGGCATTACTAGGCTGAGTTTGACCAGCTTCGAAATGGGTTCGCTATCGACGTGCCGGATAGGTATTGGCTGACTATTGGCCAGGCGGATAGTGAGGTTTCTTACGCTCACTTGGACTGTGCTGCTTGGAGAGAGACAGTGCCATTTGGAGTGTACTGAACCTCGGTGATTATCCAGACTAAGAACTGTACTGATTTGATGCTCTAGTGAGGAGTTGCATTGGTATGAGGATTGGACATGCTTGACTTACATATTGCATCGCATGGCCTTGGTATGGCCGATAGTATTCACATCTTGTACTGCATAGCCTTGGTACGACTGGTTGCATTTATGTACTCATCAGCATGATTCCGCATTACTCCGACTTTGCATTCTGAGCACGTTCGCACACACTTACACCGCCCTTTAAGCTTTCTATAAGCTTATGCACGATTGATGCGTGCAGGTGACGCCAGGACGCAGCTGTAGTCTCGCCGCAGTTGGAGCGTGCCGCCGATCTTTTGGAGTTTTAATATTACCACTATCTTGTATTTCCCTTTATACGCACTGTACTCAAAGTTTTTGTTCATAGTGGATTTTACGATGGTGTTCTTGTGGTTATTGTTTGTGGGTTATGCTTGTGGTTATGCTTATTACGAATCAAATTGATTATTAGAAATCCTCCTTGTAGCATCCCAGGATCGGAATCTGGTATATGGGTGCCGGGGGCCGAGAATGGGAGTACTACGGAAGCTGTCGGCGCCGGATTCAGCGATCGAAAATTTTGTGAGCCCGGTTTCCGAGTTCGGGGCATGACAAAGTTGGAAAAACATAATCCATAACGAATTGCAATCCCTTCCCAAAATATTGTTTTGTTAGTCGTGGCGTATGCACATGCTAAACTTTAGTGATTGGTTCCCATTTTGTAAGATGGAGATAACTAGACGAGTTCTCATGTAACAAATTTCTCAGCAATGCTCACCCTCCTACAGCTTACCCGATAATGTTGCAATGCTCACCCTCCAGGTATGTGTCTTTTCATTAAAATGAAAATCCAATTCCCACATGGATGTTATGTTGAATGTTGCAAAAGCAAATAAAAAGGTATTGTACAATCCTCGGGCCATAACTCGATAGGTTATGTGGTACCTACGTTTTGGGTTTTTAGTTTGTACAAGTGAGACTCATGGTTTAATGGTCAGCCGATGATATGACAGGTCGCACGCTAGATAGCCCATGGACCAAAACTCCCCAGGTTGAATGCTCTCGACTCATTAGCTACTTGTCTAGAAGGCCCCCTAACATAAGACATGACAGCTATAGCTGCTCACAATAGACCATCTATGCCCTTATCCTTTAAAGGCACCAAGGAAGCATTGCTAACTGGAAAGGGTTGCATTTGGGCTGTATAATATTTGGCCTTTTTCTCTGTTGAATGTGACCATTGACTCTTTTTGTTGACTTCTTACAAAGGGTAAGGACTCCTATCTGAGGGATTTTTGGTTCATGGACCACTACAAGGTGGGGCCAAAATATCAACTCGTTGGATCACTGGATCTGGGTCCCACTTGACCCTACTTATACAGAGTCTACAGACTGAAAGCCCAAATGAAACTGTACAACCTTTTGGTCCAAGCATTCTATAATACCTCAAAAAAGTTGAGGATGGTGCAATGAATGAATTATCATTGTCTATGCAATTGATGTATAAATCGAAGTACCTGTTGTAATGAACTTGAGTGCTTAGATGAAAAGTTCAAAACCAATGAGTAACTGTAAGTACATAAAGACTACAGAATCTAGTAAAATTCTAATAGAATCTTAAACAATCATAACACAACAACTAGAGATGGATTATAAAGAATTGGAATATCCCTACTGGAGGGGAGACCTATAGCAGAGCCTTGCTTAACATGGGAATTTTCTCCCAGCCGTGCGTGGTTCAGCAAACTCAAGTGATTTATTGGAAGAAACCGCCGGCTGGTTGGGTAAAACTTAATGTTGATGGCTCGTCCCATGGAAATCCTGGGTTGGATGGAGATGGTGGGGTGTGTAGAGGTGACAAGGGAGATTTTCGATTCGCTTTTCATGCAGGTTATGGAGTTACTTCTAACACTAAGGCCGAACTACGTGCTATCCATGATGGCCTTCTTCTCTATTTTCAACACGGGCTGATTAATATCCAAGTTGAATCTGATTCGTTGATGGTGGTGAACATGTTGACGGGCCTCTCCCATCCGAGCTAGAAGTGGAGATATTGGATTTCCAGAATCCGGGCCCTTTCGAGTAATGGTCACATCACTTTCTCTCATGTCTGTAGAGAGGGCAACAGACTTGCTGACGGTATGGCTAATTTAGGTAGCAACAAGCAAATTTTGTCTCTATTTTCCTCCGTTCGAGCCCTCCCTCAGGTGAATAGGGGCCTCCTTTTCCTCGATAGAGTGGGGCTTGGCTTGATTCGGAAACGTCGTTTCTAAGTTTCTTTTTCTCTCTTTTGGCGCTCATTCAGGGATGCTCTTCTCTTCGATTGGGTGGTTTCTGGGCGATGTTTCCTTGTAAATTTTCTTACGATAGGTGATCCCTAGCCTGATTTTAGTTGGCCTGTGGGATCACCCGAAGTTTCAGTGCTTGCATCTTCTTCAGCTGCCCTTGGAATGGAATTTTTTTTTTTAAAAAAAAAATAAAAAAATCCAGAGATAGAACACTGACCAACTATTCCTCTTCTCCAATAGAAAACAAAATCAACAGAATCTTGACCCTTTCAGGTAATAGTTTCTGGCCCAAAACACAGGACACTCCGATCCACACCCAACGCATGTCTTTATGCCGATGTTAGTGGTTTTGGAATTTTGAGTATTCATGATGTTGAGGTAACTTTGTTAACAGATATAGATTAACTCATGATATGGCCTGTTCAATGACATTTACGAATGTAAGCTCGAAGAGGTTATCAGGGAGTACAAAACCCAATATGTGAGCCATTTCATATCGTCAACGAGGGATCGTTGATTTACTGTCCGTTGCACTAATCTAAGCATGCCTGTAAAGCAAAGAAAAAAAAGGGAGGGGTAGGCAGATTTGGGCGGGGTTTATTTGAGTATCTAAACCATTCTTCATGCATGTAACCATCTCTGGTACACGGATTCCATCCTTCAAAAAAGGAAAACATATAAAACACTAAACCTAGAAACAAAGGAAGAGAAAAAAAAAAAATCAAATACCTGTTTGTGGATTCTTTAACTTCTTCAGCAATAGAGAGAAATGGGGCTGGAAGTAGCGGCAGGGGTAGGCAGATTTGAGGGGGATTTATCCTCTACGGTAGCGGCAGTGAGATCGAGTTAGGATTACGATTTGGGTAGGTGATTTGAGCAGGGGTTGCGATTTTGACAAGGGCAAGGGCTGTGATTTGGGGAGGAGCTTCACGGCTTCATTGGAGAGAGAGGGAGGAGAATGAGATGGTGGAGATGCATTGGAGAGAGAGGGATGAGAATGAGAGAGATGGAGCAGGCGAGGTAGGGAAAAAGGAGAATCGGGAGCAGAGAATGGGAGAGAGAGGGAGGGTTAGGGAACGGAGAGAGAGAGAGAGAGAGAGAGAGAGAGAGAGAGAGAGAGAGAGAGAGAGAGAATTGGGGTTTTGGATGGGCGTGACTTTGTTTTGAGCGCCGCCCATTATGGGCATCGAATTTCAAGACAACTGTATGGTTGGTCCTGTCAGGGGCTCCGTGGGGCCCACCATGATGTATGTAGTTTATCTATGCTGTTCATTAATTTTAATAATATTTTTTAGTTCATGATCCCAAAACTTAGATAGATTGAAGGCCCAAGTAGACCACACCATCGTACGCACATCTGATTTAATCTCCATGTTTCCTACTGTGTGGTCCACTTGACCCTTTGATATAGCTGATTTTTGTTTTCATGCCCTAAAATGATATTTCAAGATAGATGGACGGCTTAGATAGAATACATACGTTTTGGTGGGCCCTATAAAGCCCCTTACACGACCGTTAATTATTAATGGTTTGTCAAGTTTTAGCAACGGATTAAATCCGTATTATATATAGTTACGGTTTATATCCATAGTAAAAAGCATAGTCCGTAGATTTTGTTGAATTTTTTGGTAGTGAGGATTTCAATGGTAGAAGTACAATCCCCCACTGCTTTTTTCAGTGTGGTCCAGTTGATAGTTAGATCTGTCTTATTTTTCGTTTCAAGCCTCACGACGAGCTCGCCAAATGAATGGACAGGTTGGATATAACACATACCTTATGATGAGATCTACGGAACTTGCTGATGTTGATACATCAGCTATACCTGGTTCGTGATACACCAGCCAATCCGCTGTCGGTACTGTTTTGGTATTAAAAAATAATAGGAATAATGATAAAGTGGTAAACTAGGATCCATAAAAATCATCCGATCATTTCTTTTTACTAGACTTATCAAGTCATCAGTGAATAGTCAGGAAGCGGATTGGCTGGTGTACCACACACCAGCTATATAGCTGCTGTAGGTACGCATCGTGTTAAGAGGAGCACTGACGCTCCTCGAGCTTTGAGTTGTACTAACGGTTCAAAGAAGATCAAAGTTACATGGCCCCCACAGTGATGTATTTATTATATCTACACCATTCATCTATTTTTAAAGATCATTTTAAAGCATTATCGAAAAAATTAATCATGCATATCCAAAGATCATCTGGACCACATCACAAATAGCAGCGAAGATAATGATCTTCGCCGTTAAAAAATTCGTAGGGCCCACCATAATGTTTACTTTCCATCCAATCTGTTCATAAGGTCATAAAGACCTGAATGAAGAGGAAAAACAAATTTCATATTGATCCAATACTTCTGGGACCCCAAAAAGGGTTTCGATGGTAGACATTCAATCTCCTGTTGCTTTTTGCATTGTGGTCCACTTGATAGTTGGATCTGTCTTATTTTTCGTCTCAAGCTTTAAGACGAACTCATCAAATAGATGGACGGTTGGGATATAACACATACCTCATGATTAGACCCACGATTGAACGTCTACCATTGAAACCCTTTTTGGGGTCATGGAAGTTTTGGATTCAATATGAAATTTGTTTTTTCTATCCATTTTGGTCTTTATAACCTTATGAGTAGCTTAGATGGAAAATAAACATTATGGTGGGTCCTATGAATTTTTTAATGATGAAAATCATTATCTCGGCTGCAATTTGTGGCGTGGTCAAGATGATCTTTGGATATGAGTTTTTTAAAAATGAAAATCATTATCTCCGCTGCTATTTGTGGTGTGGTGCAGATGATCTTTGGATATGATTCATTTATTCGATAATGCTCTAAAATGGTCTCTAAAAATAAATAAATGATGTAGATATAATAAATACATCGTTGTGTGTCATGTAACTTCGATCTCCTTTCAACTGTTCGTACAAGTCGAGCTCGAGGAGCGTCAGTGCTCGTCGTCCACGACACTGTGGTACAACAGCCAATCCGCTTCCCGCTCAATATCTTCCATGTGAATACGGATCATCTTTTTGCGTCAAGCGGCAAAACTGTGGTTGTTGCAATAATAGGTCCGTGTCTTCTTGCATTCTAATTGGACAATGTGAGTGTGTAATTGCATCGGTGATTGAGACGGACCCGTCATTATTCGGCAAACGACAAAAAAATCAGTAAGGTCGCTTCCATATATTTCTCACATCACTTTGGCTTTCCTGCCTGCATTCACAAACTCTGCAATGCAGCTTCCTCCTCCAATGAGCCTATGGGCAATTTGGTCATTTCTCCTTATCTCATCCATTCTCGCTCCATGCTTCTTCGGATCTGCCGCCCACTTCTCCAACGAAACAGATCGCCTTGCTTTGCTACACTTGAAACATCTGATAACTGAAGATCCTCTCCATTCCTTGAGTTCATGGAATCATACTCTCCACTTCTGTCACTGGCAAGGTGTCACATGCGGTGGTCGCCGTCATCCTCAAAGGGTAACCGCCTTAAACCTCACAAACAAGAACTTGGTGGGACCCATATCTCCATTCATAGGGAACCTCTCCTTCCTCAGGATAATCCGTCTCTCAAACAACAGCTTCAATGGCCCAATTCCTGAAGAGATGGGCCGTTTGTTCCGCTTGCGGCTTCTTGGTCTGTACAACAATAAATTCACCGGAGAAATTCCTGCAAATCTGACCCACTGTTCTGAACTCAAAGTCCTTTTGGTTTTCCGGAACCGGCTTGCATGGAGGATTCCAGCTGAGCTTGGCTCTCTATTGAAGCTCTCCATATTGGACCTTGGTGAAAACAGTCTTATAGGAAGCATCCCACCTTCACTTGGAAACCTTTCGTTTCTCACTTACCTTTTTCTCTCAGTAAACAGTCTGGAGGGCAGCATCCCAGATGACCTTGGTCGGTTGGCAAACTTAGAGAAGCTTTATATTTCTCAAAATGAAGTGTCAGGTAGGATTCCGACCCAGCTATACAATCTCTCCTCTATTATCATTTTGGACGTGGGATTGAACAGATTGCATGGAAATCTTCCTCCCAACTTAGGCCTCATTCTTCCTAATCTCCAAGAACTTTACTTGGTTGAAAACCAATTCACAGGACCCATACCAGTTTCATTATCCAATGCTTCCGGACTTGTAGTTATTGAACTTGAAGACAATAGCTTTAGCGGATCCGTGCCTATGAATTTTGGAAGCCTCAAGGGTACTCTGTCCAAGTTACTTTTGTGGGGCAATAAACTTGGAATTGGGAAAGGTCATGACTTGAGTTTTCTTGATTCTTTGACGAATTGCAGTAGCTTACAAGAACTGGACGTAGGCATTAACCGTCTCAACGGTGTGTTGCCTGACTCCATAGCTAATCTTTCGATCCAGCTGAGAAAACTAATTTTAGGTGATAACATGATATTCGGAAGCATCCCATCTGGGATTCAGAATCTTATCGGCTTAACAGTACTGGATATGGGGCATAACTTTCTGACAGGTACAATTCCCATCAGTGTTGGGATGCTTAACAAGGTGGAGATACTCTACTTTAACAGAAATGAATTATCAGGGCAGATTCCTTCTTCCTTGAGTAACATCTCCCGATTGTACATACTCAGCTTATCTGGAAACAACCTAATGGGGAGAATCCCTTCAAGCCTTGAAAATTGTGTATACATGCAGTGGATATACCTCTATAATAATAATCTTAGCGGTACCTTACCCAAACAACTTTTCAGCCTTCCCTCTTTGATTAAACTCGATGTTGGAAACAATTCTTTTACCGGTAGTCTGCCACTGGAAGCTGGTTCCTTGAAAGCTCTCGGAAACTTCATTGTTTCTAATAACAAGTTGTCAGGCGAAATTCCAAGCTCACTAGGCAATTGTCTCAGCCTAGAGTATCTCCAGTTGGATGGGAACTTCTTTCAAGGATTAATTCCTTCATCATTTAGTAGTCTAAGAGGCCTTCGATCCCTGGATCTTTCACGCAACAACTTGTCTGGAGAGATTCCAAAATATCTAGAGAAGCTTATTTTTCTGCAGTATCTAAATCTGTCTTTCAATAATTTCGAGGGTGAATTACCAAAACAAGGGGCCTTCAGAAATGCCAGTCAAGTTTCAGTAGTCGGAAACAGTAAGCTTTGTGGGGGTATTCAAGCATTACAATTGTCTCCATGCTCTAGCCAAGCTTCCAAGAAACAAGGGATGTCTCTTCTTCAAAAGTAAAATTCTCAATAATTGGTGCTGTCCTGTTTCTTATTTCATTATCGTGCTTCTTTGCCACTCTTTATTGGGTAAGAAAGATGAGAAGGAAACCTGTCGCTGTGCCTTGTGCGGAGGATTCTTTTGTGAACGTATCTTATGCAGAGCTCTTTAAAGCAACAGATGGGTTCTCCTCAGCCAATTCGGTCGGCACTGGAAGTTTTGGCACTGTATTTAAAGGAATTCTAGGTCTTGGAACTATGGTAGCAATTAAAGTCTTCAACCTTCAACGACAAGGAGCTATGAGGAGCTTCATCGCCGAATGTGAGGCCTTGAGAAACATTAGGCATCGGAATCTTGTTAAGATCATAACTTGTTGCTCAAGCATTGATTTTAAAGGAAATGATTTTAAAGCTCTAGTTTATGAGTACATGCCTAATGGAAGTCTAGAGAAGTGGTTGCACGGAAATGGTCATGACCAGCTGGGAAGGAAATTGAAGTTTACTCAAATGCTAAACATAGCCATAGATGTGGCTTTTGCACTGGATTATCTACATAATGATTGCGAAACACCAATCATTCATCGAGATTTAAAGCCGAGCAACATTCTTCTTGATGATGACATGACTGCTCGTGTGGGTGATTTTGGGCTGGCCAGGTTCTTATCTGAGGTTGCTCAAACTAGCTCGGTTGGAATGAAGGGATCTATTGGATACATCGCTCCAGGTAACAATCTTATCTATTTCTCTATACACACACACACACCTGTGACCAAACTAGGGGTCAGCGTGGTATGTATGTAAAATCCACTATTCAGGTTTAATTTTCTATTCTAATCTTCCAAAAATTTCCCATACTGTATGTCTGGTATAATAGAACTTCTTACTGTATGGGTCTGGTATTTTTATAGTGGGTCCCAGCTGTTGATTGGCTTAGGTTTTTATATGCTCCACATATGACTGAGGCCTGTTCTTTACGTGGGCTCTAGCAAGTGTGTTGCCGTGGCCTAATCGTTATGCCCACGCTTGATTTATATCGGGGCCCACTTGAGTTGCAAAACAGAGTCATTTAATTCTCCCAATCCTTCGTCTAATCTAAATGAAAGGTCTATATGACCTGGGTTGCATATTACATCACTGGGAATGAGGTTTGCTAAGGTACAAGCACTTATGGGAGCCTATTACACACCATGCATGTGTAAAAGTTGTACATGAGTGCTATCTAATCCATGGGGTGGGTCCAGTCAAGTACTTGACGCAGACCGGATTTAGACCTGACCCGAGCCTAAATCAAAACAAAGGTACAAGGACCTGATGGATACCCAAACTCAATTTTATCTGGATCCAGGTCCTAAAAACAATGACCTCGATCAGATTTAAAGGACCCACACGCAGCAAGACTCAAAACTCGATGGCATCAAAATAAGTCCCTTGCACCCCACATGAATCACATCATAGTAAAGTATATAGAATTCTTTTTTGATAGCATCTTTAGTTAAGATATGTATTACACATGAATCACACCATAATAAGGTAAAAAGAATTCTTTTCTGATAATGTCTTTAGTTAAAAATGAGTTACATAAAAATCATAACAGTAAGTAATATGTTCACATGATGATAGAAGTGTTGAGTTCTTTCAGTTGAGTAGTACGATCTTGTTGAATGTAGAACATTTTTGTAAGAACTTACAAGTTCATAGCACACTATTGATGTTAGAATTTTGAATACTTAGACCAATTACTTGTTTAAATAGAATATTCCCTTTATCATCTCTCTCAAAATTCAACCTTTGATATTATTTGTATCTAAATGGTCACTTACATTTCAATATAAGATGAATAAATTACAGAGTATGCGATGGGCAATAAAGCATCTACACAAGGAGATGTTTACAGCTATGGAATCCTTCTGTTGGAGATGATCACTGGAAAGGGGCCAACTGATGATATGTTTGAGGACAATTTAAGCCTTTATCATTTTGCTAAGTTGGCTTTGCCTGAACAAGTAATGGAGATTGTTGATCCACAACTGCTCGTGGAAGAAGCTGAAGTTATTCAACACAATGAAAATCTTGTCGATAGAAGAAATAGAATGCATGATTGCTTGCTTTCAATGGTCAAAATCGGTGTTTCGTGCTCTGCAGAATCTCCAAGAGAACGAATGTTGATGAAAGATGTTGTTGTAGAAATGCATGCAATCAAGGACTTGTATCTTGGGGTCGGGATTCACCGAAACAAACAAGTTAGTCACAAATATTAGATGAAGGTTCTTCTTATCTTAGTCATTACTAAGTTATTATTGGTAGTTATGTTGAGAAAGATTTCAAAATAACATTAGTGTGTTTAATAATTTTCTAAACAAGCTCTACATATAATTAGCTTTGGCATAAGAGTGTGCTTGTATTGATATTGATAGTATGAAATGACCTGTTTCTTTTTCTTTGTTTTATCTTGTATTGGACAAAGGGGGATTGTTTATATTACACATGATGGACAATCCACTTCTAACCCTCTACAATGATTCCATCTTCGTTGACCCTAAATTTGGCCCGTAATGATGGGTTTATTCATTTAAAATTTGGAGGTAGTTATACCTAATCCTACACTAATTTGATAAAGACATATTCTCAAGTGCTCTTGGAGAGCTGTAAACTTAAGTTCTCCTATTTGCATTGGGCTACTTTAACACTCCAATCGATTGATCTATATTGCACATTAGGTTTAACAAAAATTTCATAGGCTAACTTGCAAATATAAAGGCTATTTAATGATTGTAACCATCTGATGAATAGTCTCTAATATGAACAGTCCCGGTCATTTGTACAAAAATAGGTCTAACGAACAATTCGATCCATCTATTTGATAGATCCCATCATGGATTGATTATGATTCAAAAGAATCACTTCTATCAGACAACCATAACAATCATATCCATGAGTTGGAAATAAGGACGGCTATATAAAATAGGCCAATAAATATATATTTGATCATACAATCAGTCTTATTTTTACATGGCAAAACATGGAACGTGTTGTAGAATTAATGAACAGTTGAGATGGACTGATTGGACTGTCTAAGTTATCTGATCCAAAACTCAAAAGTGACTCAAGGAAAATTGTTAAATCATGCCTAAAACTACTATAGTCTAGGCCGTGTTGCCACATGAGTTTTAAAACGCCACAAATTTCAGGATGTTCCTTTGTTGAGGTGGACCATGTTTTATGCATGGATTGGATGGTACACGCATATCATGATGGGACACAGAAACAGTCTTCAAGATTTTAATGGGTGGGTATTCCCTCTCAATTTTTTCATGTCGTGTGGCTCATCTTAAAATTGGGTCTGCCTGAGTTTTGGGCTCCAGCCCAAACGTATGAGGGTTCAACTGATGGTCGGAGTGGATGTCATGCACAGACCACATGAGCCCACCATTGCCAATCACCAAACTAATAACATTCTCACAGACTATACTACCTAATACCGCTTTCCTACTACAAATAGGCCGTCCTACAATTTTCTCTGTGGTCCTTTCCCTACACAGAATAATCCCACCACAGTTGGGTCCCACCATCGTCGCTATCTGTGAGTATTTAACAACGAGGGTCCAACTCATCCACCCTACATGTGTGCTTCATGGATTCCAGTCCGGAGAGTCCATGTCATGGGCTCCATTGCGGATGGGGACGCGGTTTGGCTAGTGACGCTGCCACCTGCCAGTTGGCTAGTGGTCGGTGCTATGTGGACCCCGCCATCATGTTCAATTATATTACTTTACGTGTACACTTTACCAAAATCAGACTGGTCTACATAAAACTTGTTTATGACACGCTGTGGTAATGAACGATCTGTAGTCTAATTTTGGCGTTTTTTCTTACCTATGCTTTGTATTAGTGTATTCCTTGTTGTTTGAAGCGGATTGCCTAGTGTACTCGGTGCTGTGGGGCCCATCGTGATGTATGTATGTTATATCTATACCATATATTCATCCATTTTGTAAGCTTATTTTAAGATATGAGCTCAAAAAATTGAAGGAGATGCAAAGCTCGAGTGGACCACACCATTGGAAATATTGGTGATTGAATGCCTACCATTAAAAAATTCTCGTGGGTACAAAAGTTTTGAAGGAAGCTGATATCTTTGTTTTCCCTTTATCTATGTCTTGGCGACCTTATTAACAGGTTGGATGACAAATTAGCATCATGGTTGTCACGCCCCAAACTCGGAGATCGGACTCACAGGAATCCCGATCGCCGAACCTGTTGCCGACAGCCTCCGTAGTACTTCATTCTCGGCTCCCAGCGCCCATACGTCAGATTCTGATCCTGAGATTATACAAGGAGAATTTTCCAACGTACATTTATCTCGTAAGAAGCATAACCACAAGTTTACCCAAATCACAAAGGCAACATCATCATCACATATCCTAATATAATCATTTAAGTGCAATACTGAAAGGGAATATATATATATATATATATATATATATATATATATATATATATATATATATATATATATATATATATATATATATATAAATCAAAGCTTCAGAAGACCGCTGCATGCTCCAACCTCAATGCTGCTGCAACCTAACATCACCTACACGCATCTATCGTGCATAAGCTTATAGAAAGTTTAGTGGGTGGTGTAAGTATGTGCACAAGGTAAGTATCGAGTAAGCAATATCAAAGTAATCAGAGTAAGCGAAAATACTGATAAGTTCATGAGTGCCATCAGCCGTACCAAGGCTATGCAATGCATGTCATGAATGCTAACGATCATATCAATACAGAAACATGGCGACCCAAAATGCTAAATGCTGCGGATGCAATGTAATATGCGGTGTGAATGAAATGAAATAAACAAGCTGGAGTGAATTCGGGATGATAATACATAGTATTGCAGGCTATGGGGTCCATCATAAGAGACTTCTATCCAAACCAGTCTCATACCTAAATTTGGATAGTCATATTCAATGTAGTAGACTCCTGATCTCAAGTTAGTCGCGCGCCCAACCGAAATCCTTGTCATTACGAAGGTACACAACAATTAGTTGCACACCACCAACCCAAGTGGATAATGAATGAATGAATGAATATGCAACTCTTACTCGATAAGTCCACATATTAGTACAGTTTCTCTCTAGAATCATCACCAGAGTCTAGTACACTCTACATGCAAATCACTGCCCACTGACGCGTGACCATGTAAGTGGAAGAGACCTCACCATCCGCCTGGCTAGTAGTCAGCAAATATCTACCCGACACGTCGGTAACAAACTCATTCACGAGCTGGTCAAACTCAGCTTAGCAATGCCCCCTACCCTCGGGTGGGTAAGGCCACACCCCCTCCCAACCGACCACGACACAGTGGGAAACGTGGCCTCCTAGTATTCGGCCCTCATGCGCTCATATATATCCACTCGGTCTCGACGTTGGGGTGTCTCGTGGCCACGGAGGTTTAGGGATTTTTACTCAGGGACATCTATGGCGCCCGTATGCTAGAACCAAACATTTTCGGTGGCCCATCTGCCTATCCACGATATACCTGTGGAGGTTATGGCCCTAATATCGCTAGGGCGTACAGTAATCATAACACACATTGAAAGATGTATGAGTCATACAATCCAGTCATGCATCAATCCTGCGCATACCGTGTTCTCATGTGGGATAAATCCGCCTATCAGAGAGTCTCATAAACCACCAACATTATGACATATGCAATGGTCAATCATAACTCATAACAAATATGTAGATGATGAATATGAGCATGTATCATGATGCTATGCTGTCACATACTCATAATCAGTATCAATAATTGACATCGACAATCGACCTCAACAATGTGGACCTTTAACCAACATTGCCCCCAAGGAATGACCAACATAGAGCCTAACATATAGTGGACCCATGACCTTACACAAGGGCCAAATATACGACACCATGGGCCTCACTCTAAAGCTTAATATACATCACGATGGGCCTTTCACATGGGCCTAACATACATCACAATGAGCTCCATCGCCTGACCCTCAAATGCAACACAATGGGCCTCATTACATATCTTTTTTTTTTTTTTTTTTTTTTTTTTTTTTACGGATTTTGAGCTGGATATTTTGTACGGATTTTGAGCTGGAATATATTTTTTTTTAAAAGAGACTTTTGGTGACGAAAATTTTCGTCGCTAAAAGATATGTTACTTTATTTTTAGCAGCGAACATTTTCGCTGCTAAGAATCTTGTATAGTATTTTTTAGCGACGAAACTTTTCATCGCTAAAAGTGTTGAACAATTTTTTTAGCAGCTAAAAGTCTAGTACAGTTTTTTTAGCGACGAAAATTTTCGCTGCTAAAAACAGAAGGATTTTTTCTCCACTTTTAGGGCTAAAAGTTGAAAAGTTTTAGCAGTGAAACTTTTTGCTGCTAAAAGTCTCGTATAGTATTTTTTAGCGACGAAAAGTTTTGTTGCTAGAAGTGTTGAACATCAGTGAAAAGTTTCGCTGCAAAAGTGTTGTATTTGCAGTGAAAATTTTCGCTGCTAAAAGTCTTGTACAGTATTGTTTTTGCGACGAAAATTTCATCGCTAAAAGTGTTGAACAATTTTTTTTAGCAGTGAAAATTTTCGCTGCTAAAAGTCTTTTGCAGTTTTTTTTAGCGACGAAAATTTTCATCGCTAAAAAGCTCACATTTAGCGACGATTCAGATTTTTCGCCAATAAAACCCTTCTACACCGGTCTTTTAACGAAGAATTTAGCGAGGAAAATTTTCGTCACTAAAAGTTTTTAGCTGCGAAAATTTGACTTCTAACGACGAAAATTTTCGTCGCTAAAAGTGGTATTTCTTGTAGTGTAAGCCTCATATTCATCACATTAGGCCTTAAACACGGTCTGAATACACATCACAAGGGGCCTCAAATACGGGCCGCATATACATTATATGGGTCTCGATAATCGGCATCGACAATCAAAATCGACCTCGGCAATCGGAATAGGACCCGACAGTCAAAATCGGCCTCGACAATCGGCCTCGATAATCGGAATCAGCCTTGATACTCGGCCTCGACAATCGAAATCGGCCTCGACAGTCGGCCTCAACAATCAGAATCGGCCTATACGATCGGCCTCGACAATCGGAATCGGCCTATACAATCGGCCTCGACAAACGGAATCAGCCTCGATACTCGGCCTCGACAGTCGGAATTGATCGATAATCAGAATCGGTAAATCGGTCATGACAATCGGGATCGATCAATAATCAGAATCGGCAATCGGTCACATCAATCGGAATCGGCAATCGGTCACGACAATCGGAATCGATCGATAATCGACAAATCGGTCACGTCAATAGGAAGCGGCAATCAGTCACGACAATCGGAATCGATCGATAATCAGAATCGGCAAATCAGTCACGATAATTAGAATCGATCAATAATCAGAATCGTTAAATCAGTCACGTCAATCGGAATTGGCAATCGGTCACGACAATCAGAATCATCGATAATCAGAATCGGCAAATCGGTCACGTCAATCGGAATCGGAAATCGGCCACGACAATCGGGATCGATCGATAATCAGAATCGGCAAATCGGTCACGTCGGTCACGTCAATCGGAATCGGTAATCAGTCACGACAATCGGCCGAACAAAGCCTAAGGGAAGGTCATAATGTAGACATTAAATCATCTGTAACGACCTGAAAATTTTCGTACATTGGGCCGAGTACCACCTCGACCAGAAATCACATAGGATTAAATCCTTTAAAAATTTAACAAAGTTAACTAAGTACTAAACTCGGTTAGTCATGAAATCCGTTGGGATCGCTTTAAATACGATTTGCAAGACCCAAAACATGCAGAATTAGTGACTCTAGGTTACCCTAAAGTCTAGAGCCAAACTCATTACCCGTCTGCTCTCGGGACTGAAACGAAACTTCGTATGAGGTCTAGATCGCACATCGGGAGTCCGATTAACACGAAGCTAAGGAACCAGGACCGCCCCACTGGGCTTGACAATCATCTCAAAAATCAGGCGATTCCGATGTCCCACGGCCATTTATTTCGATCCGGAGCGAGGGAGTGTGAAAAACACTATTCCCATCCAAATAAAAATATCTGGAATAGTGATCTGGCATCTTTTGGTTGCGCGTCAGTATTAAGCAACCTGACCGTCGGAATCAGACCAAATTACACCCTCGGATTAAGAAAAATTTCAGGAACATTTACATGTACTCAGAATTTCTGATCGTGGCCCACCGACCGTTGAACTGAAAGTGGTCCGCCATGTGCGATCTGGGGATCCAATCGAGTCGAAAATGTAATCCCACGTAAATCCATAGATGGTGAGCTTAAGTCTGACGTTTGGCTCAAGGAGGGCCACCAGAACACCCCTTTTGAGCTTGGAAAGAGGCGAACTGCCTATATATGCAGCCACCCTTGAACCTGAGTCTATTTTGGACATGTTCTTGGCTATAAAAGGGGCTTAGAACAGCCCCTCTCACAGCCATACGAATTTGGGAGCAAACCCTTAGAGAAAGAGAGAGAAAAGAGAGAGAAAAGCTTGGAGTTCAAGGCCGATCTTCCTCCTGCTGCTTCCACTCATCACACGGCCTACACCGCCTGATTCCAAGTGTTTTCCCGGCGGTGTCCATCCCATTTGAAGGTAAGAAACCCTAACCCTAGGTCTGATTTGAGGTTGGATAGTGGTAGGCTATGAAAAAGCTAATCGGATACGCTCTTTAGGCTAGGAAACTCCGTATACGGAAGCTCCAACACCCTTGCTGATTCGTTGGAATTCTAAGGGCTGAGGTGAGGACTTTAAGCATATAAGTTACGTTTTTCAACGCTTTCAATGTCAGATAATGATAGATTCATGATCTGCATGTAAATGCACATGTACAAAGTGCTTTCCGTTTCCTGTTTCGATTAGCGATAAAGAATATGGAATTTCACATACTCTAGATATACGTAGAAATACCATATACGTATTTTTCTTGGGAAAATGTTTGACATGTTTATTTAATGTTTGATTATATCATATGTGGATAAAATGCTACTTTGGTGAAAGGAATCGCAAAAATACATGTTCATGTGTAAATATCATGTATGTTGAAATTGCGTATTTTCGAAATTCCGCATACGTGCGGATTTTGGAAATGTAATTGTAATGATTATTTGCTGTATGATTACGATATACACGGGAAAAATACTCTCGTGGCGAAGGGACAGCCCTAACACGAACTCGGCTAACATACGTCATGTATGTTGGAATAGTGTATTCTAAGTGTTGTGCATATGCTTGTATGTGTACATGTGTATGTACTAGTGCCTTAGATAGGTGCTGATATGGGATTTCCGACTCCCTTAGAGACATGTAGGACCCCCTCCATGCGGTGGTTCACCGCAACCACTAGCTTGTAAGGTGCACACAATTTTGTATCCCTATGGGGATAGTGTTTTTATCACATGCCTCACAACATGCTTTGCAACATGCTTTACTTCATGTTTTACTTCACGCTTTATAACATGCCTACTAACCTGCTTGTATTGCTTGTTTATCATGCTTTACTTCACATGCTATTAATGAAAACTGTTTGAGTTTGGGACTATGTATATAGTCCAAACATTCGGTACCGGACTTGCGATTGTGGCTGAGATTCATGTCGCCACAAAGGACGTGTCTGGCGAAACCGAGTCGTACTTCGGTTGGCGATAGTGGTTGGCCACACGGAGTGCTTTTGCGCTCCATATCGCTCAACTTGTGGTGCGCTCGAGCTAGTCAGGCTCGTCAAGTAAACCGAGATGTACTTGTGTGTTCACCCTGTTTGGTCGCTACTGCTTAAACCTAGGGTACCAAACTTACCAGTGGCGATCCCCGTTTAACCATGGTACTAGATCCGCTAAGTCGCATGAGCCGGGCATGATGGTATGGGACACCGTGGTCGAGCTGTCGGCCTACGCTGGGGCCATGTGCCTCCCCGTAGTGACCATTGCGCAACTAACTCGTGAGCCGAATACGGTGGTATGGGACACTATATTCGAGCTGTCGATACTTCGGCGAGAGCCGAGTACGATGAGATCTGTGCTCGTGCTGACGGGCGACGAGTCCTCTGTAGTATCATCGAGTACACTCCAAGGGTCTGTGATTGGCGACGAGTCTTTCACAGCAACTAGAGTGTGAGTTGAGCCGGGTACGGTGAGACCTGTACTCGAGCTGACGGCTAGTGATTGAGCCGAGTACAGTGAGACCTGTACTCAAGCTGACGGCCAGCAATTGAGCCGCATACGGTGAGATCTGTATCCGCGCTGACGGGTGACGAGCCTTTTGCGATGCCTTCACTACGCCTCTCAAACCATAATATCGTATGAGAATAACTAGGATTGACGACCCTAGAATGGATCATGTTGGGAATGATACAAGGGAGGTACCTTAGTTTCCCAATACTGTTGGTTGAAATGGACTAATAAAAACTTGGTAATCATGGGCATCATCGCACCGCATGTGCTTTGTAGATGTGGCGCACTGAGGGAGTTAACATTCGCGAACGTAAGATGATGTTGCTTGAGGGTGGTTTGGCAAGGGCATACAGCATCATGTCATATCATTTTACACTTAACAAGAATAGTTAGAAATGCTTGATTTGTACTGCTTTATCATTACTGCTTGATTGATTTGATAACATGTTAACTTATGCTTTATTGTTCCACTGAGTTAGCTACTCACTCCCACGTTACGGGACGGTGTTTGCAACACCCACCAGACTTTGTTGCAGGTGTAGATGACGCCTTGGTTCAGGAGCCAGAGCCCGACTTTAATGAGGACCAGGAGGAGTTCTCCTTCATGTAGTATTCTGATGGCTATGCTTAGGCCGGCTGCATCGCGGGATTCTCAGGGCCTCTTTTGAGGATTATATTTTGGGTTTTGACTTAAAAACAATACATGTATATTGGTGCTCAGCTAGTACTCATACTCTGGAGTTCAGAAAATTTTGTTACTTTACATACTTGAATATAAAATTTCAGTCTTCCGCTTGCGTTTATATACAATTAAACTGGAGTATGAATTGCTGTTTTGGTTTAATCCCATTCATGTTTATTGCGCTAACTCAGACAACATCTAACCAGCATTGTGTATGTTGCATAAGTGATGCGTTGGAACTCGGGTGTTGAGTTCATACTCGACCCCCGAATTTCAGGGCGTTACATCATCATTGCCCATCAATGTGGACATTCAACCAACATCGCTCTCAAGCAGTGGTTCACATAGAGCCAAACTTAAAGTGGGCTCATGTCCTCATACAAAGACCTAATACACATCACTACGGGCCTCACTCATGGGACACATATACATCACAATGGGCCTCGGCACATGAACTATAAGTACATCACAATGGGCCTCAGCACATGAACTATAAATACATCACATTGGGCCTCATCATATGGACTGGAAATATATCACAATAGGCCGCATTACATCGAGTGGGCTGCATCCATGGGCCGCACCAATAGGCCTCACCAAACGGGCCACAAATACATATCAATGGGCTTCGCCAAATGGGCCATAAATACATAATAGGTGGACCCTGCACATGGGCCTCAAATACATTACATGGGCCTCACTAAATGGGCCACATATACATCATATTGGGCCTCACCTATGGGCCATAAATACACAATAGGTGGACCCTGCGCATGGGCCTCAAATATACATCACGATGGGCTTCATGGATGGGCTACACCAACGGGCCTCAAGTGGGCTTGGACCGCATCAAAAATCATTTCAATAGTTGTAGGTGCAACATGTGTATCATTGTACACTATCATTCTATTGGGCACATGGCTCATTAATGATGATTAGCACTGTCCAAACATTGTCTATGTAAATCAGTGGCATCCAAACACTTCCCATGTAAATCAGTACTATCCAAACATTATCCATGTAAATCGGTACCGTCCAAACATTGTCCAGCATCGTCCAAACATTGTGGACAGTGTAGATATGGAACAATTACATCACCGGTGGTGTCCACCGTCCAGATCATTAGACGGTGGAGATAAGACACAAATATCACAGTGGCTCACACCGTCCCACACAGTGGACGGTGTAGATGAAACCCATACATCACATGGTAGGCCCCACACGTGTGGTCCTCACACGTGTGGATGGATGGATATGATACAACTATTGCAGGGACCCACAGAGCTTGCCGCGTCCAAGCAGCAGCTGTAGCCACTGACTGCAGGCAGCTGGCCCACCAGAAATTGGATCTGATTGTCTGAATTCTGCTTATTGTATACTTGGGAGCATGTCAAACTCACATCTCCCACAAACTTACCAAGATATTGTTTTGCTTGTGGGGTAAACTTCCTATTCTTAATAATTAAAAAACTGTCATAAGGCTTCAACTAGCATAGATATTAACTGTTGAATGGCTTATGAGAAATTATCTCTGTGAACCAGTTCCATAAGAACTCGCGAGAACCTTTTGAAAACTCACACCATGTGATGTGTGCACAAAATTCAATCCATCCACTCGATGAGTCACCTCATGAAACTCCTAGTGCCCAAAATCGGGTGGGACATAGCAAAGTGGGAGGGGATGCCACTCTTGCTATTTACCGAGGACTCACCTTACTTGCAAAACAGGGGGACTTTTTGCCCAACCCTTCGTCTAAGATATATAGATGAAGCAGGGTCTATATGGCCTAGATTACGTACACACGTCATATGGCAAAAAGTTCGATATGCTACAAGCACGTATGGGAACCCATTACACACTATACATGTGTAAAAGTAGTACACGTGTGTGATCTAATCCATCAATCAGGCAGGCCCAGTCAAGTACTTGACCTAGACCGTGGTCAGACATGAGCTGAGTAAAGATCAAGATGAGGGTTCAAAGACCTGAAGACTACCCGCGAAAGGGAATTTATCTAGATCCAGGTCATAAAAGAATGACCCTAGATTAGGACCCACACCCAGAATGATTCAAACTTGATGGCATCAAAATCTTATTGATTTCTAAGATCTAGATATACAAAGTGGTACTCACTTAAACCTCACATGAACCACCACAATAGGTACGAGGAATTTCCTTTTGGTAATAGCTTTAGTTGTGATATGCTTTACACAAAAATCATAATAGTAACTCATATATATGTTCACTTCATGATTGAGAAGCTATGTTGTTTCATTCGAGTAGTAGAATCTTGTTCTATGTACAACTTTGCAAGAACTTACAAGTTCATAGCACGCCAATTGATATTTGAAATGAGATCCTTAGAATAGCAAAAATGCCATTTACTCTCAAACTTCAACTTTTATTATTTGTATCTAAATGGTTACTAACATTCCAATATATGAGATGTATAAATTACAGAGTATGCAATGGGTGGTAAAGCATCTACACAAAGAGATGTTTACAGCCATGGAATCCTACTATTGGTGATGATCATTGGAAAAGGGCTAACTGATGACATGTTCAAAGATAATTTAAGCCTTCATCATTATGCTAAGTTGGTTTTGCCTGAACAAATAATGGAGAATGTTGATCCACAACTACTCTTAGAAGAAGCCGAAGTAACTCAATGCAATGGAAAACATATTAATACAAGAAATAGAATTCATGACCGCTTGATTTCAATGGTCAAAATCGGTGTGCTGTGCTCTGCAAGATCTCCAAGAGAAAGAATGGTGATGAGGGATGTTGTTGTAGAAATGCATGCAATCAAAGACTTGTTTCTTTGGGCTAGGATTCACTGAGACAAACAAATTAGGTTACAAATATTAGATGATGGTTTGTCTTACCTCAATCATTAGGAAGTTATTATCAATATTTATGTTGTGAAAGATTTCAAAATAAAATGAGTTTGTTAAATACTTTTGTAAACAAGCTCTAAATATATTTAATCTTGGCCTAAGGGTGTGCTTGTTTCGATATTGAATATACGAGAAAATGTGTTTCTTTTTGTTTGCTTATCTTGTGTTAGATGAAGGGATATCATATCACGAACTTAATAAGAAAAAGACATCATCATATTTTAATAACAATAATATTTGGTTACTAAGATGATTGATCTGGAAAATATTTTATGCAAAAGTTTTGAGAGTTATTTATGAAAATTTGTTTGCCTTTGAGGCATCGAATGCTCAGTTGCGCACCAGTTCACATGAAACTCGTAAAATTTTTTTTTAAGAAATAACCATACATGATGTGACTCCAAAATCCGAACAGTCCACGTGAAGCACCACCTCATGAAAACCCCCTGGCCCAATTTTTGTTTTGATCCAAAACTTTGGTGGGCCATGAAAATGAAAACAGTTTCCTCCTTTGATTAGAATTTCTCTTTCCTATGGTCCACCATAATTTTAGATCAAGGTGAAAATTTATCCATTGGGGTTTCATGAGATTCCGCATCACATGGACCATTCAAATTAGATGCCCATGACACGTGCTCAAAGGTGCCCACGTGCATAGATGTGCAGGTGAGGGTGACTCTTCTGGAATACACGTCTGATTTTAAAATATCTGTGCAAACAGGATTGCTTTTTAAAACTAATGGTGAAAAAATAATCTATTTAACTTTGACTAACGATTGGACAGGGCAGGGCGAGCATGAGAGTTTATGAGGCCCACCTTTATGGATCCAATTGATCAACACCATCCAGTTGTTTCATAAGCTCATTTTAAGCCTTGAGCTCAAAAAAAATGATGCAGATGATCTAAATCTCAGGTGAGGTCTAGGAAACTTTCAACGAGGTCAATCTTTGGACCATGAAGTGAAATGGATCTATCTATAGTGTTGTCCACTTGAACATTGCGTCTGCTTTATTATCATTATAGGTCATGCCCTAAAATAATTTAGGAAAATGGATGGACGAAGTAGATTTTTCAGAAACACCTTTGGTGCCCCCACCTAGCCTTCTACTTAAGTTTGGGCAGCAGAGTAGGTGTAGCCCTGGGCTCACCAAACATGGTGCAGCGATAGTGAATCCCACCTTGATGCATATATTGTACATCCACGCCAGCCAACCTTTTGACAAGGTTACAGAGGCCTGGATGAAGGGGAAAAAAAATATCATCATGCATGGTCCAATATTTTTGTGGCTCCCAAAAAGTTTTTAATAGTTAAACACCATTGTTTCTTGTGTTTTAGTCCATCTTAGATTTGGATTTGCCTAATGTTTGGGTCCATGCCCAAAAATAATTTAGAAAATTAAAGTGGATGGATGGTGTTGATATATAATACATACACGAAGGTGGGCCCCACATGGCAGCACAATGTTAGGTGAGACTGGGTTGGACCTAACGTACTCCCCCTCCTTACGGACTCCGACTGAGTAGTGTCCTGGTTAATGTTGGCATGAGTTGTCTGCCGAAGATTACAGGAGCAAATTAAGGGATGAAAATCCCTACATCATAGGGTCAACTACAGCCCAACGGAATCAACAATTATAGCCAAGATTTTCTATGGTTGATAGCGAGATTTGTGTACACCGAAATAGGAGTATTGTTTGTTGTTATATACCATCACTGTGTAAAAGAAAAGATATGAAATATAGAATTTGAATTCTTCCTCCAAAAACTTGATATGGTATCAAAGCCGTTCTTTCTTCCCTATCCTCTGTCATCCGAAATAATAAAACAGAAACAAGCACCCTGCATCATGGCTGATGCAGACTCGCATTCGGACGAGCCTCTCTCGTCTTCTATCTTGTCCGAGTTCAATACAAAAATGGCTGAGGTGCTGTCCAAAACCTCAGCTCCAACCCATACTACCGACATGGCCACCGCACCAATTGGATTATTCAAAAGTCAAAAGAGACCGGACACATTCAAAGAAAAAGAGCTAAAGGTCATATTATTAGGATAACCATAGGCGATTCCAAGTGAATTATGCTAAATCGAATGATGAGAACAATAAGCCAAAGAAATAAAAGAACTTGTGTGGCACTACTAGAAGAAATATTTCCAATATTATTCTAGCAACTAGCTAGCCTATGAAAAGTACATGGAACTTGATATATGGTCCACATTATTATTTGAGGCTTTGTGCATCTAAGAGTACTCAGGATACCCAGTGCATCAATATGCCCAGATCAACCATAGGTCATATGCCTATTTAAGTTGTATAATTGGATACTTGTAGAAAGGAACCATCTTAAGATGTTTTTACCTAAAAATCAAGCAAGCCTAACTTATAAAGAAGTGAGCAATTGTTACGTGTATCACTTTGGCAGATATTTCTTTGGATAATAATTTGAATGCAATAAACTCGATCATCAGAGGGATATTTTATTCATCTCAAGTGGTTAACATCTCTTTATTTAAATTTAAAAGATGGTAAAAGGGGAAATTTTTTTGAGAAGATGAAAGAGAGGGTTGTATATTAAAATTCACAAAATGCAATGTATTCACAACATCTGAATCCATCAAATGCTTGGCCTTGCGTCACCACCCGAGCCCAAAAATCAAATAAGTGGAAACTGAGGTTGGCCACAACATGGACGAGTTGAAAGAGGATGCGCGCCAATGGCATTCTCTTCTTTCTGTTGAGGTGCTGCTGCTGCATACCAAGGACATTCAGTTGGGTCCAACTTATGCATAGCCTCCTTTAAGAATTTTGGGTATATGCATCATAGGTGTGATCCGAAATCTTTTTGTTGGGACCCGCTGAATGGCTGTACAATCCTTTCATTTTTAATAAAATGCAGGTGGAATGAGTCCACTTTTCCTTTTTAAAAAAAGTTGAAAGAGGATGCCAAACCTTCATTTTTGTTTGGGGCCGTTACGAGGGAACAAATCTGATGGACCAATTGGATGCGTACAGAATAGACACCTTACTTTTTCTAGCCTGGGAAAGATAAAAGAAGCAATCATGAGAGGGTACCTAAATTTGAGATGTGAATTACAGTCCTAAAACAAAGTCGATTTCAGAGAGAACATCAACCCTACAGTCAATATCACCATGCTCTTTTACAAACCAGCTTGGTGGGACCCATTCAATCCATACCGAATGCCGTAGACGACTGACAAAGGGATGAAAGACGAATAACTAATCATGGGCGTACATGGAAAATGTCATCTACACCGTTAATGTAAATGGAATTCCCCAAATCACATTTAATCTACCCATCTTAACAATCTGAACTCCGCGGACAAACAAACAGTAGCCATCAATAATTTATAGGAAACAGATGGTTATTATCATATATGTAAGTGCACCTTTTGGATTATGGCTCATTCACAACAGGGACCCACTGATTGGATTGTCTGATCAATTAGGATCTTTTATTTCTAAAGAAATGTGGGAGCACACCACCTATAATTTTATTGATTCAACAAAAAAAAAAAAAGGAAAAATAAAAATTCTTAAGATCAACAAGGCGGGTACCATAATAAGAAGGGGACAGGCCTCACTTAAGGACCACACAGCCGCTATATAATTTTGATTTACATCCAAACAAGAGGACCCAACAAAAGGAGTCAGAAAAGGATAGGCATGCAAAGCTGGGATAAGGATCGACAGGGGAGGCTTCTTGCTTTTGAGTTGGCCCAGTTGTGTAGGTTTTGCCTAAGCAGTTTCAGTCTCAACTAGTTTTTCTAGTCCTGCCTTCTAGTCTCCTTCAGTAGTGGTCTCCTGTTCAGGCCTCTATTCCAGTTTGCTTCAGCAGGTTCATCTGATATTCTGCCTTCTTAAATTCCTCATGTGGCCATTGGCTTTATGTGTAGCGTTTAGGCAGGAGTGTGGGAATGTATCCCTTTATTTACTTGCAATGCAATACAATAACAGATTGAGGAAATCAGATGTATTTTCATATACATTTACAGCCGTTAACTTTACACATGGGATAACAAACAAATGTTTGAAATCCTAAAATAAGAGTGGTTGAAACAGTTTCCTAACAACTAGTTTGACTGAATCCAAATAAAGAAAGTAAAGAGCTGTTACAGTCTGTTACAACCCGATGACTGCTGATATGCCCCCTCAAGATGGAGCTCGAGAGAGAAGTCCAGTCTTGAATTTGAGATCAAGAAAGTGGGCACGGGGAAGAGGCTTGGTGAGCGCATCAGCAAGTTGATCTGTGGAGGAGACATGAGCAACACGAAGGACACCATTTTGTACTTGGTCCCTGATGAAGTGAAAATCGATGGCAACATGCTTCATTCTAGAGTGAAACACGGGATTGGAGCAGAGCTGGGTAGCACCAACATTGTCACAGTATAAGACGAGACAACAAGGTAGTTGAACACCAAGATCAGTTAGGAGATAGCAAAGCCAGTTGAGCTCAGCAGCTACATTAGCTACTGACCTGTATTATGCTTCTATGGAAGATCTTACAATAGTTTTCTGCTTCTTAGAACTCCAAGAGACTGGATTGCGACCAAGATAAATGACATAAGCACTGGTAGATGACAAATCAACCTTGTCACCTGCCCAATCTGCGTCTGAATAGGCATGAAGATTCAAGGGGGACTGGCGATGTAGTTGGAGGCCGTCATTAATAGTTCCACATAGATAGCGTAATAGACGTTTAACAAAGCTCCAATGGTCAGTTGTCAGATTGTGCATGTACTGAGAGAGCTTGTTAACCGCAAATGCAATGTCTGGCCTTGTAATCAAGAGATATTAAAGGCTGCCAACAATTGTCCTGTACTCTGTTGGATCAGATAAAGGAGAGCCCGATTGTGTCAGCAAAGGTGGGCTAGTTGGAATGGGAGTTAGTACGGGTTTGGCATCAGTCATATGAGTTTGATCCAGAATATCCAGAATGTAACGCCTTTGAGACAATAAAAGACCGTGCTGCTTTAGGACTACCTCCACACCCAAGAAATAAGATAGCTGTCCAAGATCCTTAATTGAAAACCGATGAGCAAGAACATCAACAAAAGAGTCGATCATCATAGAGTTGTCACCAGTGATGATTAAATCATCCACATAGACAAGTATATACATAATATGTCCAACAGTAGTGAGAACAAATAGTGAGGTATCAGCATGAGAATTCTTAAAGCCAGAGTGAAGAAGGAATGTGCGAAGTTCATGATACCATGCTCTAGGTGCTTGTTTGAGGCCATATATTGCCATTTGAAGTTTGCAGACATAGGATGGATAATCTTGATCAACAAAACCTGGTGGTTGTTGCATGTAGACATTCTCGGAGAGGTGTCCTTGAAGAAAGGTGTTGTTGACATCAAGTTGGCGTAAGAACCATCCCCGAGAGACAGCAAGGCTGAGGACAGCACGAACTGTGGTTGGTTTTACAACAGGGTTGAACCTGTCTAGGTAATTGACTCCTGGTCTTTGATGAAACCCTTTTGCAACCAAACGTGCTTTGAACCTGTCAATAGAGCCATCAGAATTACGTTTGATTCTAAAAATCCATTTACACCCAACTATATTCTGTGTCAAATTAGGTGGAACAAGTTTCCATGTTCCATTTCGAATTAAAGCATCACACTCATCAGACATGGCTTGACGCCACTTTGGATTTGTAAGGGCTTTAGTCACGGTTGTTGGTTCAAGGTCGTTGGAATTTGAGAGTTGGGTATGAAGGTTCATCTTAGTTATGGGTTTATGAATGTGGTTCTTGGCTCGGGTGGTCATTGAGTGAGTTGGAAGGGGATGAGTGTCGGTTAGGATAGGAGAAGGTGACGGTGGGATATGTAGTGGTGGGGTTGGATTGGTGGAGGATGTCAAGGACGGTGAGTTTGGTTGGGTGGGTTGGGTTGTGGTGCTGGATAGAACTTGTACTGGAGGGACGATGACTTCAGATGGCATAGTGAGTGGCAGCTGGGAAGAGGGTGAGAGAACTCTAATTGGTGCAGGAATCCAAGCTATGGCGATGGTGTTGGGATGAGGACTAGAGGACGGACCAGATAATGAAGAGTACGGAAACTGAGATTCAACAAATTGGACATGTCTGGAGACATAGAGTCGTGAGGTTGAAGGATCAAGGCAGTAGTATCCACTTTGAGTGAGAGAGTACCCAAGGAAAGCACACAGCATGGACCGTGATTCGAGTTTGTGGGATTTGTAAGGTCTGAACCAAGGGTAACATAAGCAGCCAAAGATCCTTAATTTCGAGTAATTTGGTGCTGTCTAGAAAATTTGGTGGTAAGGTGAGGAGAGATTTAAAGTGGGAGTGGGCATGCGATTGATGAGGTAGACGGTTGTGGCAAAGGCATAAGGCCAGAAGGAGATGGGTAAAGAAGCATGAGTGAGGAGGGCAAGGCTTGTTTTGACTATATGAAGGTGCCTTCTTTTAGAGTAACCATTGTGTTCAGGTGTATGAGGTGGAGTGGTGAGATGAGAGATACCGTTGGTTGAAAGAAAAGTAGCGAGGGAGATGTACTCACCACCATTGTCCGAGTAGAGGGTTTTGATGGTTGAATTGAAGTGTTTTTCTATAATGGCTTTGAATCTTATAAATACTTCTTTGACATCAGATTTGTGTTTGAGTGGGTAAAACCAGATATATTTAGTGAAATGATCAATGAAGATTACATAATATTTAAAGCCATTATGTGAGAAAATTGGAGAGGTCCAGACATCCGAAAATATGATTTCAAGAGATTTAGTAGAGACAATTGTAGAGTTGGAGAAAGACAATTTGTGGCTTTTATTGCAAAGACAAGCATTACATGAGAAATCAGGAGATAAAGAGGAAGATAAGCCTAAATGATTGCTAGAAACAATATGTTTGAGAATTAGAAATGCAGGATGTCCTAATCTATGGTGCCAGTCGAAGGAAGTGGTCTTTATTGTGGAGAATGCAATCAGAGGGGAGGAGGATGGCCAATCATAGACACCATCTTTAGTTCGTCCTTGTAGCAATGTTGCCCCGATTCAGAGTTCCTTCACAAGAAAAGTAGATGGTAAGAACTCTATGGAAACATTGTTAGAATGACAAAATTGTGATATAGAAATAAGGTTCTTTTTCATAGATGGAACACAGAGAACATTATTTAATGCAAAGGAATTGTGAGTTTGGAGAGAGGTGGGACCGGTGTGGGTGATGGGAAGATTGGAGCCATCTTTGATCATAATGTCATCAGTGCCAATGTATGGAGCATGCAGGGAGAGGTTGCTCAGATCAGATGTGACATAATGTGATGCACCGCTGTCCAAAAGCCAGGATGGCGGGGTGGAAGGATTGGTGGCAAGGTGAGCTTGTGGTTGCCATGGTGTGCCTTGTTGGGAAGAGTTGGATGTGGGGGAAGTGTGAACTGGGACAAGGTGGAATGAAGGACACCGTTTGACAGTGTGACCCTAAATCCCGCAAATTTGGCAGTGACCAAGCTATGGTCAGGGAGGAGGACGAGGGCCCTGTGATGAATGTGGTCCAGCATTGGTTGCAATAGGTGGGCGGTTGGTTGAGTTGAAGGATGGGCGCCAGTTGGTGGTGGTAGTGCTTTGTGATTGAGAAGGATGCCAATTTTTGTTGTTGGTTCGGGATGTGGGATTTGCAGTAGCTGGAAAATGGTGTGGCTCGAGTGGGATTGTTTGAAGAGAGGCTTCAAAATTGAGGAGTTTTTCGTGAAGTTCTTCAAAGGTGATAGAGGTATCTCTTGCTTGGACAACACAGACTAATTCTTTATAATCATCACCGAGACCATCTAGGATTTTGTCCATGATTTCTTCTTCATCAACTGTGGCTCCAAGAAGAGCAAGATCATCTCCGCGAGATTTGATGGTTTGCATAAACTCAGTGATGCCAAGGGAGCCTTTAGTAGTGTTTTTGAGTTGGTTTTTGATTTGTTTGATACGGCCACGAGAGGGCTTTGCATAGGTGTTGGCTAGAATTGTCCAGGCTTGTCTGGAGGTTTTGGCTTGAGCTATGAAGGGAATAATGGTGGGTGAGATGGAGCTAATGCATGACTGCATTGAGGATCAATTGGTCCTGTCTGGTCCATAGAATGTAACTGGGATTGGGTCTGGTAGTATTGGATTCTGTCAAGGTCGCTGGCGGACATGGTTTGGAGCCATCAATATAGATAAGTAGGTCATAGCCAATGAAGAGTGTTTGGAACTGTAGTTTCCAGGAGAGATAATTGGTAGAGGTGAGTTTGAGAAGGGCTTGAGCAGCAACATTGATGCTGATGAGAGTTTGGTGTGGTGCATTGGTGTTGAGGATGGTTGCAGGAGCAGATTTGGTAGCCATGACTGCTGAGAAACAAGGGGAAAAAAATAATAATTAAAATAATTAAAATTGGATCGGCTTATACTAGTGGTTGTGCTCTAATACCATGACAGATTGAGGAAATCAGATGTATTTTCATATACATTTACAGCCGTTAAATATATACATGGATAATAAACAAATGTTTGAAATCTTAAAATATAGAGTGGTTGAAACAGTTTCCTAACAACTAGTTTGACTGAATCCAAATAAAGAAAGTAAAGAGCTGTTATAGTCTGTTACAACCCGATGACTGCTGATATACAATAGAAAGATAAAATGGTCATCTATATTTCCAAGTTAAATACATTATTATTTTATTATGACTGCAAAATCAAAGCCATTCAATCAGCAAAACAAAAACATTGAGAGCTCTCTATACATACATATCATACTTTGTATTCTCTCTTCTTTCTCCAAAGCCTTCAAGAAAGACAACCTTCATCCATTCTCCAACTTAATACTGAAGAAGATTTTTCACCCTTACTGCCTTGTTCAAAGTTACAAACAACACATCCAAGACCCCATGTGCAATCACTGCTTCAAGCAGGACCATGCCCATCCAAAATGAATGAATGCTAATCGCTCACGATTGATGGTGGTGGTGAATGACACCCGTGGAATTAAAAATCAATTTCTGACCTGCAATGCCATTCTGGTCGCCATATTTTACTAAATGTTTCACAGCTTGACGGTTGTTTGTAACAATATATATTATATATATATATATATATATATATATATATATATATATATATATATATATATATATATTATATATATTATATATCCGAATTTGAAGCTTGCCTGATTAAGCTATGGTGGTGCTTCCCAATGATGATTCAGTGCCCATGTTGATAACGTGTGGTTGGTCTGGAATCATAATTCAATATTGGTAAAGAGAGTAAGAAGTTAGAGATCAAATAATAAAATAACGAAGATTTTTTTTTTTTTTTTTTCTAATTGTTCTTCTTGTGCACTGGCCATGTTGGTTTTGCTAGCTACTTACGGAGTGGAGGAGTTTTGAGAACAAAGATGACGCAGGGGAGGACGTGAGGTCGAGCATCGTCTTCTTCAAGAGGATAACTATTCCGAATCCACGGAACTTCTCTGGACTCCTCACAGAGACTTCTCGAATCCACGAGAAAAGAGAGCAGAAAATAGAAATAAATTCTAAATAAATTCGAAATAGATCAATGAATAATTGATAATTCTCTAATGCGTCTCCTTACACCATTAATAAAGAAAAAATAAACTAAAATTCGTAATTACCAAAAATAGCAAAATTCTAACTCTAATAAAAATCCTAATTCTAATAAAACTCTTCTAAGGTCTAATTTCTAAAAATAAAAATTGCAAATAAACTTTCTCTAGAAGAGTCCTAGTATAACTAAAAGTTATTTCTAAAAGGAAAGAAAATCTAAAACTCTAAAAATATTAAAAAAATTGGAATTACTAAAAATAGTAAAATTTTCCTAAAAATTCGTTTTTGAGCTGAAAACGCGCGTTTTCTGACGAAACGGACAGATACAACCCACGTTGTGGGTCGATTGACCTCGGATGGCCCGTTTCAGTAAAGATGGATAGGTTGTGCGCCCTGTAACGATACCCGGATCAAAAGTTATGGTCAATTTATGGTCCATCTTCTTTTGGCCCAACCATGCTAGGAACGTATCTGTGACACGTTCTACATCAGACCCCACTACTTGAAAAAAACTCGTCCTCGAGTTACGCAGGAAACCTAACATATGAGTTTGAGATAACTTCCGACGCCGATGTTCATTAGCCATTTTTTGTACTTGGCATTAAGCTCTTGAGTTGACACAATACACGTACTCATGCTTTCCTTGACTTGACTAATATCAATCGGTTTCTTCACATTTGCCTTCGAGATCTCATATTTTTTCTGATAATGTGGGCAATTAGGCAGACTTGCCCCTGAGACGGGATCAACGTAATTTTGTATGTCTAGTATGGTAGGTAATTTTTTAGGGTGTTCATCGAGCACAACCCTCTTAAACTCCTGCGATACTGGTTCCAAATCCTCTAGAATATTCACAGGCTTCCCATATTTTTTCTTTTCAACTAATGAATATATATTTCCTGTTTCCTCAGATTGTTTAACAAAGGCCTGTTCAGTGATAAGATATTGTCCCTCCACTTTAGAAGTCTTGGGTTGGTTCTCCATTCCTATAAAGGTCACATGTTCACCACTAATGAATCTCGTGGTCTGTTATAACTCTGTTTTGATGAAGTCGTTTCTCACGGACCAATAATAGGAATTTTCTGCATAACCTTTTACTGATCGACTATCCTGATAATAATTTTGGTTTTGTTGGAATAATACCTGATCGTAATCTCTAGGGAGGAATCGCATGCACAATAACTTCTTCATCCGCGACCACGTGCGGATTGGTGCCTTCATCTGTCTCGCCCGCTCGAGTTGAAGTTGTTCCCACCAATCTGAAGCTTTGCCCGTTAACTTGTATGCTACGAGTTTAACTTTCTTTTCTTCTACGATGTTCATGTAATCGAAGAAACGTTCGACTTCAAGCAACCAATCGAGGAAGTCCTTGAAGTAGAGTTGGTCATTAAAACTAGGAAAATCGACTTTCATCTTGAATTATTGAACCATCCTATGGTTCATTGATAGCATCGCCCTACGATCAGTATAATTATGAATTCCAGCAATTGCTGGTGGTGGATCACCACCATGAACACGGAGTTGCTTTAGGTTTTCAGCCAAGAGATCCGCTATGCGGTCGATGGAAGCCTGCAACCCTTGCATGACTTGCTGATTCTCTCGTTGCACTACTTCGAAAGCTGCCGCCATTAAAGGTAAATTTCCTAGAGTATCGCCCATGGGATTGTTGCCCGACCCGTCGTTAGAAGTCATCAATCTAAGGAGAAACCTCGCTTTGATACCAAACTGACGCAGGGGAGGACGTGAGGTCGAGCACCGTCTTCCTCAAGAGGATAACTATTCCAAATCCACGGAACTTCTCTGGACTCCTCACAGAGACTTCTCGAATCCACGAGAAAAGAGAGCAGAAAATAGAAATAAATTCAAAATAAATTCAAAATAGATCAATTAATTCTCTAATGCGTCTCCTTACACCATTAATAAAGAAACAATAAACTAAAATTCGTAATTACCAAAAATAGCAAAATTCTAACTCTAATAAAAATCCTAATTCTAATAAAACTCTTCTAAGGTCTAATTTCTAAAAATAAAAATTGCAAATAAACTTTCTCTAGAAGAGTCCTAGTATAACTAAAAGTTATTTCTAAAAGGAAAGAAAATCTAAAACTCTAAAAATATTTTAAAAATTCGGAATTACTAAAAATAGTAAAATTTTCCTAAAAATTCATTTTTGAGCTGAAAACGCGCGTTTTCTGATGAAACGGACAGATACAACCCACGTCGTGGGTCGGTTCACCTCGAATGGCCCGTTTCAGTAAAGATGGATAGGTTGTGCGCCCTGTAACGATACCCGGATCAAAAGTTATGGTCAATTTATGATCCATCTTCTTTTGGCCCAACCATGCTAGAAACGTATCTGTGACACGTTCTACATCAGAAGAAGCAGGCATCGATGACAACATAACAGAGAAGGAGAACCAGTCCTTTGAGGTAGTGTGAAGTTCCATCCTGCAAATTGCCTTATATTCTTAAACTTCGAGGAAGTAGCTTCTGACTCTATAGTTTTCCATGTTGTCACCGTGGTTCCGTTATCCAGACCTTTGATGCTATCCTCCCCAAAAATTCCCCAGATTTGCATATCCTAACCACTCAACCTGTGGCCTAATGATAGACATTGAAGGTGGCACACATGATGGACGGTTGACGTCAAAGGTGGGCCAACATGATGAACGACCCATATTGAGGGTGGGGCCCACACAATGAATGACCCATATCAAAGGTGGGCCTACATAATGGACGTAATGGGCTTTACATGATGGATGGCCCACATCATAGTGTGGCTCCTCGTGATTGACGGTCCACATCCAAGTTCCCACATGATGGACAACCCATATCCAAAGTGGCCCAACATGATGGATGATCCACATAGATGGTGTGCCCCATATATGGTGGGAACCTAGTAGGTCATCTGGTGGGGAACTGGGCTCATATCATGCACTTGCTTTCATCTTGGTAAGCCCATTACCAACACTTCCAATATTTGAAGTGGGTTGGTTCATTGCCTGGGATCTATCCCTCAAGTCTACAGCTGACGATGCCGTTTGCAAATTATTTAGATGTGAGCTTAGGGTTTCAACTCCTCTCCAGGCATGGCTTTTCATTCTTCTCAGGTAATGACTTTCTAACTCCTCAGGTCCTCACTGTTGAAAGTTTTATAACTTGAAAATCATGGATAATAGTAGTCCTTGGGACTATAACTTGGCTTTGGGTGAATCCGATCGAACCCTATCAATCCAACCTGAGTTTGGGCCAGGTGGGTTGGGCTGTCTATGTCTTCAGGTTGAGTTGGGTTGTCAAGACCTTTGGGTTGGGTTCGCATGGGTTTGGGTTTTGGGTTTTGGGTTTTGGGTTGGGTGGTTTTGAGGTTGGGTTGGTCTTGGGTTGACCTGCAACCCGACCCAACCGGTCAGCCCAAGCCAAACACACTTGAATTGGATCTCTAGTATAATCTTACTTAAGCAAGACATTTGGCTAGTTCATTATAGAATTACATTTGGTACTTAGCAAAATTCAATTTCTTTTGCATCATTTAATTAGCTTTAGTATGCGTTATAATAGAGATCAGTGATTTCATGTCGTTAAAACTTTGATTATGAAGGTTTTGGGCTGCAACTCAGCTGGGCTATTCCAGGCCTATTCTAAGCACACCCTTGTTCGACCTGGGTCTTAGGGGACTAGCTTGGTCTCAGGCCTGAATTTTAGGCCCAGTAGTTGGCTGTGATGGGCCTTTGCTTTTGAGCCTTCTTGAAGAAGACCAGTGTTGGGGACTGTGGACCAATCTCAAACCATCTTGTTATCTTGTGGGTTGGGATTGGAATCAGGTCCTCGGCTTATGCGTCAGGCCAGGAAACAATTTGAAGCAATCCTGGCCCTAGGACTTGATTAGTTGATAATTAGCCCAGTTTAATAGGTTATGAGATATTTAGTAGAAGATTTCCTTCTAAGGCCCAGCCGTCCCGGCCTTAATTTTGTGGGCTTGGGCCTGAAACTGAATTTTTTCCCTCTCAAACTTGAGTAACTTCAAAGATCAGCACACTGGGAACCCTTCACCCACCAAAAAACATGTGTAGATGTAGTCTTGCGGTGGACTCTTGATGTAGAGTGCGTAGCATACAATTTCATGGTCAAGATGGACCAGAGGAGGCCCGATTGGAAGCAGAAGTGATCAGGACCATCAGAACCATAAAACAAGCGTATCTCACAAATCGGAATGAGTTAATCAATGTACCATATATGATTTTGGGGTAGGGGAAGCTACTTTAGCTACCTAAGCCATGCCAGGTTTCCCTTGCTGAACTTGCGAGATTCCATCAAATCAACGGTTGTAAATCCATTTTATTTTTGTTTTTACTATTTATTGTAAGTTTTAGTTCAATCATAACTTTTGATCCATTAAGTTTTAGTAGTTGTGTCCAACATGAAAAGTGCTTAGAAAAAATTAGGAGAACAAAGTGGTTAGAACAAATAGGACACTTACTATTTTTGGCCCAAAACCATGAATTCTAGTAAAAGTCATGACCGTCTATAAATAATAAGTTTACTATTTATAGTAAGTGACGCAGGGAAGGACGTGAGGTCGAGCACCGTCTTCCTCATAGGGATAATTGTTCTGAATCCACAGAACTTCTCTACACTCCTCATGGAGACTCCTCGAGTCTATGAGGAAAAGAACAAGGAAAATAGAAAATAAATTCTATAAAATTCAAAATTGATTAATGAATGAAATAAACGAGTTCCCAACCCTTTAAATAGGGATATTAAGCAATGGGAGAGAAATCAGAATCAAACTATAACTAAAACTCCTAGAATTTGTAACTTATTATAAATAGTAAACTTACTATTTATAGACGGTCGTGATGTCTACTAGGGTGCAAGGTTTTCGGCCAAAAATAGTAAGTGTCCTATTTGGCTTCACCAAGCTGTTCTCTTAAGTATTCTAAGCACTTTTCATGTTGGGCGCAACTCCTAAAGCCCAACAGATGAAGAGTTATAATCAAATTAAAACTTACTATTTATAGTTTAAAAAAAAAAAGGAAATGACTATTGATCTGATGGCATTTTGCAGATCGAGCTTGTGCAACCCAATATATTAGGGTTGGGTGGCTAAAGTAGCTCATTCTACCCCAAAATCATATATTTCACATTGATAACTTATTCCGGATTGCGAGATACGTTCGATTAAAGGTCCGACGGTCTGGATCACTTCTGTCGTCGACCGGGATTTTCTGATCCATCATTTCCATGAAACTGTCCGCGACCCACTCTACATCAGTAAGTCACAATTTTAGGGAGTTTGAGTTGTAGTTTGATTCCAAAACTTCTTCCTAAGATTCATATTACTATTTAAGGGATTGTGAACTCGTTTATTTATTTAAATTATTATCAATCAATTTATTTCGGATTGTATTAAAATTTATTTCTATTTTCTATATTTCCTTGTGGATTCAAGGCATCTATGTGAGGATTCCAAAGAAGCTCCATGGATTAGGAGTAATTATCCCTTGAGGAATTTGAACCATTAATGACTATCTAGCAACTATCCACTCCTCTAGTACCTATATAAATTGGATCATTTTGGTCAAGAATTAACCATCTCCAATAGATCTTATTAGAATTCATCTGATCTCAGCAAAAAATTCTCCTTCTAAGAATATTGCTAGACAATCACTAATCTAGTTTGCTAAACTATTAACAACGTTTGAAGAGTTCCTAAGTAGACTCTTCGTAATTGCTGCGCGTATGATCTAGTAAGAAGGCATGTCTTATCCTGAAAGCAATTCATCTATAACTTGTCAACATTTGATAACGGGGTAAATCAAGCTTAGGATAATGTAAATCAAACTTTAAGGATAACGTATTCATACGCGGTTAAACCTGGTGCTAAAAATAAATAATTTTATTTTTTGTAGTTTTTCAGTATATTCTCCAAAAAGGCAACCCAAAACATACTCCATTCACCACCATCAACCGTAACATTCACGGCTACACATAATGAGGGATGGTATATCAAAAGGACGGGAAGCTTCTGACTCTTTGCTGGGGTCTTTTGTTTTAGCTTCTTTATTAAACATGAATTTTACAGGTCAAACAGGTCAGATTGTTCTCATAATTGGACCAAGGGCGTTTCTTTGAAATCTGGGGCAATCCAAACTGGGCCCCACTAAATGTATGATTCAAATTGATAATAGGAGGGTTCTTCCAAAAAGTTGAAAACTAAAAAATAAAATGGTTACTATGACAGGAGGAATGCAGCCTTTTAAAAAAAAAAAAAAAAAAAAAAAAATCTTTTTTTAATTATTTTACATTTGGATTCAACAGACTTTTGTAGTGACATTCACAGCCAGTCCTCCCACGGAGTCCCCTTGGTCCGCATCTCTTTCCAGGAAACAACTCTCTTTCTAATCTAATTTTTTTTTTTTTTTTTTATATTATTATTTTTTAAAAATATGGACGGTCTCCTTGTCCATTACTTCACGGGCATGCAGTTATTAAAGATCCTTGAGGCAACCACCATCTAATGTGTACAGGGGAGCAAATGGGCTGCGTCTAGTTGAAAGAGTGACTGGGACAAAAATCAGCAGGTAAGAATTATAGACCTAGACACAACCCATTAAATTTAGGAAAGAGGCTGACCCTTTTGTTTAATGGTTCGGATGCTTCGTAATAGAGCAGGGGCAATCTAACACACGGGAACAATGCCTTGATTTGACATAATATAGTAGACCCTCCTCAGGTCATCCATATGCATCAATCCAAATTTAGGAAATCTCCATTCCAGATGAGTCTCATGACATGTAGAAAATCTAACAGGCATAAATAATATTTTTATTTGACAGATTCCAATCAATTTTGCCTAGATCATACAAGCACAAAAATCCAAAATACCTATTTTTTTATTAGACAATATAAAAAGTAGAAAATCACCAATGTACCATGTAAATTTTGGTGTATCATCTAATGGTTGGAGTAGATTTTATATAATCATCACAGTGAGCCTTGTAAAAAATCAAGAGTAGACATTTCTCTCCCAACCATTTTTTATTTATTATTATTATTATTATTATTATTATTATTATTATTTTAATGTAGCCAAATTCAATCACATGCCGTCTGATTTTTTGTCACTGGACATAATAAGGAGATTACACATCTAGGGCGTGTTTGGATTCATATATAAGGCTGTATTGCATTGTATTGTTGTATGGACATGGTATGGGGCTGTGTGGGGCTTACTGTGATGTTTGAATGACATCCGATCAATCCCATTAGATGCGCCATCCATGCAAGCCGAGATCCCGAAGTCCAGCTGATCCATAAGTAAACGTGTTGCATCAAAGGAAACAATGGGGGACATTTGGCTAGACCTACTTCAACCCGTCTGTTGGATATCCTTGCATGTTCATGTTCAGATGATCTAAACGGTTCATCTAGTGGATGCTAAAAAAGGTGGATGTACCATATACATCAAAGTTAATGAAGATTAATTGGACACTTGCATACTCTGAATTTTAATTACAATTCTAACCTGTCTCATAATGGTCTAAACCCAATTTACATTTAATTTTAGTTGGTAAACAATTCAATATTTGGTGAACTCCGCTTAACAATAATAAGGAGAGCCCACATTGAAGAATAAAAAATCAACATTGTTATGAACACTTGACTACCACAAGCTAATTATTCCTGTAATAATTTTTCTGATGACTGTAGGTTTAAATTCCGAAAGCCTAAGGGATCATTTGGCACATTGGATTGGAGAGGGTTTCAAATCCCCTTGGTTGTTTGGCAGCATAAAGCAACGGGGTTTCTAATCCCCTCTTTGAGGGGGCTAGCAATCCACGGTTATCTCAATAGTTACAGGTGTAACATGTGTGTCACTGTACACTATCATTCTATTGGGCACATGGCCCACTAATGATGATTAGCACCGTCCAAACATTGTCCATATTAATCAACGATTAAAAATCGTTGGTTAGTCACTCAGACATGATCTTGTGCTTGCAGTTTATCCGAGACTTCGAATTTCATCATTTTTAGGCAAAACATATATTTCAGTGGGCTTATCACAACCATAGTGTCAAAAATTATATATCTCACTAATTAGGGATATGAAAGTTGATTTAGTAATTAAATTCAAACCCCTATAAATATACTAGGTATTTTTGAATTAAAGTTGATTCACACTCGGGGGGTGGGTTTCCAATCTTGGGGTTCTGAATCCAGGGGATTCCAAATCCACGCTCCCAAACAGGCCATAATGAATCACAGACTACGTTTTCAAGGGTCATAATCGTATATAGAAAATGAAAATCAGATGAACTTACCATATTGCTCCGCACATGATTTCTCTTCTCGTTTATCTTTTTGGGCTACTGTCATTTTCAAAAATGATTTGGAAAAATGGATGGACGGCTTTGATAAATGTACATCACGGTGGGCCCCTCATAGCCCCTGCTTGGACCCAGTCTATTCGGGCCGGGGTATGACGCAATCCGTTGGCCCCACAGAACTCCCCGTGTTTGAGACTTTCGAGACCTCTTTCAATATATATATTTTTTTAAAAAAAAAAAGAAAAAGAAAAAAAGAAAAAGAAAACTGGGACCCACAAAAATCATCCAATCATTTCTTATTACTATACTCCACAATTCATCAATTTTGGAAGCTCATGTGGACCCCCACCATGATGCATGAGCTGCATCCAAACCGTCCATCCATTTTGGAAGCTCATTTTTGGGCATGAACTAAAGAATGAGTCCGATCCATCCGTCTATGGGACCCACCATGATGCATGTGTTGCATCCAAGCCGTTCAACCATTTGAAAGCTCGTCTTAAGGCTTGAGACTAAATATAAGGCAGATCCAGTATCAAGTGGATCACATTATGATCAGATTGGGATAGAAAATAAATATCATTGTGGGCCTTGAGAATTTAAATGGTGGAAATCATTATCACCACTTACCTTGGGTATGGCCCATTTGATATGCATGGGGCCCAATTGGTGTGGTCCATTTGATGTACATATAGCCCATGTGATGTGACCATTTGCTGTATGAGGAGGTCGATCTTGATATAGTTATGGCCCATCTGTTGAGGCCCACCTTGATATTTATAAGGCCCATTTGAGGAGGCCTACCTTGATGTATTTGTGGCCCATTGTTGAGGCCCACCTTGATATATATGAGGCCCATTTTGATGTATTTGGGGCCCATGGGTTGAGGCCCATTGAGATGTATTCCCGACCCATTTGGCAAGGCCCATTGTGATGTGTTTCCGGCTCATATGTTGTGGCCCATTGTGATATATTTTCAGCCCATGTGATTAGGCCTATTTTGATGTATGTATGTGGCCCATTGTTGAGGCCCACTTTGATATATATGAGGCCCACATGATGCGGCCCGTTTGATGTACCTGAGGCCCATGGGATGTAGCCCATTGTGATATATTTTCGGCCCATTTGGTAAGGCCCGTTTAATGTATTAGAGGCCCATGGGTCGAGGCCCAATGGGATGTACATAAGGCCCATTGAATGTGATCCCACCGTGGTTTATGTGTTGACCTTTATGGCGGGTCATGCCTTGGGAGCAATGTTGGTTTGGCGTCCACATTGTAAGGATAATGTTGGTTAAATGTCTGCATTGTATCCCTCCCTAGGGCCCAGTGATAGGCCCATACTTATATCTGTAAGCCATCTAGGCCCATCTTCGTGTGAAGATTGTTCACCACCATATAACATGCTTAGTATAACTCCATAATTCATGCTCATACGCATCATATGTATGTCTGATATGAAGAATGTTTAATCATAGCATACGCCATTGGGCAGACCACTTACGGGACTCCTTATGAGATGGAGTGTCCCACGTTATCACGCAGTACGCACAGGATTGCTACATGACTGGATAGTGTGACTCATGCATCTCACATATGTGTGACTTGATCATTGTACGCCCTAACGACATTAGGGCCGTGGCCTCCACAAGCACATCGTGGATGGCTAGATGGGACACCGAAAGTTTTTGGTTCTAGCACTGTGGGCACTTAGGATGTCCTTGAGTGAAAATCTTAGAACCTCCGAGGCCAGGAGGAGCCCCAACGTCTAGACCGAGTGGAACATGAGCGGCCGAGTGCTGAATACCAGTAGGCCGCGTCTCCCACTGTGTCGTGGTCGGTTGGGAGGGTGTGTGGCCTTATCCGCCCGAGTGAGGGGGCTCGAAGCTAGGCTGAGTATGATCAGCTCGTAAATGGGTCCGCTATCGACGAGCCGAGTAGGTATTGGCAGACTGCTAGCTAAGCGGATAGTGAGGTCTCTTCCACTCGCGGGACTGTGCGGCTAGGGAGGAGGCAGTCGGTGTGAAGTTTAATAGACCCCGGTGATTTCCCCAGAGAGCAACCGTACTGATATGTGGACTTATTAAGTAGGAATTGTATATTCATTCATTCATTCATTCACTATCCACTCGGGCTGGTGGTGCATAACTATTTGTCACGTATACCATCGCATGGCCAGGATTTTGGTTGGGCACGCGACTAACCTGAGATCAGAAGTTTACCACATTGTGTCTGACTATCCAAATTTAGATATGGGACTGGTTTGGATAGAAGTCCCTTGTGATGGACCCCATAGCCTGTGATACGTCGTACTATCATCCCGACTTCACATTCTAGCATGGTCATTTCATTCGCACCGCATATTACATTGCATCTGCAGTACTTAGTATTTTGGGGAACTATATTTTTATACTTATATGGCCTAGATGAGATTGATGGTAATCGTGGCTCGTCAGGATTTGTATATTGCATTGCATCCTCAGCATCTGTTATTGTCTTCTTATATTTTGCATCGCATAGCCTTGGTATGGCTGATAGCATTCATGGACTTACCAGTATATATCCTCTTACTCTGATATCGTATGATTCATGATCTTGTTAGTATTTTCGCTTATTCCGATGATGTATGATTTATGAGCTTTATGGTATACTTGACACTTATCTTGTGCACACACTCTCACCACCCTCTAAGCTTTTGTAAGATTATACATGATAGATGCGTGCAGGTGGCGTTAGGTTGCAGCAGCGTGGAGCTTGAAGCTTGCAGCTATCCTTTAGAGCTTTGAATTCGATATATGTATTTCCCTTTCAAGCATTGTATTCAAATGATTATATTAGTGGATATGTGATGATGATGTTGCCTTTATGATTTGGGTATGCTTATGGTTATGCTCCATTACAAAAAAAAAAAAATCATACTGAAAATTCTCCTTGTAGGATCCCAGGATCGGAATCTGATGTATGAGCGCTGGGAGCCGAGAATGGGGTACTACGGAGGCTGTCGGCATCGGATTCGGTGATCAGGAATTTTGTGAGCCCGGTTTCCAAGTTCTGAGCGTGACAACAGAGGTGGAGAGTACACCTCAAATATTTTTCGAAAATATTGCAGGGAACATGACATTAAACAACAACACACTGTAGCGTACACACCACAACAAATTGGAATTGCAGAACGGAAGAACCGCACCATCCTCGACATGACGAGGACCATGCTGAAGAAGAAAAATCTGCCAAAGAATTTCTGTGCAGAGGCAGTTGCATGTACTGACTATCTGCTCAATAGGTGTCCGACCAAGAGTGTCAGATTCCAGACACCGCAGGAAGTATGGAGTGGATACAAGCCGAGTGTGGGGCACCTTAAGATCTTTGGGTGTGTCACCTACGCTCAAGTTCCAGAAGCGAGAAGGAAAAAGCTTGATGATCGTGGCAAGAAATGTATCTTCATCGGCTACAACGAAGAGTCAAAGACATACAAGCTCTACAACCCACTAACCAATAAGCTGGTGGTGAGTAGAGATGTGGTATTTTGTGAGGAAGAAGCATGGAAATGGAACGAGGGAAACTCGGCCAAATAAAACCATGTCCAGGTCGAAGAATACGAAGAAGAGAGACATGAGAAGCAAGAACAAACACCCAGATCACCCCCTTGGGATCGCAAAAGTTCAGGAGTACGCTCCATCTCTCCTGGAAGTACTTCATCAAATCAGAATTCATCTAGCACATCTTCATTCGATTCTCCTTCACCCTTAGCTCCTATTAAAATGAGAAGCCTCAACGACATCTATGTAGAAACTGAGGAAGTGAATTTACAATGCCTGTATGCAGACCACGAGCCTCTCACATTCGAGGAGGCTATGAATGAAGAATGTCGAAGAAAGGCTATGAAAGAAGAGATTCATGCCATCGAGAAGAATCGAACATGGGAGTTGACCTCACTCCCCAAAAGCCAAAAGACCATTGGTCTCAAATGGGTGTACAAAATCAAGCGGAATGCTGATGATAAGATCGAAAGATATAAAGCAAGGCTCGTAGCAAAAGGTTACAAACAGAAATATGGGGTAGACTATAAAGAAGTTTTTGCCCCAATTGCTCGCCTTGACGCTATAAGAATGATTATCTCTCTTGCAGTTCATCACAGTTGGATGATTTACCAACTAGATGTGAAATCTGCATTCCTAAATGGGGTACTCGAAGAAAAAGTATACGTTGACCAGCCTGAAGGCTTTGTCATGCAAGGGGAGGAACACAAGGTGTATCGGCTGAAGAAAGCCCTGTATGGGTTGCAGCAAGCTCCTCGTGCTTGGAATGTACGGATCGACGGTTATCTTCAAGAGAATGGTTTCGTCAAATGTCCATATGAGCATGCCGTCTATACAAAGAAAAATACCCGTGGTGATATGCTTATCGGTTGTTTATATGTTGATAATCTACTGTTCACATGGGAACAGTCAGGTGATGTTTGAAGAATTCAAGCAAGATATGTTTAAAGAATTTGAGATGACAGACGGAGGTCTGATGTCCTTTTTTCTGGGCATTGAAGTGAAGCAACAAGTCGATGACATTTACATATCCCGGAAGAAGGTGCACAAAGGAACTTCTTGAGAAGTTTCAGATGATCGACTGTAAGGCTATAAGTACACCTATTACAATAGGCCTAAAGCTCACAAAAGATGGAGTAGGAAGAAACGTCGACTCAACCCTATTCAAGAGCCTAATCGGAAGCTTAAGGTACCTCACAATCACTAGGCCAGATATAGTCTACAGTGTTGAGCGTCTAAGCTGGTATATAGAAGCTCCAAAAGAGTCACACTGGCTAGCTACAAAACGAGTATTGAGGTATATCGAAGGGACTATTAAATTCGGTATCTTTTATCCATACGATGATGAAGCAATGCTGTATGGATACTCAGACAGTGATTGGAGAGGCGACCAAGATGAGAGAAAGAACACCACTGGCTATGTATTCTATCTCGGAACGATTGCTTTCACATGGAATTCGAAGAAGTAGAGTGTGGTCGCCCTATTCACATGTGAAGTAGAGTGCATGGTAGCATCGTCCACCGTCTGTAAGGGAATTTGGTTGAGAAACCTGCTAAAGGAGCTGAAGCATCTGTAGGAAAAATCCACAGTCATATATATAGATAACAAGTCAGCAATCGAGCTAGCCAAAAATCCGGTGCGGCATGGAAGAAGCAAACACATTGATACCTGATACCATTTTTTGAGAGATCATGTGAAGCAAAAACCGATGAAATTAGAGTATTGTCATACTACGGAACAAGTGGCAGATATTTTCACAATGGCATTGCAGACAGATGCATTCAAACGACTAAGAACGATGCTCGGAATGAAACCGGTTTTGATTTGAAGGGGAGTGTTGGATACGGTGGTGGATTGTGCAAATCCAAAATTGTGTGAATGACGTGTGAGCTAGCTGTGCATACCATGTGAGCTAGTTGTGGTGTTGAGATTTTTTTTCTAAGTTTAGTTTGCTAACTGGGTAAAGATAAACAGTAGATATTTTCTGGATTCTTTTCTTTCTTTAGCTGCCCCTAGGATGAATCTAGACAGGGATAAATTAGTCATTTCACATAATATGAAAAGCCTATAAAAAGGCACCTTGTATTCGTTCCTATTCATTCAATTCCAATACAGCAACAGTTCTCTCTTCTTCTTCCAAAAGTTTCAGTTTTTTTCTTTTTGGTGACTGCAGCCACACGTCAGCAAGAAGCTGGGTTGTAGACCCAACACAAATTGCATTATGTTCTTAAACTTCGAGGGAGTAGCTTCTGACTCTTAGTTTTCCGTGTTGTCACCGTGGTTCTGTTATGCAGACCTTTGATGCTATCCTCCCCAAAAATCTCCCAGATTTGCAGATCCTAAGTACCACTCAACCTATGGCCTAATGATAAACATTGAAGGTGGGCACACATGATGGACGGTTGACATCAAAGGTGGGCCAACATGATGAACGACCCATATTGAGGGTGGGGCCTACACAACGAATGGTCCATATCAAAGGTGGGCCTACATAATGGACGTAATGGGCTTTACATGATGGATGGCCCACATCATAATGTGGCTCCTTGTGATTGACGGTCCACATCCAAGTTCCCACATGATGGACAACCCATATCCAAAGTGGCCCAACATGATGGATGATCCACATAGATGGTATGCCCCATATATGGTGGGAACCTAGTAGGTCATCCGGTGGGGAACTGGGCTCATATCATGCTCTTGCTTTCATCTTGGTTAGCCCATTACCAACACTTCCAATTGAAGTGGGTTGGTTCATTGCCTGGGATCTATCCCTCAGGGTCTGCAGCTGATGATGTCGTTTGCAAATTATTTAGATGTGAGCTTAGGGTTTCAACTCCTTTCTAGGCATGGCTTTTCATTCTTCTCAGGTAATGACTTTCTAATTCCTCATGTCCTCACTGTTGGAAGTTTTATAACTTGGAAATCATTGATAATGGTAGTCCATGGGACTGCAACTTGGCTTTGGGTGAATCCGAACCCTATCAATCCAACCTGAGTTTAGGCTAGGTGGGTTGGTCTGTCTATGTCTTCAGGTTGAGTTGGCTTGTCAAGACCTTTGGGTTGGGTTCGCATGGGTTTGGGTAAATTTGGGTTTGGGTTTTGGGTTTTGGGTTGGGTGGTCTTGAGGTTGGGTTGACCTGCAACCCGACCCAACCAGTCAGCCCAAGCCAAACACACTTGAATCGGATCTCTAGTATAATCTTACTTGAGCAAGACATTTGGCTAGTTCATTATAGAATTACATTTGGTACTATAGAAAAATTCAATTTCTTTTGCATCATTTAATCAGCTTTGGTATGCGTTATAACAGAGATCAGTGATTTTATGTCGTTAAAACTTTGATTATGAAGGTTTTGGGCTGCAACTCAGCTGGGCTATTCCTGGCCTATTCTGAGCACACCCTTGTTCGACCTGGGTCTTAGGGGACTGTAGCTTGGTCTCAGGCCTGAATTTTAGGCCCAGTAGGCTGTCCTGGGCCTTTGCTTTTGAGCCTTCTTGAAGAAGACTAGTGTTAGGGACTGTGGACCAATCTCAAACCATCTTGTTATCTTGTGGGTTGGGATTGGAATCAGGTCCTCGGCTTATAAGTCAACCCACGAAACAATTTGAAGCAGCCCTAGCCATAGGACCTGATTAATTGATAATTAGCCCAGTTTAATAGGTTATGAGATATTTAGCAGAAGATTTCCTTCTAAGGCCCAGCCATCCCGGCCTTAATTTTGTGGGCTTGGGCCTGAAAATGAATTTTTTTTCCCTCTCAAACTTGAGTAACTTCAAAGATCAGCACACTGGGAACCCTTCACCCACCAAAAAACATGTGTAGATGTAGTCTCTGCGGTGGACTCTTGATGTAGAGTGCGTCGTGGACAATTTCATGGTTAAAATGGACCAGAGAAGGCCCAATTGGAGGCAAAAGTGATCTGGATCATCAGAACCATAAAACAAGCTTATCTCACAAATCGAAATGAGTTATTCGACGTACCATATATGATTTTGGGGTTGGAGAATCTACTTTAGCCACCCAACTAAGTTGTGCTAGGTTTCCCACACCGAACTTGCGAGATTCCATCAAATCAACAGTCGTAAATCCATTTTATTTTTGTTTTTACTATTTATTGTAAGTTTTAGTTCAATCATAACTTTTGATCCATTGAGTTTAAGTAGTTGTGTCCAACATGAGAAGTGCTTAGAAAAAATTAGGAGAACAAAGTAGTTAGGACAAATAGGACACTTACTATTTTTGGCCAAAAACCATGAATTCTAGTAGAAGTCATGACCGCTTATAAATAATAAGTTTACTATTTATCGTCTTCCTCAAAGGGATAACTGTTCTGAATCCACAGAACTTCTCTGGACTCCTCACAGCGACTCCTCAAATCTACGAGGAAAAGAACAAGGAAAATAAAAAATAAATTCTATAAAATCCAAAATTGATTGATGAATAAAATAAACGAGTTCGTAACCCTTTAAATAGGGATACTAAGTAATGGGAGAGAAATCAAAATCAAACTACAACTAAAACTCCTAGAATTTGCAACTTCCTATAAATAGTAAACTTACTATTTATAGATGGTCGTGATGTCTACTAGGGTGCAAGGTTTTTGGCCAAAAATAGTAAGTATTCTATTTGGCTTTACCAAGCTGTTCTCCTAATTATTGTAAGCACTTTTCACGTTGGGCGCAACTCCTAAAGCCCAACAGAGGAAGAGTTATAATCAAACTAAAACTTCCTATTTATAGTAAAAATAAAGAAGAAAATGATCATTGATCTGATGGCGTTTTGCAAATCCAGCTTGTGTAACCCGACATATCGAGGTTGGGTGGCTAAAGTAGCTCATTCTACCCCAAAATCATATATTTTACATCGATAACTCATTTCTGATTGCGAGATATGTTCGATTTAAGGTCCAACGGTCCGGATCACTTCTGTCATCGACCAAGCTTTTTTGATCCATCATGGTAATGAAATTGTCCGCGACCCACTCTACATCAGTAAGTAATGATTTTAGGGAGTTTGAGTTGTAGTTTGATTCCGAAACTTCTTCCTAGGGTTCATATTACTATTTAAGGGATTGTGCACGTCTCTTTTTTTTTTTTTTTTTTTTTTTACAAAAAAATATTATTATCAATCAATTTATTTCAGATTTTATTAAAATTTATTTCTATTTTCTATATCTCCTCGTGGATTCAAGGCATCTATGTGAGGATTCCAGAGAAGCTCCATGGATTAAGAGTAATTATCCCTTGAGGAATTTGAATCATTAATGACTATCTAGTAACGGTCCACTCCTCTTGTACCTATATAAATTGGATCATTCCGGTCAAGAATTAATCAACTCCAATAGATCTTACTAGAATTCATCTGATCTCAGCAAAAAATTCTCCTTGTAAGAATATTGCTAGACAATCACTAATCTAATATGCTATAACTATCTACATCGTTTGAAGAGTTCCTAAATAGACCCTTCGTAATTACTGTACGTATGATCTAGTAAGAAGGCTTTTCTTATTTTGAAAGCAATTTGTCTATAACTTATCAACAATTGATAATGGAGTAAATCAAGCTTTAAGGATAAATAATTTTATTTTTTCAAGTTTTTCAGTATATTTTCCAACAAGGCAACCAAAACATACTCCATTCACCACCATCAACCGTGACATTCACGGCTACACATAATGAGGGATAGTATATCAAAAGGACGGGAAGCTTCTGACTCTTTGCTGGGGTCTTTTGTTTTTCCTTAGTCTCTTTATAAAACATGAATTTTACAGGTAATATGGGTCAGATTGTTCTCATATTTGGACAAAGGGTATTTCTTTGAAATCTGGGGCAATTCAAACTGGGCCCCACTAAATGTACGATTCAAATTGATAATAGGAGGGTTCTTCCAAAAAGTTAAAAACTAAAAATTAAAGAGTCGGGATCCTCTGTTATCGGGTCAACAGGATTTTCCTGTTACCCCAGTGGTTTGGCGTCCCAAGCTTTTTTTTTATTTTTTCAGTGAGTGTTGACCTGGACCAATGAATTTTAGGGTATTAGGAATTCTCTGTTGACCGGGTAACAGAGGATCCGGACTCATAAATAAAATGGTTATTATGACAGGAGGAATGCAGCTTTTTTTTAAATTCTTTTTTAATTATTTTACATTTGGATTCAACAGACTTTTGTAGTGACATTACAGCCAGTCCTCCCACGGAGTCCCCTTGGTGGAAGCGGATTGCGTACTGAGTAACCCAATACCCTAAGCGTCCTGAGTAAACTCTGTGGGGCCCACCTTAATTCATGCATTTTATCCCACCCGTTCATCTATTTTACTAGATAATTAATGTAGGGCTCTATCCCAAAAACGAAGCCTATAAAAAGATCGAGTGGACCACACCAACATAAACAGTGTGAATTGAACTTCTATCGTTGAAAAGTTCTTAGGGACTACAGAAGTTTTAAATCAAGCTGATATTTGTTTTTTTCCCTTCATCCATTTCTGTTTAATCTTATGAACAGGTTGGATGAAAAATAAACATTACTACATGCCTCAGAAAGGTTTTAACGGTGGAAACCAATATTTCCACTGTTTCATGTGGTATGGTCCAGTTGAGGTGTGGATATACTTAAATTTTGATCTCAACGCCTAAAATGATCTCTAAAAACGGATGGACAGTGTGGATAAACCACATGCATTCACGGTGGGCCCAACAGAGTTTACTCAGTACGATAAGAGGGTACTGAGTAACAAAGTACGCAATCCGATTTCCCCCTTGGTCCGCATCTCTTTCTATGAAACAACTTTCTTTCTTTCTTTCTAATCTAAATTTTTATTTTATTTTTATTTTATTATTATTTTTTAAATATGGACGGTCTCCTTATCCATTGCTTCATGGGCAGTTCTTAAAGATCCTTGAGGCAACCACCATCTACTGTGTACAGGGGAGCAAATGGGCTGGGTCTAGTTGAAAGAGTGACTGGGACAAAAATCAGGTAAGAATTTTAGACCTAGACATACCCCATTAAATTTAGGAAAGAGGCTGACCCTTTTGTTTAATGGTTCGGATGCTTCGTAATAGAGCAGAGGCAATCTAACACACGGGGACAATGTCTTGATTTGACATAATATAGTAGACCCTGCTCAGGTCATCCATATGCATCAATCCAAATTTAGGAAATCTCCATTCCAGATGAGTCTCATGACATGTAGACAATCTAACAGGCATAAATAATATTTTTATTTGACAGATTCCAATAAATTTTCGCTAGATCATACAAAGCACATAAATCCAAAATACCTATATTTTTTTTATTAGACAATATAAAAAGTAGAAAATCACCAATGTACCATGTAAATTTTGGTGTATCATCTAATGGTTGGAGTATATTTTATATAATCATCACAGTGGGCCTTGTAAAAATCAAGAGTGGACATTTCTCTCCCAACCATTTCTTTTGATGTGGCCAAATTTATTCAATCACATGTCTTCTGGTTTTTTGTCACTGGACATTATAAGAAGATTATACATCTAATGGTCAGAATGAAATTTAGTTACAATACGTTCATGTTATGTGGGGCATACTGTGATGTTTGACCGACATTTGATCAATCCCACTGGATGTGCCATCCATGCAAGCCGAGATCCGAAATCCAGCAAATCCATAAGTCAAGCGTGTTGCATCAAAGGAAACAATGGGGGACATTTGGCCCTACTTCAACCCGTCTGTTGGATAGCCTTGCATGTTCTTGTTCAGATGATCTAAACGGTTCATCTGGTGGATACTAAAAAGGTGGATGTGCCATATAGATCAAAGTTAATGATGATTGGACACTTGGATACTCTGAATTTAACTTACAATACTAACCTGCCTTGTAATTGTCTAAATCCAATTTACTTATAATTTTGGTTGGTAAACAATCCAATATTAGGTGAATTCCGCTTAACAATGATAGGAGGAGCTGACATTAAAGAATACAAAATCAACATTGCTGTGAACTCTTGACTACCACAAGCCAATTATTCCTGTAATAATTTTTCTAAATGTAGCTTTAAATTCCAAAAGTCTAAAGGCTGGACTACGTCTTCAAGGTTTATATTAGCATAGAAAATAAAAATTAGACGAAACCCGTTGGCCCCACGGAACTCGGCGTGTCTGAGACTTTTGAGACCTCTTTTAGTATTTTTAAAAATATATATATATATAAAGAAAACTGGGACCCACAAAAATTCATCAATTGTCCAGAATCTACTCTATATATGTCTCCTCACTTTGGCTTTCATTCATTCACAAACTCGATCCTTAATGGAGTTCCCTCCGATGATCGTATGGGCAATTTGGTCATTTCTACTTGTCTCTTCCATTCACGTTCCATGCTTCTTCGGATCTGCCGCTCACTTCTCCAACGAAACGGATCGCGTTGCTTTGCTCAAATTCAAACATCTCATAACCGACGATCCTCTCCATTCCTTGAGCTCCTGGAACGACACTCTCCACTTCTGCCACTGGCAAGGTGTCACGTGCGGTGGTCGCCGCCATCCTCAAAGGGTCATCGCCTTACAGCTCACAGACCAGAAGTTGGTGGGCCCTATATCTCCTTACATAGCAAACCTCACCTTCCTCAGGATAATCGATCTCTCTGAGAACGGCTTCCACGGGACGATTCCTGAAGAGATAAGCCGTTTGTTCCGCTTGCAGTATCTCATGCTGACCAATAACACATTCACCGGAGAAATTCCAGCAAATCTCTCCCACTGTTCGGAACTTAAATCCCTTTTTCTCTACGGAAACCATCTCACAGGGAGGATTCCAACTGAGCTTGGCTCTCTATCGAAGCTCACCAAACTGGTCATTCATGTCAACCGTCTTACAGGAATCATCCCACCTTCACTTGGGAACCTTTCGTCTCTCATTTATCTTTTTCTCTCATTTAACAGTCTGGAGGGCAGCATTCCAGACGACCTTCGTCGGTTGGTGAGCTTAGAGGTGCTTGTTATAACTCAAAATGAACTGTCGGGTACGATTCCGCCTCAGCTATACAATATCTCCTCTATTATTGATCTGGACGTGGGATTCAACAGATTGCATGGAAATCTTCCACCTAACATAGGCCTCACTCTTCCTAATCTCCGAGGCCTCTATGCTGCAGGAAACCAATTCACAGGACCCATACCAGTTTCATTATCCAATGCTTCCGGACTTGAAATTATTAACCTCCCAAACAATAGTTTTAGCGGATCTGTGCCTCTGAATTTTGGAAGCCTCAAGGGTCTCTCTAGGTTACGTTTGTGGGGCAATGAACTTGGAATTGGAAAAGCTCATGACTTGAGTTTTCTCACTTCTTTGATCAACTGCAGCAGCTTACAAGTACTGGAAGTCAGCCTTAACCGGTTCAGCGGTGCATTGCCTGACTCAGTTGCTAATCTTTCGACCCAACTGAGAATACTAAAGTTAGAATATAACATGATATTCGGAAGCATACCATCTGGGATTCAGAATCTTATCGGCTTAACAATATTAAATATGGGGCATAACTTTCTGACAGGTACAATTCCCATCAGTGTTGGGATGCTTAACAAGGTGGAGAAACTCTTCTTTCAGAGAAATGAATTATCAGGGCAAATTCCGTCTTCCTTGGGTAACATCTCCCGATTGTACACACTCTCCTTATCTAGAAACAATCTAATGGGTAGAATCCCTTCAAGCCTTGGAAACTGTGCATACATGCAGTGGATGTACCTCTATGATAATAATCTTAGCGGTACCTTACCCAAACAACTTTTCAACCTTACCTCTTTGATCGACTTCCATGTTGGAAATAACTCTTTTACTGGTAGTCTGCCACTGGAAGCTGGCTCCTTGAATGCTCTTGAAAGATTCATTATTTCTAATAATAAGTTATCAGGCGAAATTCCAAGCTCACTAGGCAATTGTCGCAGCCTAGAGTATCTCCAGTTGGATGGGAACTTCTTTCTAGGATCAATTCCTTTATCATTTAGTAGTCTGAGAGGCCTTCGATCCCTGGATCTTTCACGCAACAACTTGTCTGGAGAGATTCCAAAAAATCTAGAGAAGTTTATTTTTCTGCAGTATCTAAATCTGTCTTTCAATAATTTCGAGGGTGAATTACCAAAACAAGGGGTCTTCGGAAATGCCAGTCAAGTTTCAGTACTCGGAAATAGGAAGCTTTGTGGGGGTATTCAAGAATTACAATTGCAACCATGCTCTAGCCAAGCTTCCAAGAAACAAGGGATGTCTGTTGCTTCAAAAGTCAAATTCTCAATCATTGGTGCTGTCCTATTTCTTATTTCATTATCATGCTTCTTTGCCACTCTTTATTGGGTAAGAAAGTCGAGAAAGAAGCCTTCTCCTTTGCCTTCTGCAGAGGATCCTTTAGTGAAAGTGTCTTATGCAGAGCTCTTTAAAGCAACAGATGGGTTCTCTTCTGCCAATTTGATCGGGGCCGGCAGTTTTGCTACTGTATATAAAGGGATTCTACATCATTTTGGGACTATGGTTGCAATGAAAGTCTTCAACCTTCAACGGCAAGGAGCTCTAAGGAGCTTCATGGCTGAATGCGAAGCCTTGAGAAACATTAGGCATCGGAATCTTGTTAAGATTTTAACTTGTTGCTCAAGCATTGATTTTAAGGGGAGTGATTTTAAAGCTCTAGTTTATGAGTACATGTCCAATGGAAGTCTAGAGAAGTGGTTGCACAAAGATAGTCATGATCAGCTGACAAGGAGCTTGAAGTTTACTCAAAGGCTAAACATTGCTATAGATGTGGCTTCTGCACTGGATTATCTGCATAATCATTGCGAAACGTCAATCATTCATCGCGATTTAAAACCGAGCAACATTCTTCTTGATGATGATATGATTGCTCATGTGAGTGATTTCGGGCTAGCCAGGTTCTTATCTGAAGTTGCTCAAACTACTTCGGTTGGAATGAAAGGATCTATTGGGTACATCGCTCCAGGTAGCAATTTTATCTATTTCCTTTCGGAATATTATTTCATGTTACACACAAACACATATACACGTGTGTGTGTGTGTTTGTGTTTTTGTGTGTGTGTATGAAGTCAACCTCACGAGAGCCCCTCCGTGATGTGTATCAGACATCTACACTGTGCATTTGGTGGTCCTTTCTAGATTACGGGATATTACAAAAATCAATTACATATAGAGCTGAACTGGTCATGGATTGGCATGTTTTTTAGGCCTGTGGAGAGCCCCTCCGTGATGTGTATCAGACATCTACACTGTGCTCAACTGGTCTATACCATCTGAAACTATGTCAAAACATGCCTAATACATATAAAAGAGTTTAGCGGGGCCTACCTGAGTTTTGGATACAGCTGAAACTTGGTGTGACCCCTCATCCAAGTATGGATGGGCTGGATGTGTGAACAACATCTGAATAGGCCCTGTAAATGATCTTGAAGGTTTCATTGAGTGGGTATCCACTCTCAACTGTTGTCTGTAATGTAGCCGACCTAAGTCATGGATTGGCCTATTTTTAGGCCCACAGCCCAACATGGAGGTGTGCATCTGACTAATGGGGTGGATGTCCGATACAAATCATGGTGGGCCCACACAGCTCAAGCTCATGGGGCCTCATACTTCCCATATATGTATAGGGAAATGGGATCCCACTGTGATGTGTAAAGGACATCCACACCATGCATTTGGTGGGTCCCCTCAAAATTAATCGCATCTGGAACTCAAGTGGGCCATACCATCTTAAATTGGGGGAAATCATGCCTAAAACAGCTAAAAGAATTTGATGGGGCCCACTTGAGTTTTGGATACGGCTGGAACTTGATGTAAGCCCTCATCTAAGTGGGACATAGACAATGGATGGGCTGGATGTGTGAACCACACCTCAACAGTCCCTACAAATGATCATGAAGGTTTCAATGGGTGAGTAATATTCACTCTCAACTGTTGTCTATAATGTGGCTCACCTAAGTCATGGATTGGCCTGTTTTTTAGGCCTGTGGCCCACCATGGAAGGATACATCTGATCAATGTTGGGTGGACGTCTGATACAAATCACAGTGGGGCCCACACACCTCGATCTCAAGGGAAGCTTACCATAGGGTCATCCTCATGTCCAACCAGTTGGGTGCAGGGCCATCATGGTGTTTGTATAACATCAACCGGCCTAGCAAGGTATTTCCACAATGAAATTGAGACCCAAAAAATAAGTCAATCTAATGATTAGGTAGTTCACACCATATAAACCAGTGAACAACTACAAAAAAAAATCTCCACATTCATGTTGATCGACTACACCTAATGGTTAGATCAACCTGGTTTTTGGGATGTTCCATTTTCTTGGTGGGATGATCCTGTTGTACAGGTGAGATGTCATGTTGCAGCTTTTGAGAGGGGGAAGTGGTCAACCATTTCTAAATGGTATTCTAACCCACACGTGCCTACTTGGGTGTGTGAGACAAGGTATAGCCCCTTGCGTGAAGATAACCATGTGCAAAAGTAAGGCCAGTCCATTCATTTAGGGCAGTTTTAAGAGGGATGGCAAATATACTTATTCAAGTCACACATTTGGCCTCCCCAATGAGTGGATTGTCTGACTTCTGCTTATTGTATACTTGGGAGCATGTCAAACTCACATCTCCCCCAAACTTACCAAGATATTGCTTTGCTTGTGGGGTAAACTTCCTATTCTTAATAATTAAGAAACTGTCATAAGGCTTCAACTAGCATAGATATCAACTGTTGAATGGCTTATGAGAAATTATCTCCGTCAACCAGTTCCATAAGAACTCGTGAGAACCTTTTGAAAACTCACACCATGTGATGTGTGCACAATATTCAATCCATCCACTCGATGAGTCACCTCATGAAACTGCTAGGGCCCAAAATCGGGTGGGACATAGCAAAGTGGGAGGGGATGCCCACTCTTACTATTTACCCAGGACCCACCTAACTTGCAAAACAGGGGGACTTTTTGCCCAATCCTTCGTCTAAGATAGATGAAGGGTCTGTATGGCCTAGATTAGGTACACACATCATATGGAAAAAAGTTTGATATGCTTCAAGCACTTATGGGAACCCATTACACACTATACATGTGTAAAAGTAGTACACGTGTGTGATCCAATCCATCAATCAGGTAGGCCCAGTCAAGTTCTTGACCTAGACCGTAGTCAGACATGAGCTGAGTAAAGATCAAGATGAGGGTTCAAAGACCTGAAGACTACCCGAAAGGTAATTTATCTAGATCTAGGTCCTAAAAGAATGATTACAAAGACCTACACCCATGACCCCATATTAGAAGGACCCACACCCACCATGATTCAACTTGATGGCATCAAAATCTTATTGATTTCTAAGATCTAGATATACAAAGTGGTACTCACTTGAACCTCACATGAATCACATGCACCACAATGAGGTATGAGGAATTTCCTTTTGGTAATGGCTTTAGTTGTGATATGCTTTACACAAAAATCATAACTGTAACTCATATGTTCACTTCATGATTGAGAAGCTATGTTGTTTCGTTTGAGTAGTAGAATCTTGTTCTATGTACAACTTTCCAAGAACTTACAAGTTTATAGCCACCAATATTGATATTAGAAATCAGATCCTTAGAATAGCAAAAATGCCAATTACTCTTAAAATTCAACTTTTATTATTATTTTTATTTATTATTTTTTTTTTTTACTGAAAGTGGACTGCTGCCACTACTCGTATTAATCACAGGAAAATACGGCCTTTCGGGTGTGGCTGAACAAAAGAACACAGCCCACACCTATCATATGATAGAGAAAACAGAAACAAAACTTTTATTATTTGTATCTAAATGATTACTGACATTCTAATATATGAGATGTATAAATTATAGAGTATGCGATGGGTGGTAAAGCATCTACACAAGGAGATGTTTACAGCTACGGAATCCTACTATTGGAGATGATCACTGGAAAGGGGCCAACTGATGATATATTTAAAGACAATCTAAGCCTACATCATTACGCTAAGTTGGCTTTGCCCGAACAAGTAATGGATATTGTTGATCCACAACTGCTCGTGGAAGAAGCCGAAGTTACTCAACACAATGAAAATCATGTCGATAGAAGAAATAGAATGCATGGTTGCTTGTTTTCAATGGTCAAAATTGGTGTGTTGTGCTCCGCCGAATCTCCAAGAGAAAGAATGGTGATGAGGGATGTTGTTGCAGAAATGTATGCAATCAAGAACTTGTTTCTTGGGGCTAGGATTCACTGAGACAGACAAGTTAGGTCGCAAATATTAGATGAAGGTTTGTCTTACTTCAATCATGAGGAAGTTATTATCAATAATTATGTTACGAAAGATTTCAAAATAAAATAAGTTTGTTAAATACTTCTGTAAACAAGCTCAAGATATATTTAGTCTTCGCTTGAGGGTGTGCTTGTTTTGATATTGAACATATGAGAAGATGTTTCTTTTTGTTTGCTTATCTTGTTTTACATGAAGGGATATTGTATCAGGAATTTAATAAGAAAAGACTTCATCTTATTATAATAACAATAATATTGGGTTACTAAGATGATTGAACAGTAACATATTTTATACAAAAGTTTTAAGAGTTATTTACGAAAACCTATTTGCCTTTGGGGCCATTCTCGGATGCCTAAGGTTCAGCTGCACATTACTTCGCACCGAATTCGTGCGAACTTTTTTTAGAACTAATCATACGTGATGTGACTCCAAAATCTGAGCGGTCCACGTGAAGCATCACCTCATGAAACCCCCGGGCTCTATTTTTGCTTTGATCCAAAAGTTTGGTGGGCCATGAAAATGAAAATAGTTTTCTCCCTTAATTAACATTTCTCTTTTCTATGGCCCACCATAATTTTATATCAGGGTGAAAATTTATCCACTGGGGTTTCTACATCATATGAACCGTTAGAATTAGACGCCGATGACATGTGTGCGAAGGTGCATTGGTGAGTGTGACTCTTCTGGAATTCGCATCTAATTTTAAAATACAAACACGATTGCTTTTTAAAACGAATGGTGAAAAAACAACCAATTTGACTTTGACCAGTTATTCTAGAATGAAAAAGTAATTTAAGAAAATGGATGGAAGACGTAGTTTTTCAGAAACACCTTTGGTAGCCCCCACCTAGCTAGCTTTCCCCTTAAGTTGGGGTAGCGGAGTAGGTGCAGCCCTGGTCTCACCAAACATGGTGCAGCGACAGTGAATCCCACCTTGATGCATATATTGTATATCTACATCACAGAGGCCCGGATGAATTGAAAAACAAACATTATCATGATCAAATATTTTTGTGGCTCTCAAGAAGTTTTTAATAGTCAAACAACATTGTTTCTTGTGTTTTAGTCCATCCTAGATTTGGATTTGTTTAATGTTAGGGTTCATGCCCAAAAATAATTTAAAAAAGTAGATGGATGGTGTGGATATATAATACATACATCAAGGTGGGCCCCACAGTTAGGGGGCACAATGTTAGGTGAGACTAGGTTGGACGTAATTTACTCCCCCTCACATACACCGATTGAGTAGTGTCATGGCCGGTTAATAGTGAGGTCACCACTGGGTAGGGCCCACCTTGATGTTTGTGAGAAATCCACCTTATTCATTCATTTTACGGGATCATTTTAGGATAAGGGATTAAGGTGGATCCAAACCTCAAGTGGGCCACACGAGAGGAATCAATGGGAAAGAAATGTCTACCATTGAAACCTTCCTGGCTCTACGTTGATGTTTATATGCCATCCCAACAGTTTGTTAGGTTATTCCCACTGGATGAACTGAAAATGCAAAAGACCTTAGCCTGATACAAAACTTTTGTGGCCATACAGATGTTTCAACAGTGGTCATTCAATCCCCACTATTTCCTGTTGTGCGGTCCACTTGAGTTTTGGATCAGCCTCATTTTTTATCACATGTCCTAAAATGATCTCAAAAAATGAATGGATAGGTTGGATTTTTAACAAACATCATGGTGAGTCCCACCTACCTTTTGAGCACAGGAACTTCTTAGGACCGGCTTTCCCATGAAGTCTGAGTCGGTTTGGGTGGATCCCTAGCTTTGGGGCCATTGTGATGTATGCGCCTTACATCCACACCAACCATCTAGTTTAATAGCTCATTTTAGGGCAAGATCCCAAAAATGATCCAAATCCTAGGTGGACCATACCATAGGAAATAGTTGTTATTGAATTCCCACCTTTAAAAACTTCCCGGGGGCCACTCCAATGTTTATTTGACACTCAAACTATTGATAAATCCATAAAGATCTGGATGAAGAGACCACACAAATATCAACTTGATCCAAAACTTTTGTCACGCACTGGAAGTTTTTAATGGTCAATTACCACGGTTTCTCATATTATGGTCCTCCTAAGATCTAGATCTGCATCAGTTTTTAGACTTGCCCTAAGATGAGTTTTCAAAATGAAAAACGCATGGATATAAGACACATACATTAAGGTGTGTCCAAATATGTACAAGGATCACACCCACCTTGGTGGATCCTGGATCCACCGTAGCCACACCCTGATGTTGCCAACCAGTATTATAGGTGGCTGACACGACGCAAGGCTTTGAATGATGTAACTACTATTGTATTTTAAAGTATTTAAAAATAATTTAGTGTTTCAAAATATCCGTTGGGATGGACTATGGCTGTGGCCATAGGTGCGCATGTGCCCTACGGATATGTCTTTTCACTGAAAGGTTATATCCTTTCAATTTTGTTTTGAAAAGTTGTGTCTTTTGAAGCCTAAGAGTCACACCACTTGGGTTTAAACCCAATAGTCACAACCCTTTGTGAAAGGGTGTCTCTATACCCTTAAGGGTGTCTTTTCAGAATCTATAAATAGACTTTTACTTTTTGGTTTAAAAAAAAAAAAAAAAAAAAAAAAAAAAAAAAATTGGTTTTCTCTTTAAAAACCTTGTTTAAGTATTTTTTAGTTCGGGTTAAGACTACAAGTGGTTCGAGCCCGTGTACAGTGAGTGCACCGCTGGGACCGGGTCATAGTCATTGTATCTTGGAGGTCGATTGCTCTGGAAACCTGTTGCACTTGGGACGTTGTCTAATGGGAGCAAATTCGATTTCAAGCCGATTGACTCACGTCATGCCTCGACTTATATAAACCGATAAGTTTTTTTTCTCAATTTAAATTTATTTTATTTAAATAGTTTTTCAAACTCCATATCCCAACAATCTTGAAATCGAATTTTGTTTGAAAAACTATTTAATAATTACAGTTGCATTTATTTGGTTGGAATAGTCCAAAATGAAACCACACCAACCTAATTTGTGGGCCATGATCACTCATATAATCTAGAGTTGTCATATCTCACCTAATGGTCAAGATCTTGTATATACTTGTTATGTAAGCTCTTTGAACCACATGTACAAAAGTGAACATATGTACCGACTACTAATGGTAAGAGTACTTTAAATCTTGATATCTATAAATGAGAATGATTAGACTATGATCAAACATATAATAAGAGGTCTGGATTCCTAAACAATTGGTCGGGTTTGTTGTAACCCCCGTTAGCATAAAGTATGATTCTCAAGTTGTCAAATAGGTCGGGCTAAGGCTATCTTGGATACTAGAGCTATAACCTACATATGGTTTTTATATCCCAAAGACATGTCATTCTATCACACACATGTAAAATCCAAGAAATGTATAGTGCCTACCTCTTGGATAATGTCAGGCCTATTCACTCATAAGAAAGCTTGTATTTAGTAGATTTTCTCAAAATCATGATATGACATTAAGGAGCATTTCTTTTTAGATCTCAAAAGTCACGATTTATTTTCTGATAACTTGAGCCAACGTAACCTTCACATGAAAATAAATCAAACTGTTGAACCATACTGAGTATGATATACACTAATCTCAACATCGATCCATGTACAATAAAGATCAACCCAAAAGCGCATTTCAAAATGAGATTTTGTGTTGGGATTCCCATCATATTAGGAATTTTTCTTTGTAGACTATCATACATGGTTAAAAAGAAAACTTTGGAAAGAAAAATGTAAAAGAAACTTAAAAATGCAATCTTCCAAAGTATCTTCTAAAATGGGTCTGATAGGTCGATTGTGTGGTCACCATCTCATAAGCCTGCTAGTTGCTCACATGTACATGCGGATGGGTAATATTCATTGTACAGTCAACCGGTTGATGGATCTAAATCTGTCACGTACATGCCAAAAATAAAATTCTTAGTATTGAAAAATGTAATTGTTAATATGTCTTTCCATCATTTTCAAGTTAGTGCAACCATTAAGGGTTCTAACAAGGAGCATCTGGTAGTTATAACAGTTCTATATGAACTTGACATGTTGCATGAGAGCAAACGACATTCCGATGACCCTTGATCTAGTCCACTGATCTGATGGACCTCACATGGGAATAAAATCGTCAAATATGGAAAGACTTGAATGTCCCAATAATGAGATTTCTTGGACAAACTCATTAAATAAATAAATAGGTGGAAATGACTCAAATCAAATGGGTTTTTTTTTAAAAAATAATAATAATGAACTGATATTCTAATCACTTGTTCAGCGGAAATGAAGTGGACGGTTAGAATCGTCTATCCTAATTACTCATGGGTTTATACTCTTATGAGTTTCCTCTCCTATGCAACATTTTAATACTTTAACAGATCACTGTGGTCATACACATCCAATCTATAATTCTATATGATATATGTCTTTCGATAATCTAATACGGCCCAATTTTGATGATCAAGACTATTCAGTTAATGTGCCGGACCATGTATAATGTGTCACCAAAATATTCTTCCATTGGACAATCTTACATGTCCAACTTATAGACTGCAAGTAGATGATTTATTGTCTACATTATGATAGGAGATTTTGAGAAGATATTTGTTGACGACTGATGGTGGGTAGCACAAGAGTGCATGGTTTGAATCGTGAAAAAATGGGGCCTACTATATTGTTGGTGTTAGAACAAATATAACATGTCATTTTGATTAAATACATGTTAAGGAGTTGATTTTTGTGTGATTGATGTGCATAGAATGAATAGCTATATTGATGTTGATATTTAGAAATGCAGTAGAATGCACGGTTACACACTAAGGCATCACTGTACACATATTTGTAACTGAGTAGTTTATTAATGGATCCTTCTTTGTATTTATAGTGACCTAAAAATTAAGTTGTAACATGGACCAACCACTGGTATAAATAATCTTTATGATAATGAGTGCACATAAGAAATAAATGAGTATGTTATATTGAACTTGATCAGATCAATGACCAAATCTATCAAATCATGGCCCACTTATTACTATATATTTATAGACAACGCACATTATTCATTTTGTATCATTGCATGTATTTTGTGACCTTTGATCCATTATATGTGGGTTGATGATTGATATGTTTAAGTCTTGTATTCATATGTTACATGTACAAAATATATTATTCCCATTATAATATGAAGCATTAAACAATGTATGACTCTAGATACATAAACACTCAGATATTGTACATATGTGGAAAAGATCCCATTTATAAATATTTTAAATTGTGGGAGTTATTACTTAGATGCATTACAATGGTCTAAAATTATAATTGGGCTGGTATATTTTTAAAATATTACCTTTTGCAGGCTCAATAGATGAAAAGTATAAATCTTGCATGTGTGCTACTTTTCTAAATATTGAGTACTTGATAACTCACATTATATGAATGCTTGTCTCCCTGAAGTTTCACTTACATGAAACAAATGATGACTTGAGTTTCTCAAGTGGACTAGTAGTGAATGTGTTTTAATTCAATGTTAATTCTTACTTACATTTTATTATGTAGAAAGTGATATTATAAAATATTAGGTCCAATAGCAGACGGACCGTCAATACATATCACTTAATTGTTTGACACATTTATCGCTACTTTTCTATAAATGATTCATATTATTGCTCTTATATGTAAAGTTGTTGATAATGTGACTAGTGCGCATGCTTAATTTATGAGACAAGTTACATCCACTTCTGGCATCGTTTACCATACTTTGTAGACAATATTACCTGCTTAGAAGGGCGAGGAAATATTATTTTCATCTGATCATGTGCCAACTTAGAACACCTGTTAAATCCAGTCAATTCATATGATGGTTCCTACGAAAGATTTTTCTTAATAGATTTATCAGGTGGGCCATAGATATATTTATCAAGGCTAAATCTGAAATTGTGGGGATGCATTCGGATGCATAAACCACTTAACGCATGGAATCAATGTTAGTCAATATGTATTTGATAAACGGGTTAACATAAAATTGAAGATTTACACTAAGGAAACTATATGTTGAATGATATGTATCAATAAAAATTAAAAAAAAAAAAATGTTATGTATCAATATGCACATGTTTTACGTTCATGTGTAGGTCTTTGAGAGAAGGTGTCTGAAATTAAACATATTGCATATTTTAATGATCAAATTGATATCCATCAAATGAATAGTAAGAAAGAAAATTATTAGTAGTTTGAATTCAAAGATGATTGTTGGATCAATGAGATTTTTAGGTTATATTCTATTCTCATTGGATGTTAGATTTGGACGTTTGAAATTGGTATTCATGTGAGATTATGTTGTTTTACGATCAACAAATGTATCTAATGGTCAAACTTATGCACCTATGGAGCTCATTGTTCAATCCCTTGTCAAGATACTTGATAATGAACTTGGGCATTTCTCCTCCATATTCAGTTGTCAAATATTCATTGATTGTATTGAATTCTAATCACTAATTGATAAATTGGTCAACCTTTCATGTGTTAGGGAACATATGATAACATGGTAATGTTGTGATATAATTACATGAAAGTTATACTCTATTTTAGTTGTCATATGTCTATGCATGACAGATTACTCCAGCCTCTTTGTATTGCAGATACAATAAGTTTGATTGACTTTACCACTAGTTGGTTGAATGGTGGGCTGGTGAGGTTGCTTGAATGGTAAAAGTACATTCAAGGCTACGAAAGTCAGTTGTATTCAAAGCCGGTATCTTTTGCTTGATGGAATCGTAATTCTCTATGAGGTTAAAAATGAGTTTGGTATGCGCTGGCTTGAGGTATGAATAGTCAAAGAGGATGCAGTTGACTGCCGAAGACTTTACTGAGCAAAACGCAGAGACTCGTTTTAAGTAGCTAGTTGGTGAGACAAGCTTGTCAATACGATGATCCCTAGCTGATCTGAAATGATGATTAGCCACAATGGAACTAAGACATGACCAAACTCGTATGAGAGGTAACAATGGTGAATTTTCCGTAATAAGCGAAAGCCTAACGGAGCAAAGACGTGTGGAGGTAAAAGACTTATGGGTCATAAATCCTCTGACCAAGTAACTATCTAAAAGATTAGTCAATGATACATCGAAGGGAATGGGGCTGAGCCTAATATATGAGCTAGCAGTGTTGACAACCCAACATATGCGAGTAGAGATCCTATTAGATAGGTTCAATGGGTAAACAACAAGACACGAGGTAGACGATTGCACTGATGTAAATGAGCCCCTTCTATGGTGTACAGTGCGAGCAACAAAGAAGAAGGATGAGTTTTTGAACTCTTAATTAATCCATAGCCATATGTTTGGTGGTGTACCCAATTGCTCCGTACACTTGATGGAATTCACCTATATGGATGTGAAGGTGGAGACCGCTTCGTATGAGAATCTAGGCGAATTCTCTAGAGCACTCATGAAATCCAGGTAATGGGGTATGGCCGAAACGCACCGAACCGCAGAATCACTTGTAGCGGAAAAGTTGTGTGAGTGACATGTACTTGCGATATACATCAAAAGGAATCAGGTTCAAGACTATGGTGTCACCTGATTCCTGTAGACCTGTCATGTTTACTCTAATGTCGGTTCAAGTCCATGGTGACACCGACACCATTGCACAACTCTTCCATCTTAACCCGAAATGTCAAAAATTTTGAAACATGTGGGGGATTGTTGTATTTTAAATTATTTTAAAATTATTTAGTGTTTCAAAATATCCGTTGGGATGGACCATGGCTGTGGCCATAGGTGCGCATGTGCCCTACGGATGTGTCTTTTCACTGAAAGGTTATATCCTTTCAATTTTGTTTTGAAAAGTTGTGTCTTTTGAAGCCTAAGAGTCACACCACTTGGGTTTAAACCCAATAGTCACAACCCTTTATGAAAGGGTGTCTCTACACCCTTAAGGGTATCTTTTCAGTGTCTATAAATAGACTTTAACTTTTTGGTTTTAAAAAAAAATTAAAAAATTGGTTTTCTCTTTAAAAACTTTGTTTAAGTATTTTCTAGTTCGGGTTAAGACTATAAGTGGTTTGAGCTCGTGTACAGTGAGTGCACCGCTAGGACCGGGTCATAGTCGTTGTATCCTGGAGGTCGATTGCTCTGAAAACCTGTTGCACTTGGGACGCTGTCCAAGGGGAGTAAATTCGATTTCAAGCCGAGTGACTCACGTCACGCTTCAACTTATATAAACCGATAAGTTTTTTTCTTTTTTTTTGCTCAATTTAAATTTATTTTATTTAAATAGTTTTTTAAACCCATATCTCAACAACTACCCCACATCAAACCATGATGTTTGTGAGAAATTCACCTCTTCTAGCCGTTCGGCGGGTCATTTCAAGATATGACACTCAAATATGTGACCTTACAAAAAAGGTTAGATGGAAAATAAAACTCACACTGGGCCTAGGAAGGTTTTGACGGCAGTTTTTTAATCCCCACTTCTTTCTGTGGTGTGGTCCACTTGAGATTTGAATGTGCCTCATTCTTAGACTCATGCTTTAGAATGATCTATTAAAATTTATAGATGGTGTGGATCTAAACATAAATCATAGTGGGGCCAAAGAAGTTCCACACTCTAGAAGTCTTCCTGTGTATAGCCTATCTGATCAAAGTTATCGTGCCTACTTGGGTGTGTGGGAGCATGAAGACAACACTGCGCAAAGGTAAGCCTGGTCCATTCACTAGGGCTTTTTTTAAGAGGATTGCCAAATATACTATTTCAAAGCACGCATTTGAGGGTAGTGTCTGACTTCTGCATACTTCTGAGCATCTCACGTTCACATCTCTTACAACCTTACTATGTTAGCACTGTTTTTCCTGTGGAATAAACTTCTTATTTTTAGTAGTCAGGAAACTACCATAAGGCTTCAGCAAGCATAGATGTTTACTAACATAGCGAATATATATTTGTTTAGATAAGCACTGTCGTCCACTTAAGACGTTTCATCCACAATCATTAATGCTTTCTTTTTCAGCAATAGACTTTCACACCTTCTCATCACTGTATCATTTGTGTGGAGAATATGAGCCATATAAAAGGTGGCTGCGCTACAAACATCACCACAAGTGAACATTAGACCAATGGAGATGCAAGGTGAGTGACAGACATTGTGAGTCAAGACCATCAGCTGCATTTCTTAATTTCGATGGTTCAGATTACCTGATGAGTGGACCATCCTGATTTTTATCCAAGGTCATCTTTACGGTGCATCCCACCCTTTGCATGGCTTCAATTTTCTTCATGAGTGACACAGGCAGGGGAAAACGTTGTATGTAAAAGTATGCTTACAGCATCAAATTTCTCAATTTATAGTTGTCTGGGTTATCAGATGGATGGCTTCTCTTGTTGATGAATGTACCCCGACAGCATACGTGTTGACAATCATAAAATTATAGCCATCCATGAGGTGGGACAATTTCAAATATGCACTGGTATAACATTATGCTTCCGGGTTGAGTGGGTAGATCTGTGTAAGTTGATCAGCCACATGTACCTTGAACATGAAACAGTAGTCATGTTTTTCTAAGCTTCCCAAATTTCCCATACATGTGGCTGATTAATGGAACTTCTTACTGTATTAGTTTCATATTTTTAATGGGTCCCACTTGTTGAATGGCTTAGGTTTTTAAAAGCCCCACTTATGACTAATGCCCGTTCATTAAGTGGGCTCCAGCATGGCCTGATCATTCTTTTAATCAAGTAGGCTACTCTTATGCACTAAATGTGAAACACTGGTAAATCTTACCTGAACGACAAGATTCAAACTTATGGCATCAAAATCTCTCATTGATTTCAAAGATCTAGATATACAAAGCAGTACTCACTTACACTCCACATGAATCAACCATGATAAGGTATAATGAATTCTCTTCTGATAATGCCTTAAGTTAAAATATGTGTTGCTTAAAAATCATAACAATAACTCATTTGTTCACTTAATGATGGATGTACTGAGTTCTTTCATTTGAGTAGTAGAGTCTTGATCAATGTAGAACATCTTTGTAAGAACTTACAACTTCATAGCACACCAATTGATGTTAGAAATTTGGATCCCTAGAATAGCAAAATTGCTAATTGTTTGTTTAAATAGAATATACTCTCTCTCTCTCTCTCTCTCTCTCTCTCTCTCTCTCTCTAAATTTAACTTTTGAAATTATTTGTATCTAAATAGTTACTGACATTCCAATATGAGATGTATAAATTGCAGAGTATGCGATGGGCAGTAAAGCGTCTACACAAGGAGATGTTTACAGCTATGGAATCGGAGATGAACACTGGAAAGGGGCCAACTGATGACATGTTTATAGACAATCTAACCCTTTATCATTTCGCAAAGTTCGCTTTGCCTGAACGAGTAATGGAGATTGTTGATCCACAACTGCTTATAAAAGACGCTGAAGTTACTCAAGGCAATGAAGATCATATCAATACAAGAAATAGAATGCAGGACTGCTTGATTTCAATGGTCAAAATTGGTGTATTGTGCTCTGCAGAATCTCCAAGAGAATGAATGTGCATGAGAGATGTGGCTACAGAAATGCATGCAATCAAGGACTTGTATCTTAAGGTCAGGATTCACTACAAGAAACAATTAGGTCGCATATATTGGATGGAGGTTTGTCTTACTTTAGTCATTACTAAGTTATTATCGGTAGTTATGTTGAGAAATATTTTAAAATAAAATTACTTTGTTGAATACTTTTCTAAACAAGCTTTAAATATATTTTAGTCTTGGGTTTAGAGTGTGCTTGTATAGATACTCAATATATGAGAAGAAGTGTTTCTTTTTCATGGTTTTATACTATGTTAGGTGATGAATTTAATATGAAAAGACACCATGTTAAAATTACTTTGTTGAATACTTTTCTAAATAAAGCTTTAGATATTTTAGTCTTGGGTTGAGAGTGTGCTTGTATTGATACTGAATATATGGGAAGAAGTGTTTCTTTTTCATGGTTTTATACTATGTTAGGTGATGAATTTAATATGAAAAGACAATATGTTATTCTAATAAGAATAATATTAGGTTACTAATATGTTTAATCGCTAATATATTTTATGCAAAAGTTTTTTTTCTTTCAAAGAAAGGTGGTCATATTCCACCAGCATATTATTAAATTGACAGGATTTACAGTCATTCGGGTGGATCCGAACAAAAAGAATTAGACAACACCTATCATATATATACCAAGACAAGAATATGCAAAAGTTTGAAAAGTGATGTTACAATCTTAAGGAATTATAGTTTAGCTGTTGAACTACCAACTTGTTATTAGCTTGTGAATGTTTCCATGCAAGCGCAGTGTCCTCACTTAACTTTTTCTTACTCTCATTTAGTAACTGTGTGATCGAGGTTTGATTTTACTCAAATAAAATAGTGCAAATAACTTAAAGTCGCCACTAGCCAAATAAGAGTTAGAATTTACGGCAAGTTAGAAATTGTAGAATAACACTTATACGTTAGAGAATCATGAGACTTCTCAACTTGATTGACTCTTGTGGTTAGTCTACTATAGTAGCTTATGAGTGAGAGCCTAAGTAATGGGAAAAGAATGGGCTTGGCATCATTTTTCATCCGTACAATATGTGATCTCTACTTTACGGGAGTTAAGAGTTTTTCAAATTTTTGATAGAATTTTAGTCCCACTACGTCTTACCTTGCTTCACATAACTCATAAGGTCCAGCAGACAATGAGGAAAAGATTACGTAGCCTCGCATCACACAGCCTTAGGCTGAGGGCACAAAGAAATTTTTATACACAAATGTTTTAAAATATATATATTAAGTAGCCTTGCTTCACATAGCCTTTGCCGTGGGAGAATAAACACAGAAATTGTTATACATAAATATTATCAAAAATTAACATCTATACTTCTTGAATTTCTATTCCAGCTCTCCTCTATTCAGGAAAGGTAAATATCTTCTTTAAAAGCTAAAATATCTTTTGCTTATAGAGTTTAATGAAGAAACCCCACACCAAAAGCAGGGGTCCTCATGAGACGGCAACAAGCAAAAATACAGGGGAAAAAAAAAAAAAAAACAAAAAACAAAGGCCACGACATCGATAGACCGTTAGTATGGCCAACATAGTGAGTATATTTCGTCCAATCCATTCATCAGATGATCAGTAGCAGGTTGAATCGATATCCAAAAGGTCAGCTTCATCATAGCTGAGGCTGGCCACACTACGTGGTCTTAAAAAGTTTTTAGGTGTGATTTTATGTTGTTCCCCTGATTGGGGCACACCTCAGATTCGTAGCCTTCACAGTAAACATGAGAGTACGCACCTGATTGAACGGAGTGAAAATGGTGGACCGCACGTAGCATATAAAGGTTGTGGAGGATTTCATTTTAGCATAAGAGACATGCACTTCTTTCCACATCGGGTGAATTAGATGGGAAGAATGGATGACTTCTGCAAACTCCACATCCGGTGAACGGTCAAGATTCAGTGAGCCATGGAGTAGGGTGATCCTACTGATGTGCCTTTTAACACGCATCCATACTTGCATTCAAAGATGAACAGTATTTATTCTTAATTTTTTCCTTAAAAACTGAGATGTTCATTGATATGGCAAAACAAAACTTTTTACAACTTAGGCTATCCTGGCAGGGCCCAAAGCTACACAACAGCCCCGCCTATCATATCCTATACATTTGGGAGACTATAGTTTTCTAACAGCGCTTAAACCCACTTTGTCCAAAATAAAACGGCCCTTGATTAGCCGTGGAGGGAGGAAACCTGCCGGAAGATTCTGACGGATTGCAGCCTACTCCCCTCTTTAACTAGCCCGTTTACTTCTCTAGGGATGTGGGAGAAACGAAAGGTCACCGTGCGCCGAGATTTCTGATTCTAGTTAGCCAATATTTTTATTTCCACGCACAGGTTGACTTCCCGGATATGCAATCCACAATCAGATTCTATAAGCACATTATGTAGACCAGTAGACACACATCTCCATGCCGTTGAAAACAGCCTTCATTTCAGCCATGTTGTTGGAGGCAGTCCCATACCCACTGAAGAAAGCAAAAATCATATCACCGTTACTATTTCTGCAAATACCCCCTACACCTGTTGGCCCTGGATTGGGTAGAGTGGAGCCGTCCACATTCAAAGATGAACAGTATTTATTCACATACATGCATTACATGTATCATCATCCACGCGAATTTTTTACATTTTAGCTGTTTCTTACCTCATTTGGACCACAGCATATCAAAACAAATGAATTGCAAGAGAAATTAAATTTTTTTTTTAAAAAAAAAAAAAAAAAAAAAAAAAAAACCAACTTTTTACATTTTAGCCCATCTAGTGGTAAAATTCTCTTATTTTTTAAGGCAGAAGATCTAAGCATTATTTCCAATCTTATCAAAAGTGTAGATGTCACACATGTGATGCATATTTGCACTTGTGTCTACGTGTGAATACGCATGAATCCACAGGCATGCGGAATTAGCAAACCTCAGCATATAAGAGAGATTTTTACTTTTCTTTTTTTCTTTTTCTTCTAGGCCAAAAACAAGCTAGACTGTTGCCTGCCAAAGCCTTTATCTGTAACTTCCAGCGACCGGAAGCTAAGTGGGGCTCACTGTGACCTTTGTGGGAAATTCACCCCAACCATCCATTTTGCCAGATAATGTTAGGACATGGGGCCAAAAATGAGACAGATCCAAAACTTAAGTTGGCTGCACGACAGGAAACAGTGAGCCGGTAAATACCTACCAAATCTCTTTGGGCCCACCATGATGTTTATATACCATTCATACCTTTCATATGGCCATCTCAACTGGGGTGAAGTGAAAAAATAAAAATATTAGCCTGATCCAAAACATCTATGGCCCTAGTCGATCTGCGGACTAGCATATCAAGGCATGTTCATAGTGTAAACTACTTGAGGATTGATCCATATCTATAACATGTATGCCATAGGCCTCTGTACGGTGCTTGCGTTGCATGACCCAGTATTATATATTAAAGTTGTATTTTTAAACATGTATCGGTGGCAATGGTCCCAGCAGCCTGGCTTGTAGGCTAAGCCCAGGCTTGAAATCTAGTACATTGTCTAGGCAGGGCCGGACCAAGGCCAATGACTAATAGCCCAACTTGGCATGACTGTATAATATATTTATTTTTTATTGTATAATTACGTGTGTGTGTAACTGGTGGATCTGAGTGGAACAGTGATTCAATGAGGGTCCTTCATGCATATATGCAGGAGAAACAGGACATGTGTTGGAAATCCATCTAGACCATTCATCAGATAGCGACCACCATGATCAACCTGCTAGATGATAGTTTGATCAATGGGTTTAGCATTAGATGGGCCATCTCAATGAATGGTCCAGATGATAGTTTTACCAATATTCCATTTAGATAACCCTTGAATTGACAGAGTTTGATGCCCCCTAATCAATCAATATATTCGAGAAAGCAGGCTAGCTAGCACCATCCTCGATTGAATATTATTAGATAAACAATGAGGAGCGCGATGGTCGATTTTTCTATGTATGTGATTCCAATTCTTCTGAAGCAACATCAGTAGTCAAGACCAACTAGTTGAGAATCTACTTTACGGATCAGATAATCTCACTAGATTAATTTTTCACGGCCACACGAAGGGTGGCCCTCCAATAGAGGGTGGGATTAAAAAAGCCGAATGACTTTCTATCATTTAAAAAAAAAAACTTTTAGACCATATGTTGCTAAACCTCCACATCTGACGCTCTCCACACGCATGCACAGAGAAATCAACGGGGGCCAACGAAAGCTGTGGGCCATCGTTATGTGTGCGTCAAACACTCCACCCGTCATTTGATCATACCAAAAATCAGGCGTGGGCCACACCACACAAAACATGTGGATGGGAATGACTATCATTGAAAGCTTCGTCAGTCCTCTGCGATGTTAAAAATTTTTTTTTAAAAAAAAAAAAAATAAAGCCTGTTTGAAAACATATACCAGCCTGTTTGAAAACTTCAGTACCCTAATAATGCTTCAGTGGCAGCGATCCGTATTACTACTTTTCCCTGTGGCGTGGCTCAATTGAGTTTTGAATCTGACATTTTTTTTGGAGGTTGTGTACTGACATGAACCGGTATAAATGATAGACAGAGTCGATGCCATGCAGACGCCACAGAGGGCCTGATGTAGCTTTTCG
>JAJHSJ010000008.1:338625-391959 GCA_021015155.1 Magnolia officinalis
ATAAAAGTTTTAGGTTTGGGGCTATTAAGTTTGGTTGTTTTTACTCATCCCATGGGGAATGACCTTGTAACGTTTAAATAGCATATAACATCAAGTGGAGCCTTAGAAGGTTTCAACAGTAGGAATTTCTTCCCCAATTTTTACTCTCTTGTGACCCACCTGAGTTTTGTATCCACCTCACTTTTTGACGCACTTCTAAAATGAGCTCGCAAAACAGATGGACAAAATGGATTTCTCACATACATTGCAGTGGGCCCCACCCAACATCCTTGCACGGGGAACTTCTCATTAAAGGTTTACAAGGAAATCCATGTCCCCATAAGCCTTCTTTTTCTCCTCCTATAATTTAGCCATTAGTGATTTTTTTTTCTTTACATTTTTTCATGGATAAACAAGAAAGAGCAAGTTTATTTACATGGGTAAGATCGAATGTACACTCATTTAAATAAAATTATGTATCCGAAGAGCAAAGTTGATATACGCAATATATAAATATAAAACACATGCATTCCCCTCAACGCACCACACGTGGGGGCTAGAGGTGACTCATATTGGCAACTCCACCAGATCAAACCGGCCTCAAAATCCTTCAAATGGTTCGATAGACTCAAGATATTTCCTAGTTTGCCTCTCTGTTTCTCCTAGTTTGCCTCGCTGCTTTTCTAGTTTGCCTCGCTCCTTTTCCTAGTTTGCCTCGCTGTTTTCCTAGTTTGCCTCGCTGCTTTCCCTAGTTTGCCTCGCTCCTTCCTAGTTTGCCTCGCTCCTTTTCCTAGTTTACCTCGCTGCTTTTCTAGTTTGCCTCGCTCCTTTTCCTAGTTTGCCTCGCTGCTTTTCCTATTTGCTCGCTCCTTTTCCTAGTTTGCTCGCTGTTTTTCCTAGTCTAAACTTATGACCTAAATATATTCTCAAATCCCTAACCTACACCTACACCTAATCCTAATCTGAACTCTCTAAACCTAAACCTAAACCTAAACTTGAAACCCAAACCTAAAACCCGATCCCGAACTCGAATCCGATTTCCTATACCTAAACCTTAACCTATTCTCAAATCTCTAAACCTAAACTAATCCTAATCTAAACTCCCTACCTAAACCTAAATCTAAACCTTAACTTGAAAACCCAAACCTAAACCCAATCCTGAATTCTTAAACCTAAACCTTAACCTATTCTCAAATCCCTAATCCTAAACCCGATTTCCTAAACCTAAACCTAAACCTAAACTTGAAACCCAAACCTAAACCCGATCCCGAACTCGAACCTGATTTATGAGCCACAATTTATGTTTAAACAAACACTTGAAAATGGTAATGATGGCTCCTCGCTCCTTTTCCTAGTTTGCCTCGCTGCTTTTCTTAGTTTGCCTCGCTCCTTTTCCTAGTTTTGCTCGCTGCTTTCCTAGTTTGCCTCGCTGTTTTCCTAGTTTGCCTCGCTCTTTTCCTAGTTTGCCTCGCTGCTTTTCCTAGTTGCCTCGCTGCTTTTCCTAGTTTGCCTCGCTCCTTTTTTGGTTTGCCTCGCTGCTTTTCCTAGTTTGCCCCACTCCTTTTCCTAGTTTGCCTCGCTGTTTTTCTAGTTTGCCTCGCTGCTTTCCTAGTTTGCCTCGCTGCTTTTCCTAGTTTGCCTCGCTGCTTTTCCTAGTTTTCCTCGCTCCTTTTCCTAGTTTGCCTCGCTGTTTTTCCTAGTTTGCCTCGCTCCTTTTCTAGTTTGCCTCGCTGCTTTTCTAGTTTGCCTCGCTCCTTTTCCTAGTTTGCCTCGCTGTTTTTCCTAGTCTATAACTTATGACCTAAATATATTCTCAAATCCCTAAACCTACACCTACACCTAATCCTAATCTGAACTCCCTAACCTAAACCTAAACCTAAACTTGAAAACCCAAACCTAAACCCGATCCCGAACTCGAATCCGATTTCCTATACCTAAACCTTAACCTATTCTCAAATCTCTAAACCTAAACCTAAATCTAAACCTTAACTTGAAAAACCCAAACCTAAACCAATCCTGAATTCTAAACCTAAACCTAACCTATTCTCAAATCCCTAATCCTAAACCCGATTTTCTAAACCTAAACCTAAACCTAAACCTAAACTTGAAAACCCAAACCTAAACCCGATCCCGAACTCGAACCCGATTTATGAGCCACAATTTATGTTTAAACAAACACTTGAAAATGGTAATGATGGCTCCTCGCTCCTTTTCCTAGTTGCCTCGCTGCTTTTCTTAGTTTGCCTCGCTCCTTTTCTTAGTTTGCCTCACTGCTTTTCCTAGTTTGCCTCGCTGTTTTCCTAGTTTGCCTCGCGCTTTTTCCTAGTTTGCCTCGTGCTTTTCCTAGTTTGCCTCGCTGCTTTTCCTAGTTTGCCTCGCTCCTTTTTTTGGTTTGCCTCGCTGCTTCCTAGTTTGCCCCACTCCTTTCCCAATTTGCCTCGCTGTTTTCCTAGTTTGCCTCGCTGCTTTTCCTAGTTTGCCTCGCTTGCTTTCCTAGTTTTCCTCGCTGCTTTTCCTAGTTTGCCTCGTTGTTTTTCCTAGTTTGCCTCGCTGCTTTTCCTAGTTTGCCTCGCTCCTTTTCCTAGTTTGCCTCGCTGTTTTCCTAGTTTTCCTAGTTTGCCTCGCTGCTTTTTCTAGTTTGCCTCGCTGTTTTTCTAGTTTGCCTCGCTGTTTTTTCTAGTCTATAACCTATGACCTAAATATATTCTCAAATCCCTAAACCTACACCTACACCTAATCCTAATCTCAACTCCCTAACCTAAACCTAAACCTAAACTTGAAAACCCAAACCTGAACCCGATCCCGAACTCGAACCCGATTTCCTAAACCTAAACGTTAACCTATTCTCAAATCTCTAAACCTAAACCTAATCCTAATCTAAACTCCCTAACCTAAACCTAAATCTAAACCTTAACTTGAAAACCCAAACCTAAACCCAATCCTGAATTCTTAAACCTAAACCTTAACCTATTCTCAAATCCCTAATCCTAAACCCGATTTCCTAAACCTAAACCTAAACCTAAACTTGAAAACTCAAACCTGAACCCGATCCCGAACCCGAACCCGAGCCCAATTTCCTAAACCTAAACCTTAACCTATTGTCAATTCCCTAAACCTATAGCTTATAACCTAACCTAAACCTAAACTTTTATATGTATTATGCGTGTATGAATGTAATGTGAATAAGATTGTTTGTGTTTGGATGAATGTAGTTTGTGTTTGGATGGATTTACGTAGTTTGGGTTTATATGGATGTGAATGTGAATGTGAATGTGATGAAATATATTGTATAACAGGTGTATATCAGGAAGATTGTGTGTTTGGATGGATTTACGTAGTTTTGGTTTAGATGGATGTGAATGTGAATGTGATGAATGGATATGAATGTGAATGTGAATGTGAATGTGAACGCAAACTCAATTAGTGCAGCGGATAAACTTCTATGTGGGTTTGCAATTCACGGACAATCCCTGGAGCGTCACGGTAAATTCCACTCATTTCACGGACAATTCCCTTCAATTCAATGCATTTCACGGTCAATCCCCTTCAATTCACTATCATGTACCCAAAAATGATGTAGATCTAAAGCTCAATGGACCACATGATAGAAAACAGTGGAGATTGAATGAAAAAACAATAGAAAACATTCGGGGTCGACCGGGTACTACCCGGTCGACCCCAACTCGCTGGATGGAGAGTTAATCGGTCGACCGGGTAAGTACCCGGTCGACCCCATTTACGTGAAATCTACCTAAATGGGGTCGACCGGGTTGTTACCCGGTCGACCGGGTTACTGTCCAGCGAGTTGGGGTCGACCGGGTTGGGCCCGGTCGACCCCAACTCGCTGGACAAAAACTGGATCCCTGGAGCGGGTTACCTATGGCTACGGTTATGTATATACAGCTACGGTTATAATCTGTAGCAATTGAGACTACAACTCCGTAGCAATAGACCCTTCCTAGTTTTTTTTTTTTCCGGCGTTTAGTTTTTTTTTTTTTTCGTTTATTTTTTTTTTCTAATCCTAATCCCCACCGATATTTGTGGGTCCCATTATGAATTTTGTGTTATATCCAAACCGTCCATCTATTTGGAGAGCTCGTACTATGGCTTGAGTTTTAGGAAATTTCAGATTCTTGCAATTCGTGACACTTTCTTTGAGAAAAATAAAAAATTACAGATTCTTGCAATTCGCAATACACATAGGAACCATTTTCTCCTCATCATTGATTTTGTTAATGCATGTCCTTGTTTCTTAAATTGATTTGTTGTTTTCATGTCCCAACAGGATATAAAAATCGCTGTTCATGCACATCCGACTTTACATTTCATGGGCCTCCTTTGATTCTCATTTGTAGAACGATGTTCTAGTGAAACACAGAAACCAGTTCATGTTCATCAGGATGTTCGTCATTTAGAGTGTATTATTCCAAACCTCACTCATCTTCTTCCTCTACTAGATGATAAAAGTGGCCCTTTCTCTATTGATGGATTTGATGTATCCAAATTCATTTCAAAATTAGAAGCTCAAGTAGGCCACGTGACGGGTAGTAAAACAGTGACGGGGTCGACCCCATCTCGCTGGACACTTAACCGGTAGACCGGGTTTGACCCGGTCGACCCCGATAGGGGTTTATGGTTGCTGTAATCGGCCGCTGTGATTAAAGTCCTTGGCTAATGGCCGCTGTGATTAAACTCAAGTTCCTAAGGATGACAGCGGGACCCTCCCTTTTAAGCCATGTATATATATGGTGAAGGTAAACCCACTTATTAATTATTTCATTAATAACATGTCAACACAAGATCTAGTCATCATGATCAATATTCAATATCATTAACATTATCATTAGACAAGATCCATGTTAGGTTTTTTGGGCATGCAATACTAATACTATGGTCATTAACCTAGGGGATGATGGTTCTATCGTTCCGTCGATGGATCTTCCAATTTGGATTGATTTTCTTCCTTAGTTATTATAAGTTAGAGGATGGAAGAAATATTTGTAAAATATAGATATGTTTTGGCTTGAAAAATAACTTTGTACGTAAATTACATGAATACCCTTTTACTTTTGTACAAAAACTATTCATGTTCTTTTTTTTTTGTTATAGAATCAATTCCTCTTCAACTATTGTGGATGATAATAATCTATAACTAGTTGCATGGGCCCACCACGCATAAAACGCATATAAAATAGACATCTATAATGAAAATATATCATATAAAAATTAACATAATCCAATCATTAGGTAGGATACACCATAGGAATCATTGGACAACCACCTAAAAACCTCCGGAATCACATGTTGGGGAACACTTCTGGATGAGTTGGGTGCCACACACACATTAAGGAGGTCCACCTAGTAATAGAGACTTTTTATCTATAAATTCTGCAGAGTCACTGTGCTTTATATTACACGGTTTAGTAGTTTTGAGTGACTAATCGTGGGTAAATTTTTCCTAGTTTGCCCCGCTGTATGTTTTTTACGGGAAATTTCTTGAAAGACAATAAAAATAAAGGAAAAAGAACCCTTTAACACTTTCTTGATGATTTGCGATTGTATAATCATTTTGACAACATTGGTCACATGACTCACATCACTCGCATTTGACTGTAATGATGATTTTGCTGCATTGTTTGTTTCACCCACAATATACGAGCCACAATTTATGTTTAAACAAACACTTGAAATGGTAATGATGGCTCTTTTGCATTTCATATGAAATTGAAAAATCAAACACGCATTATGGAGAAAATATTCTCTTGAAGAGGGAGAGTTTGAACAAAAAATGTTTTCCTAGTTTGCCCCACTGCTTTTCCTAGTTTGCCTCGCTGCTTTTCCTAGTTTGCCCCGCTGCTTTTCCTAGTTTGCTCGCTGTTTTTCTAGTTTGCCTTTTCGTTTTTGCCCGCTGGTTTTCCTAGTTGCCTCGCTGCTAGTTTCCTCTGTTTGCCCCGCTGATAGATCTAGTAGTTGCCTCGCTGCTTTTCCTAGTTTGCCTCGCTGCTTTTCCTAGTTTGCCCCGCTGATATTTCTAGTTTGCCTCGCTGTTTTTCCTAGTTTGCCTCGCTGCTTTTCCTAGTTTGCCCCGCTGATATTCCTAGTTTGCCTCGCTGTTTTCCTAGTTTGCCTCGCTGCTTTTCCTAGTTTGCCCCGCTGATATTCCTAGTTTGCCTCGCTGTTTTTCCTAGTTTGCCCGCGTGTTTTTCCTAGTTTGCCTCGCTGCTTTTCCTAGTTTGCCTCGCTACTTCCTAATACATCTGTCCATGTCATTTCCAAGGACTCAAGCTAACAAAATATGCTGGATTTCTCTCTCTCAAATATATTGCGTGCTATGATACATGACTTTTTTAGTAGTAGAGTGTAGAGTGTAGTGATGCGCTATGATACATGACTTTTTAAAGGAGTAGTCCTATATTTTAGCTTGGTTTTTTAAAGAAAAAAAAATGAAGTTCTTTATAATGAATAATCACGTATATAATTAATAAAATCATAGATACAAAAAATAAGTCCTATATTGAAATATAATAAACTAATGTAATAACGAAAATATTAGCATATACACACCCGACCAACCCAATCAACCCGTCGAGCCCTTGGGGTTGGGCTTGGGTTGAGAATTCCCAACCCAGAGATTGGGTTGGGTTGGGTCAAGGTTTAAGTATAGGAACCTTGGGTTGGGTTAGGGTTGAGCACCAACCCGAACCATCGATGTTGATTGAAAATTGACCATGAACTGAATGAAATAGATTTTTGACCATCGACCCGATAGAATCTTGGAAAATAAATAGGTTGGTTGGCTAAATTAGTTTTCCTACCCTAAAATCATATATGGTAAGTTAAGTAAATCATTCTAGTTTAGGAGATATGCTTATTAAATAAATAGACAAAGAAATGAATTAAAAAAGATAGAAAAAATTTTTATATACTTATATATACATATTTACATAATTATGTATTATAGAAAAATGTAAGGGGAAAAATGTTCTCCATGTAAAAAATAAAAATAAAAAAAATAAAATAAAAAAAAGAGAAAAAAGTGCATAGCACTATAGCTATGGCTACGGTTATAATCCGTAGCGATAGGCCAAGCTCTGACCCGGTCGACTGGGTCCTAATCCGGTCGACCCCAACTCGCTGGCTTCGTTTTTAAGAAAGCCCACCTATGGCTACGGATTTGGCGGTCTCTATGGCTACGGTTATAATCCGTAGCCATAGGACATAGGAACACGGTCCAACCCGGTCGACCCCAACTTGCTGACTGCGGTTTTTTTTCTCTGACCGGTCGACCGGGTCCTAACCCGGTCAACCCCAACTCGCTTTGTTTTTTTTTTTTTTTTTTTTTTGTAATCCCCATCAATTTTTGTGGGTCCCATTGTGAGGTATGTGTTATATCTAAATCGTCCATCTATTTGGCGAACTCATGTTAAGGCTTGAGGTGAAAAATAAGACACATCTAGCTATCAAGTGGACCACATTGTAAAAGGCAGTGGGAAATTGAACGTCTACCATTGAAACCCTTTTAGGGGTTACAGAAGTTTTGGATCATTATGTAATTTGTTTTTCCTCTTCATCCAGGTCTTTGTGACCCTATGAATGAACTTATACGGGGAGGATTTCTCACAAACATCACAGTGGGCCCCAACTTAGACGGGGGAGGATTTCTAATGGTTGACGCTCATTCAACACTGGTTCCTGTAATGTGGTACACTTAAGATTTGGATATACCTCATTTTTTGTCTCATACCATAAAATGATCCCGAAAAATATATGGACGGCATGGATGAAAAGCATACATCATGGGGGGCCCACAACTATGTATTTATTATACGAACGACTCAAAAGAGATCAAAGTTACATGGCCCCACAACTATGTATTTATTATATCCACAACGTTCATCCATATTTAGAGATCATTTTGGAGCATTATCCAAAAAAAAAAAAATCATATCCAGATCAAATGGACCACACCACAAAGAGCAGCAGGAAAACTGATTTTCACCGTTAAAAATTTTGTAGGGCCCACCACTTGATAGTTAGATCTGTCTTATTTTACGTCTAAGCTTAATATGAGCTCGCCAAATCGATGGATGATTTGGATATAACACAGACCTCATGATGGGACCCACAAAAGGCGGTGGGATTACAACAGCAAAAAAAAAATAAAAAATAAATAAATAAGAAAAAAAGAATCTATAGCTACGGATTATAACCGTAGCCATATCCGTAGCCTAGAAAATCGGCGAGGCAAACTAGAAAACGGCGGGGCAAACTAGAAAATCGGGGGACAAGCATGAAAAACGGCGGGGCAAACTAGAAAATCGGGCAGAGCAAGCAAGAAAAACGGCGGGGCAAGCATGAAAAACGGCGAGGCAAACTAGAAAATCGGCGGGGCAAACAAGAAAAACGGCGGGGCAAACTAGAAAATCGGCGGGGCAAGCATGAAAAACAGCGAGGCAAACTAGAAAATTGGCGGGGCAAACTAGAAAAATCGGCGGGGCAAGCATGGGCAAGCATGAAAAAACGGGGCAAACTAGAAAATCGGCGGGGCAAGCATGAAAAACGGCGGGGCAAACTAGAAAATCGGCGGGGCAAGCATGAAAAACGGTGGGGGCAAACTAGAAAATCGGCGAGGCAAGCATGAAAAACGGCGGGGCAAACTAGAAAATCGGCAGAGCAAAATGAAAAATGGCTCATTTTCATGTTTGTCTCGCTCAATTTCATGTACGGCTGAAAGTTGGGCGGGTTCAACCCGACCGACCCGATATTGGGTTAGGCTCGGGTAGGATATATCGGGTCCGATCTCAAGCTTGGGCTATACAAACACCAACCCGATAAAACTTAGGTTGGGCTTGGGTTGAGGTCTGAGGTTGCCCGACCCAACCCAACCCAACCCAACCCAAACCCGATCAATATATTAGTTACTTATAAATTATAATTGAGTGTGGATTGTTTGTGTAGAAAGTACACTAGTGATGTTGGGTTTCATTTGTCCACGTCATTTTCAAGGACTCACGCTAACAAGATATGCCGGATTTCTCTCTCCCAAATAGATTGCGTGTTGTGCTACATGACTTTTTAAAGAAGTAGTCCTATATTTTAGCTTGGTTTTTAAAGAAAAAAATGAAATTCTTTAATGAATAATCACGTATATAATTAATAAAATCATAGATACAAAAAATAAGTCCTATATTGAAATATAATAAACTAATGTAATAACGAAAATATTAGCACATATACACCTGACCAACCCAATCAACCCGTTGAGCCCTCTTGGGTTGGGCTTGGGTTGAGAATTCCCAACCCAAGATTGGGTTGGGTCGGGTCAAGGTTTAAGTATAGGAACCTTGGGTTGGGTTAGGGTTGAGCACCAACCCGAACCATTGATGTTGATTGAAATTGATCACGAGTTGAATGAAATAGATTTTTGACCATCGACCCGATGGAATCTTGGAAAATAAATAGGTTGGTTGGCTAAATTAGCTTCTCCTACCCCAAAATCATATATGGTAAGTTAAGTAAATCATTCTAGTTTAGGAGATATGCTTGTTAAATAAATAGACAAAGAAATGAATTAAAAGATAGAAAAATATTTTATATACTTATATATACATATTTACATAATTATGTATTATAGAAAAATGTAAAGGGAAAAATGTTCTCCATGTAAAAAATAAAAATAAAAATAATAAAAATAAAAAAGAGAAAAAAGTGCATAGCACTATAGTTATGGCTACGGTTATAATCCGTAGCAATAGACCCAACTTTGACCCGGTCGACCGGGTCCTATCCCGGTTGACCCCAACTCACTGGATACATTTTTTTTTTCTTTGTTTTTTTTTTTTCCCCTTTTTTTCCTCTGTTGTGATTCCCACCGATTTTTTTGGGTCCCATTATGAGGTATGTGTTATATCCAAACCGTTCATCTATTTGGCGAACTCGAATTAAGGCTTGAGGTGAAAAATAAGACAGATCTAGCTATCAAGTGGACCACACTGTAAAAGGCAGTGAGAAATTGAACGTCTACCATTGAAATCCTTTCAGGGTTACAGAAGTTTTGGATTATTACGAAATTTGTTTTTCCCCTTCATCCAGGTCTTTGTGACCCTATGAGTAAACTTAGACAGGGAGGATTTCTCACAAACATCACAGTGGGCTCCACCTGAGTTTCTAATGGTTGACGCTCACTCAACACTGTTTCCTGTAATGTGGTACACTTGAGATTTAGATATACCTCATTTTTGGTCTCATAACATAAAATGATCTGGAAAAATATATGGACGGCATGGATGAAAAGTATACATCATGGTGGGGTCCACAGACCACCGACCGTCCATCATTAGCCGTGACAGGGGGAGTACCGAATCCGTTTCCGTCAAAAGGAGGGGTAATTTCGTCCTGAAATTCCGACTCCGTACGAGGAGGTCCAGTTGCGTATTCTAAGTTTGTATTGTTTCAGAAAAACCGCTGGATAAAAGGTGGGGTCCACAGTCGTAAATTTCTCTTCGTTTTTTGTTTTTTCTTTTGGTACGTATTATAATGGCAGCTTCAGTGGGTGGGTGGATCCCTAAACGGGGGCCAACATGATTATGTTACTTAAATTCAAGCCGTCTATCCGTTATGATAGCTTATTTTTATGTGTTTAACAAAATAATAATAAATGAAGCATATCCAAATCTTTTGTGGACTGTACGATAGGCAACAGTGGTGATTGATCACAAATAACTTCTTGAGGGCTACAAAAGTCTTTGATCAAGCTGATATTTCTTTGGTCCCTTTATCTAGATCTTTGTGAACTTATCAACAGGTTGGATGTCAAATAAACACTCAGGTGGCCCCTAAGAAGTTTTTAATGGTGGGTATTCAATCACCACTATTTTTGTGGTATAGTCCACCTAAGAGTTGAATCTGCCTATTTTTATATCTATCCCTAAAATTAACTTTCAAAACCGATGGAAGGAATGGATATAAGACACGTACATCAAGTTGGCCCCACAGTCAAGGATCCACAGACGCGAATTGCATTGTGTAGCCCACACGTACATCATATTCACGCCGTCCATCCATTTGCATGATGAATCTACTGCGTGAGACAAAAAATGAGTCCGAACCGAAGTTCAAGTGGACCAGTTCACCATAGAAAACACCATGTATTGAACGCCAACCATTGAAAACCTTTTTAGGGCCATACAAGCTTTCAATCGAGCTGATATTTGTGTTTTCCTTTCATCCAACTCGGTGTGACCTTATGAAAAGGTTGGATGGAAAATAAGATTCCAAAAAAGTTCCAATAGTTGGAGTCATTATCCCACTGCTTTATATGGTGTGGTCCACTTGAGCGTTGGATCTGCCTCATTTTTGAGCTAATAACTCTCCCAAAATGGATGGACGGTGTAGATATATATAATTAATACATCAGCACTAGGATATAATACAACTCTCCCACCGCCCATCGGCAATCGTGGTACACTCTCCCACCGTCCATAGGCAGTCGTGGTACACTCTCCCACCGCCCATGTTCAGGAACTCGTGTGGTCCCCGCATGCATAGGTACAATCAACGTACGGATGTCATGTACGATCCACGTATACAGTTGCCGGTGCGCATGGATAATATCAAGTAATTTCTTCAGTTAAAATAAACATTGCCGGAGTCAAAGTCAAAAATCTTATACCTACTTGCGAAACTCTCAACTTACGTACACCGTACACGTCCGTAATATGTGTACGATCACATTCGAGCTGTGCGGGGCCCACCCATTACGTGTATTTTGAATACAAGACATGAATCTGGTGGGCCCATTGGACGAAGAAATCAACCTGATTTGAAACAAGTCTCATTGATAGATTGGGATCAGCTGATGAGCGGCTCCAATGTTGCTGACGTCTAATACTGTAATCAACAGAATGCATGATGTTACGTGGATTTAAAATAGAAGTGTAATATTTCCAAGCAATCGTGATCAAGTAGTATAATATATCTAGGATTCTAAATGAAAGGTAAGTCGACGGAAGAGAATCCGTAATCGTGGTGGATTCTCCTTCATTCAATTTCATCCGTACCCATCTCTTTTGGTTTTTATGTTCTCTTCCCCATTAATCTTTCGTCGTCTTGCTAATTCCAGAATTTTCATATTTCTACAAAGGCGTTGCATGGGATCCTCGGGCCTGTAATCAAGACCATTGGTCCATCGCTTCCTACCATGGTCCCACAGATATCCCGGATTAAGGAAGGTCCTGTCCACCGATCAAGGGACATTTATCTATTGAATGTATTGAGAGCTGTTATGTTTATCTTATGTAGGACGCAAATGCTAAAGTAGATTTGTCCAATTGTATGGATTTTTGGAGCCTAGTTCATCTACAACCAATGGTCTAGATTAGGAAACCTTGTGGCCCACTTGTCCATTCCACACTACAAACACTCAGGTTGATGATCCTATAATTCCTCCTCCTTGATATTGTGTACAGCTATAGTATGAAGTTGGGTTTTGATCTTGGATTTCATCTTACCGTTCATATATTCTGCGTCTTATGCCTTCAAAAGATTTGAACGGATGATTGTGCAAGAAGATGGATTTAAAATATATAACGGATGATTGGGCATGTTTGGGTGCCACTTGTTAAAAACAAGTTCATCTCATCTTATTCAGTTGTAATCATCTGTTAGAGATCCACTTCTTTCTTCTTCTTTTTTTTCTTTTTTTCTTTTGGGGGTAGGGAATAAAATATATAGATAACAATTTATATAAGGAAGAATAAAATGAGATGGCACTCAATTTTAATTGTCAGCCAAACAGATATTCAAAAAAGAAACAATTAGAAAGGAAATGTTGAGAATAGAAATGCAATGGTGAGAATGATAAGGACTAGAGCCTACCAACCGAAGCTTCGAGGAAGCTTCCACCACTGAGCTGAATTGGATTGGAGTGGAGTGAGAGAAGGTGACGCGAAGTTTCCTTCAATATCTCGTGACTTAGCTATTCTGTCCTCCTGCTCAAAATAATTCACATCCCTCCAAAACTTCTCATGTAACGTCTGCATTTATGTACACGTCCAAAATCTGAACAGCGGCTATGGGTCCTTCCAGGAAGTTTCCTATGTAATCAGTTACGGCCTCTGTACTTGATAATGTCCAACCACACAAACTGAGAAATCGTTGAGATGCGACATAAGGAGTGTATATGTGTGGTAGTGAGAGTGAGTGAGAGAGAGAGGAGAGAGAGAGAGAGAGAGAGAGAGAGTTGTGAAAACAAAAAAACAGATTTCTGAGTTGAGTATAAGATTCGCAATTGGCAAAAACGCTTAATGATAGAAAGGAAGATGGTTTGTTTTATATGGTTGGTTACTTGTTATAATAATCTCTTCCAGCTGTATTGATTTCGGTCATTTTTTAAAATACTTTTTTATAAATAGAAAAAGAAAACCAGGTTTAATGCAAAGCAACCCAGGTTCAATGCTAAGGTTTGTCTTTTTAAGAAAAGAATGTTAATAAATTAAAGAAAAAGATTGCATATGACATTATTATTATTATTATTATAACATTATTATTATTATTATTATTATTATTATTATTCTACATGTATTATAACTCTTTATTATTCTACACGTGTATTATTATAACATTATTATAACATTATAACAAATACACGTGTATTATTCTACATGTATAATATTATTCGGTATAATATCAATATTTATTATAACTCTTTATTCGGTATGGAAATTCTTCATGGAACTTTTCATTTTTATTATATAAATTTTACATAGGTCATACACGTGGTACTAGAAGGTTTTACCCCTCAAGTGGGCCACACGTCTATGTTTTAATACATAGAATATATAAATATTATTTATAATTATATAATCGGATTTGAGTGGGGGTACGGATATAGCTAGGTTAGGGTATAACCACACCTGGCCCATTTATTAGGCTAAAAAAAACAACACAACCACGCCCAAGTAGCTTCACCTATACGTAGCCCATGTCGGGCATGGGCTTAGGTACCCATTGGGTGTACGGCACGTTGACACCCCTATTCAAGATCTACATCAATTAGAGATTCTTACTATACACCACTCTCACTCATTTTTCCATGCTGGAGCCTACCATTAATCAGCTTTTTGTTTTTTTCACTCTCTATTCTATCACATCGATTATGATCTGATCTATTGTGCATAAATCAACAGCCTCAATGAAGAAAAGACTCTGTCCAAACTAATCAAATCAACATCTTAAATGGAGTAGAATGGCAATTTTGTTATCATTACAAGAAACTAGAAACGGAATATGATTTCATGGGATCCTAACGAGGGGTCCAATAAAAGAGAGAGTGGTAAAAGAGTCAGTTGCATTGCTCAAGAATTCACCTCATTTACAGTGTTTGCATGATTTTGGCTGTTGGAATTGCTTTACCTATACACCATGTAGCATCTCTAGTCCCATTATTTGAACGGTTGGGATTGTGGTATCATGTGCACACCACTTGTACAGTGGAAGTGTCTATGGACATGGATACTATGCAACCAGCTGATCAAATAAATCATGTAATCAAACTACCTAGTTATAAAGCTCAAGTAATAAGAAAGATAAATAAGCAAAGGAAATAAACTAGGAATTAATGCTATGCAGTACAGACACAAGGACAGTGCACATGGCAGCTGCTGAACTATCAACCGCTAATTCCATCTATATAAGCAAGAAGAGGACAGCTAACTAACAGGGCACTGCAGATGCATGTGGCACATGTTATGTTGAATTATAAATCAGATCCATATGTCTATTATGCATTATAAGGATTGCTCATATTTCAAAAATCAATACCATCATGCAAGCATGAATTTTCTTTTGACCATTTACTATTATCATTTCGACCGTGCTGTTAATATTCCAATAGCCACAAGTTCATAGATAGCTAGGAATTAATGCCCTGATGGGTGTAATTTTTTTTTATATTTTTTTTAATATTCAATCCATGCTAGGCTTAACATATGAGTGCGCCAAATAGTACATAGATTACCAAATTCACCATTCAAAAATACGGCCTTCCATCTTTAAGTATCCATGGCCTTACCAATGACATCTCCGTCTTGATGGTTTGGTAGAATTAGGGCTGGCAACATGTGGAAGCGGATTTCCTGGTGATATCGTTGGCAGGTGTTGTGGGGCCTACCGTGATGTATGCTTTTATATCCATGCCATACATCTGTTTTTCCATCTCATTTTAAGTCATGAATCCAAAATATAAAGTAGATCCCAAAGCTTGTAAGTGGGCCATACCATAGAAACGATGGGGATAATGACCCACCGTAGAAACCTTCCTAAGGTCCATCACAATGTTTATTAATTTAGCATTCAACCTATTCATAAGGTCACGAGGACCTGGATGAAGGGAAAACACAAATATCAGCTTGATCCAAAACTTTGTGACCTCAGCAAGTTTTTAATGGTGGGTGTTCAATCACTATAGTACTCTGATTGAACTTTGGATCTGGTTTTGGGTTCATGTCCTGAAATGAACAAAATAGACGGACAGCATGGATAAAACACATGCATCTCATTAGGCCCCACAATGCTGGCAGCCGGCCGGGTGCCAAGGTCACTACCACTTATCATGGGTTGGGTTCTATACTTGTAGTTAGCTGCAGGGATACCTGTGCTCATCAGTATAATGGGTATCATATCTATATGTGTACCTAGCTACTTCCTGTTGTGCCTAAAATGAGCTCCGGTACCTACTTTCATAGGGTGTCAGGCCGTCATGAGGGTACTGGATGCCTACTTAACATTTCAAATTTCATTAAAAAATAATAATAATAATAATAATAATAATAATAATAATAATAATAATCAGTTACATTTGAGAGAGAGAGAGAGAGAGATTTTAAAATGAAAATTAAAAAAGAAATTTTTTTCCTTCAAAAATATAAATAAAGAGTATCACGATGTTTTATGTTCAAATTTAAAATAATAATAATAATTAATAATATTTTCAAATCATCACACGATTAATAAGTGTGCATGTGACATGCAGTCAAATTAGACAGTGAATTGTAGTGTGACCCACAGTATAGTTGGATATGCTGACTTTTGAGATATGTGCGCTTGCATTGTAAGACAACTCTATTCGATGGGTTATATGATATGCACAATGCACAAACTAAGGGACCCACTTTTCATGGTGGGTTGACGCAGGGATGAACGTGATGAGGACGATCGTCGTCTTCCTTAAGGATAATTACTGCAAATCAACAGAGCTTCTCTAGACTCCTGATAAAGACTTCTCGACTTCACAAGAAAAAAAAAAAAAGCAAGAAAAATATAAATAAATTCTATAAAATTCATAATTTGATTGATGAACGAAATAAATAAGTTCACAACTCTTTAAATAGGGATACTAGACAATGGGAGAGATTTGAGAATCAAACTACAACTAAAATTCCTAAAATTCGCAACTTACTATTTATAGACTGTCATGATTTTCAATAGTGCACAAGGTTTTCAGCCAAAAATAGTAAGTGTCATATTTGGCTTAAATAGTAAAAACAGAATTAAAATAGGGAAACAACCGTCAATTTGATGGTATTTTGCAAATCCGGCTTGCACAACCCATCGTAGTGGGGTTGGGTGGCTAAAGTAGCTCATTCTACCCCAAAATCATATTTTTTTACGTCCGATAACTCATTTTAGATTGCGAGATATGCCGATTTAAGGTCTGACGGTACGGATCACTTCTGTCGTCGACCGGGCTTTTTCTAATCCAACTTGGCCATGAAACTATCCGCGACCTTCTCTACATCATGGGTTAAACCCTGTTTGATAGATTGGATGGCACAAGCAATACACACACCAAGGTGGTTGGCAAAGACAATACACAAACCCAAGGTGGTAACTTTTCTTGGCGGAACGACCTTGTAAGATGGGTTTGATGGCATGCACAGTTACTAGGCATAACACGGTTAGAAGCAACATCTTTTTTGGTATATAGATTTATAAAAATACTAATAGGTTTGGGGACGTTAGCAACATCCCAAATGCTTTTTAATTTACACCCTCATCAACCTGGAGCAACCTTACGTGTGATTTCCAATCATCAATCTGGACTTCAACCACCCAATAAATGAATATTGACATTCCCTCAAGCTAAACCAAATGAGTACCCCATAAATTCATAACATTGGCCTCACGATAGTGGGGTACCCCAAAAGCTTAGGACCATTTTCTCGAAGCAATCATCTGCCAAATATATGAAATCATCTCCCAGCATAACCAAAGGAGGATTCGGGGAAATGAAAGCACACATCTAATGGGGAATTTTCTACTAATTTGCAATGGCAATGCTTCAAGGAATGAATGAAAATTTGGGACAGTTGGAGAAAAAAAAAATGATGTTGACCAACTTATCCAAAAATTCCAATCTTTTTATAGAAATAGGGACACCAGAAACTCAAGCGAGCTGGCCAGAAGGAGACTTGGAAATTCCATTGACTCTCGTTGAAACGAGCTGCAGGGAGACACTAGCCAGCACCTTTGTGAGGATTGACCATTAGCCCTTGGAAGTTTGGTAGTGCTGTTCGGAGGATTTAATCTCTGCACTCACCACAACTGGAAAGTCTATGTGCACTCCTGGCATAAAATCCCTTAATTCAAAGCAAGTGGCCCTTGAATGTATTAATATTCGCCCCACATGGAGCGAAGAGCTATGTAGAGAGATCTTTAAACAGACTGCGCAGTGGAGGAATATATATAATGGCGTCTATGACATTTGTCAATTTCAATCATATCTCCATGCTCCAATGGTAGTAGCAAACCAATATATTATTGTGAAAGAGCATCCCTACATTAATGATGCAAGTGAAGCAAAATCAAAAAAGAAAAAGGTCTGAATCAAAACTCGAAAGATTATCAAAAATAATAATAAGAGACATTAGGTCCATAAAGATTTATGTAGGTCAGTAATATGATTATATTTGCTGTCACAAATCTTTCTTCTTGATCACTAAAATAAGAAAATCGCATATATTTCTTTGTCAAAAAATAAGAAAAATCACACGTACTTCTTCTACTCTTCCATCACACAACGAATTTCTTTGCCAAAAAATTCTCCAAAGGATGTCCCAACTTTTAAAACATATTTTCTTTATACAAATAGATTAAACCATAAGAGAGAGTACACACTTGAAGAAATTAGGCTTCACCTGATGGAAGCTAAAAGAGAATGGATGCGCGCACAGTACTTGCTCATGGTGAAGGTACCACTGCCTCAACACATAAAACATCAACCTATCCAAATGATTTGGATTTCTTGGGATGGATCAAACACAGCTTACACGCATCATCACAGGGGGGAACATGAGCTCAAGTGGCTTCAGGGGCATTTTCTATGAACATGACAGGGTCAATTTATAGCGTGCCACACCAGGGTGCTACTCCAAACAGACCCCGATCCATGGTCTACAAATGGCAGTGAGATTGTAGTTTTGCCGCATCCCTGAAGAAGGAGACTGAGGGCCCGTTTGAATACCACCTAATAAGTTAATTTTTCTACTTACAGCAGTAGATAAGTGACTTATTTCATATAAGTAAGTTTGGTTTATGATTAGTTATAAGTAATTTTTTTACTTAAAAGTACTTAATCACTTCAGTTTTAAAAAGTTACTTTTATACTTTTCATAAATTACCGAAGAAAGACATCAAGAGAGAGGAAGGAGAGAAGTTGATAAGTATATGTTGTTTGCCAAATATACTTATCTTATTAATAAGTAAAAACTAAGATAAGCTAGCTATTTGTGTAATAAGTAGCTTATCTTAAGTAACTTACGATCCAAACGCCCCATAAGTAACACCATCCAAGCCTCCTGGATTAATTAGTTCCATGGCTCATTGGCAATTGGAGGGGACTTTTGTATGGAACGTAGGAGTTTACTGGTGGAAGCCAGGTAATCAGAAAATCCGCTGTCTTCAAGGAGTGAACCATGCAGTGGACGTTTTGGCGAATCACCAGTCACCAGTTTAGCAAGAATGATGACCATATTTCATTTCCTGTTGCTGTAGATTGCTTGCACCTCCTGCTGCAGGAACTTCATGCAGCTAGAATAGGAGAAATCCACCCCGTCCATGATGAGATCCATCATTGTCTTCCTCAGGGGATAACTTCTCCAAATTCATGGAGCTCTCTGGACTTCTCACAAAGCTTCCTCGAATCTATAAGGGATAAAAGCAGTAATAATTCTTAATAAATTCAAAATAACTGGATTCATGATATATATATATATAAATGAAATTACAACTCTTTAAATAAGGAACTCAAACCTAAGATGGAGTTTTAGACTTAGATTGCAACCCAAACACCCTAAAAACGTGACTTACTATAAATAGTAAACTTACTATTTATAGATCACCTTTATTTCTACTTAACTTCATGGTTTTCAACCAAAAATAATAAGAAAGTTCTATCTATGCCGTCCTTCCATTTTGCCAATTCATTTTAGGGCATGAACCTAAAAATAAAGCAGATCCAAATCTCAAGTGGACTACACCATGAGAAGAGAAAAAAAAAAGTGGGAATTAAATGTACACCATTAAAAACTTTATACGGTCCACAATAATGTTTATTTGCTGTCCAACATGATGATAAGGTCACACAAAACTGGACAAAAGGAAAACACAAATATTAGCTTGATCCAAAACTTGTATACCCCAAATCGAGTTGAACGAGTCAAATTTGGTGAAATGAGTTGAACCCGATTTGAGTCGTGCTCGAGCCAAGCACTGAGCCGAGTCGAGTCGAGTTCAGTCTAACTTATACTTGATTTGATTTTCTTTATTTTTTATTTTTCAGCTTCTAAAAGTTAGCTCGACTCAACTTGAACTTGCTTTGAAGTCAAGATGAGTCGAGCTTTATCAAACCGAGTTAAGCGAGTTAATCGAGCTGGACTTTGGGTACAAATCTACTCATCTGCACGTTTAGATGGATTGTGAAAAGCCTTATGGGCCGAGGCGATGGGATTCTAGCATCCTAGTCCAAGCCCGACCTGTTTCTAAATGGGCTTAAAGTTAAGGCCCGGCTCCTTCTTGGGCTGAAACGGTAGCCTAAGCCCGCCTGGCCGAGCCTGTGGGCCAACCTGGCCCATTGACACCCCTGGCTGGGTGGCGTTGGGGTTTGCACCCAACTCGCTTCCCCTGAAAACCGCGGGAAGCAGCTGATAAGCTCGCGTAAAGGGGAGAAGGAGAGAGAGAGAGAGAGAGGTGCTGGCCTGGAAAAGAAGCAAGCGAGAAATCGAAGGGGGAAATGGCGGAGAAATTGGCACCAGAGAAGCGCCACAGCTTCGTCCATGCCGGTCTTTTTACTTTTACATTTCTCATCTCTCATCTGCCGTTGCTGCTGCTAGGGTTTTTCTTTCTTGAAAGCTCCTTTTGACGATTATGATGATGATGATGATGATCAGGTCAGAAGGTATTCGAATGGGATCAGACGCTGGAAGAGGTGAACATTTACATAACCCTCCCTCCGAACGTTCCCACCAAGCTTTCTCCTGTACCATCCAATCCACTCATCTCCAAGTCGGCATCCGCGGAAATCCCCCTTATCTCAACGTAATTCAATATCTCTCTCATTTTCCTATCATCTTTATCTTCTTCTCCATCTATTCATTTTCTCTTGTTCCTTTTCTTTTGGTGTTGAAGCATGATCTCACCTGCCCCGTCAAGACCGATTCCTCCTTCTGGACGTTAGGTATTCATATCCTCTCATTTCGCTTCATGTAAACGCTATTCGAATTTATTCTTGTAGGTTTAAGGATTTTAGGACAGGATATGTTCTCTCTGATGCAATTGCGCCACATAACCATACGTGTGCACAAGAAAAATGCCCAATTTCCCTTTTTTAAGCTTTTTCCTAATTTCCTTTCTATCATATTTCAATGTCAGGAAAATATTTCTATGCTTGCTAATAAGTATTATTAGATTTTCATATTTAAGAGGTCGGTTGGACGCCTGTAAGTTTTTAATTTGTCAGTGACTTTCAGCTATAAATCACTTACAGGGAAGCGACTTTTCACCACCAGCCACACGAACTTCCCTAGCAATTTTGCCTGTAAGTGTCTTACATGTGAATTTGCTCCCCCAAACAGTACAGGCACCTAAACTACCCCTTCTTGTTTTAGAGATCTTGGCTACCAAGGAATTCTATTTTTAGATTCCTTAGATTATGCAAGAGATTTTCTCAAGAAGGAAGCCTCGTAAACACTCGTTGTAAATAAGGCATAGCCCTTATTCCAGTCGAATGATATTTTCTTTGAGCGGGTTCTCTTGCTTCTCTATGATAGTGTGTTGAGGGGGGAATAGTGGGCTCTAGGATAAGGGTAGAGGAATGTTGAGCTTGCATATAGTCATTGCATCTTGTCTCTTGTGTGATTCAAACTTTCAATCTGGTGCGTTGTACTTCATTGCAGTTAGCTCTTCCTTGATCTAGTTGTATTACTCCCCCACCCCATTTCCCAGCTCCACCTTACGAGATAGCAACAGTCTTTACCATAGGAATGATGGTGCTCTGCGTGTTATATTGTAAATATAGGTGCATCTTCCTCAATTCCAAATCGCCCAAATTGTGGGAACCTACCAGAATATTTCTCTATAGGTTTAGCCTGAAGCAATTGATTGGCATCTAATGAATGATAATAATGAATTAGTAGAGACTAGAGAGTCCAAATTCAACAAACAGATGCCCATTTGTCAGAGGTCAACATTGTTGAACTGACCTAATTTTGGAGATAGAACCAATATAAGGTGGATGTAGTATTTGGGTAGTTTCTATTTAAGGTACATAGGATTCCTCAACACCGTAGTTGTTAAATAACATCCAATGTATGCCATTCCTGTTTCACCAAAATGCATGCCATTAATACTTCACCTACCAGTCGCTTTGCTATATGGTTTTATATGCAGAGGTCTGCACACGTGTACAAGACAGTTAATGCACATGCAACCACATATTCCAGCATGGCAGGCATGGGGTTGGTTTTTAGGGTGATCAAGACCTTTGATTAGTTGGCTACTCTATGGTGTTCTATAGTCTAAAATCATAAACAAACATTCTTTGCCATCACATCAGTGGTATGCAGTCGATCTTAGCACTTGTATCATTGTTCTGATGAGCCCCTTTGTTATTGGGGATATTGCAAAATGCTCCCTTGAATAACTTAAAATGAATGATTATGAAGAAAATACAACAATGGTCTAGAAAGGTCAGAAGGTTGGCTGGGGTAGAATCTTTGAATTTAGGAGTCATTTGGGTTGAACCCCCCATCTACAGTGGGGATCGTTGAGTCAACATTCTAAATCGATGAACCATGGGCTCCATTTCATCAGAATGGACAAATGGGAGCACTATTCATGTTCTAATGAGCCTATAGTCTCTCAATTATGTCTCAACCACCATCTTCGTTTGCTGACCATATTGTTTGTCAAGATTTTCATGTTTTTTGAGATTTTATTAAATGTTTAGTTGTTTCTATGTTATCTTAAAAATAATAACACTTCACAATTTTGCTTTAATTAAACTGGTTCAAATGCTTGTGAGCTTAGGCAAAGTCACTGGGTTGACCTGTCCAAGTCCTTACTAGTTGGTTGATGAGGCTTGATTTGTTGGTTAACTGAGTCGAGTCCAAGTTCATGGTGTTCAAACAATGGCATATGCCATCATTACCATGCATTCCAAAATCACCTAATGGTCAGGTGTGAGGTCCATGACAACATGTACATGCCTCAAAACCATCATACAATCCAATGGTTTTTGGTGTGAATGGTGGTGATAACTGATAAGTAACAATATATGTCAGACCATTACTCTATCATCATAGTCATCATCATCATTATTGTTGTTGTTGTTGAAATTATATATTTGAATATTCCAGAGGATGGTACAATGCACATAACCCTGCAAAAGAGAGACAAGGGGCAAACATGGACTTCTCCTATATTGGGTCAAGGGCAACTTGATCCATATTCAGCTGATCTCGAACAAAAGCGACTTTTGCTACAGAGATTCCAGGAAGAGGTGATTCTCTATTTACCCAAAATTTGCATTTTAGTCTTTATGTTGTTGTACTTATCTAATCTTGTTTCTATTTGATTTTTCTCCCCCATCTAACCACTGTCATGACTGGCGTTTCACTGAAACGTGCTTTCTATGAGCCAATATGTGGATGCTTTTTTATTTGGATGGGAACCATATATTTTGGTCATCGCCAACTTCCTATATTTGGAGCATATCCTAAAGGGTAATGTTTTAAAATCTCAGCTGAAATCCATAGGGAAAATAAGTGCTCATTATTTAACAAGCTTAATCAAGCTTTGAGAAGTAAGTTCTCATTACCTGAGCTTAATCAAGCTTAGAAAGTAAATTCTCTTAACTTAAAGGAGAGTTCAAAATGTAGAAGTGTCACCGTTGCATGCATTATGTTCAAATGTACAAGTCTCACTAGTTCATGCATTAAATTCAAATGTCCATGAGGCTTGTATTTATAAGGGACCCAACCGACTACCCATGAATAGGTGTCTATGACTTGATGCTTGACCAAAAATCTCACAAAACTCAAAAAGACACCGCACACTTTCCTCATACATAAGAACATCCAACAATGATTTGTCACATACTTTTACACTTAATGCTTGGTATGTACACCCATGACAGCTCATGATGTATCATGGTTTATGCACCAACCTCATGCTTCTTTTTTTTTACACACACCTACCCACCCCACACGGGCAATTCAACCCATGACTTCATTGTTGAAATGCACTCTATCTACCACCAAGCTCATGATGTATCATGGTTCACCAACCTCATGCTTACTGTCATGAAACCACAAATAATCAAACATAATTGGTATCTAGCATCTCCAACATATCGCCTTGACAGTTCGGTCCAACTGCCTGTACAACTACTCGAACCCAGTCTTACCTGTCTAATCTACTTAAGGTTTTATTGAATAAAGAAGAATAGAAGGAAAAAAATGCCTCTGGTGTGGTAGGTAGGATGAGTGGATGACAGATTTTTAAGAGGAGGTTATGGATTTGGGCTCCACTAGGAGGTCATGCATTTCATTAAGAAAAACACTTGGCCACCAATTGGCCTAGTTATCCCACTTGTTTTGTGGCTGGTTCAGGTCCAAACCAGTCTGACCATCCGGTCCAATCCAGTTTTGACAACACTTCTAAATAGTATGCAAATCACTTGTTGATGAATACTATTTATTAGTTCACATTTGATCGCACTAGAATTTCTCTCCTCTACATTTTATCCTGGAATGTTAGAGGGGTGGGGAGCAAACAAGGAAAAAGGAATCAGATAAAGGATGTTTGTAAAAGAAATAAGGTGCAGCTGATTACTTTTCAGGAAACAAAAGTGCAGAGCTTTAGCCAGAAGTTGTTGCAGACTATTTGGGGAGTTAAAAATGCTGAATGGGTGTCTTTGTATGCTATTGGCAGATCACAGGGAGTGGCCGCGGCATGGGATTCCTCTGTATGGTCAAAATCTGACTGGTGGAGTAGCTCATTTTGGATGTCTGTTCTGTTGAAAGACAAGACTTCAGGTTTCGAATGGCTGTTCACTTTGGTATATGGACCTAATCAGGAGGACAAAAGAAAGGAGTTTTAGGACGAACTATCTGACTGCCAAGCTAAATTCAGCAGGCCATGGTGCATAGGGGGTGATTTTTTTGTCACCCTTTTTTCTTTGGAGAAGTCGAATGGGTTTAGAGTTACTGGGAGCATGAGAGTGCATGAGAGTTTTCTCTGATTGGATAGACTTGTATGAGCTGGCAGATTTGCTGATGGAAGGAGGAAAGTTTACGTAGTCCAATGGCCAGTCATTTCCAACTATGTCCATATTAGATTGTTTTCTTGTCTCACTAGATTGGATCAAGAGTTTCCCGTTAGCTTCTCAAAGGTGATGCAGAACAATCAACCACTTGCTCTAAAAGCTCGAACTGTTAGAGTATGGCGAATTAATCCATTTATTTCATAACCCAGGCCCCACATCTCATGGGTTTAGGACCTCGGCCGAACCCCCTTCGTGGGCCCCAAATCACATCACCCCGAGTGTGTCCCCGCATCCCACAGGCTACCCCACTCGAGCCCGATGTGAAATGTGCATTAATCACCCCTGGTAAGGAGTCTCGAACACGAGACCTCCCCCGTGGGCCCCAAATCGCATGGGTCACCCAACCCGAGTGTGCCCCTGCATCCAACAGGCGACCCCACTCGAGCCCAGTGTGAAAATGCCCCTGCATTAAAAGGGCCCTACCCCTTGCTACTGATGGTGGACGTGGAGAATTGGGGGCCGAGGCACTTTAGATTCGAGCTCAGCTAGTTGGAGATCAAGAACTTCTTGCAGAAGATTAAGGACTGGTGGTCTATGTTTGATGTGGAAGGCTACGCGGGATTCAAACTTTTTTGAAAGTTGAAATTATTAAAAGAAAAGTTTAAATCTTGGAAAAAGTGGAGTTAGGTAAGTGGGAAAAAGAAACATCCGAAATCTTTTGCAAGCTTCAGGCCTTGGACATTAAAGCGGAGAATATGGGACTGTCTTCTGAAGATTCGATAATGTGGGCTAAACTTACGTAACAGTACGCTAGAAGGGTTAAAGAAGATGAAAGTAAATGGAAACAGCGATCAGGAAGCGTGCAAATTAGGGAGGGTGACAGATTCACTAAGTACTTTCACTGAATAGTTAAGGGCAAGAATTAATAAAATTAGTGGTCTTGTTTTTTATGGCACCTGCATTGAAGGGAAGGAGTCTTTCTGTTGAAAATTTTCACTTCTATGAGAACATGTTAACGGGAGAGGATTGGATAAGGCCACACCTGGATAATCTGTCCTTCAACCGCTTCTCGATTGAGGAAGCCAAGTTGCTTGAGGTTCCCTTTACAGAGGAGGTTAAGGTTGCTGCAGACTTGTTGGAAGGTGAAAAATCACTGGAGAACAATCTCAACACTAGGGGAAAAATAGTTGGTCATCTCAAATCTACTCCATTTGGAGAATTCTATACTTAAAATAGGCCAAGGGACTGTGTACCAGTTTACAAACTACTCTAGAGGATATTACTACACTTCTTTTTTTTTTTTTTTTTTTTACACACTTTCACACCCACACACACCACAATGGGCGCTCAAACCCATGACCTCTATGTTGAAACTCCTATGAGTCTACCACTGAGCCATGAGTAGGGACCCAAAGGATATTACTGCGCTTTTCACCAAAATAGATTGCAAAAAATAAGATGGAAACGGAAAACCAAGGGTTGCTTTTGATGCTGGGGTCTCAGCTTGACTAGAGCTTAAAAGAGCTTAAAAGCCTCACACAAGGCTGTTGTAGGTTTGGTTTCTTAATAGCATCAGCAACTAAGATGCATGGAGAGCATGTTGGCTTATTCACTGCAAAGTACAAAGCAACCAAAATCTTGGAACAAAGGATTGAGAAAATAAAAGATGCTAGACTAGTATGACCTGAAATCATAATGATCAAACAATCCTAACCATCCAATCTGTCTATCAAATGGATGGCTAGAATAAAAGGGAACATCTCATCTGCAACTACTTGTAGATGAGAAAACTGTGCAACAATCTTAGTGTGGGGGTCCACCTTGGTGCACAAGGCAGTTCATCTGCACGGCACATACTGACACAAATGACACTGACAGCATGGAAGATAGGTGAGAGATCAATCCATCAATCATGCGAGTCCATTCGTGTAGATTTTCTTCCTCAAAAATAAATCTAGTCCACTCAACATATGGAACCCTTTTTTAGAAACAGGTGGTCAGGTTAGATATGATCAAATGGAGTCGACTAAACCAGTGCCTCTTGTGGTATCAGGCTCTGTGGGGTCCACTTGCTGTATGCATAACCCATCCATCAGATACACCTCCTTGCATTTGGCCTTCGGCTAAAAAATGAGGCTGATCTCAAGACTCAAGTAGGCCACACCACATGGAACAGTTGGGAGGGAATGCCCACCATAAATTGTGATGCGGCCCACCTAAGTTTTGGAATGGTCTATCCTGCGTGCTGTATGTATGTCATCCAACCCGTCCATCAGATACACCACCTTGTGTTTGGCTAGGGGCTCAAAAGCAGATCCAAAACTCCAGTGGGCTACACCACAAGGAATAGTTGGGAGGGGATGCCTACCATTAATTGCAGCATAGCATAGCCCTCCCGAGTTTGGAATGGCCTGATTTTTGCGGTGTCCCTCCATCTTGGTGGAATGTGTGAAGTGAATGGATTTGATGGTATGTAGAGAGCATTGTGGCACCCACATGGTTAATGGTGCGCATCCCCTCTTAAATGTTCCCTGTGGTGTAGCCCACCTTTTTGTTTGCCTGATTTTTTCGACTCGTGGTCCAACATGAGAGGGTGTACTAGATGGAAGGATATTATCTTCATAATGGTGTGAAGACATTATCTTTCAAGGTCATCATTATCATCTAAGCCTTATCCCAATTAATTGGGGTATGCTACATGAATACTGTTTTGCCATTCCCAAGGTGTTCCAGAACAGCCACCGCCATTACCGTTACAATATGGGCCGTTATGACCTTTTTTATTTATTTTTTTAAAACACTTGTTTTGAGACCATCACAAGCCGGTTTTCCTGTAACGGCCATTACAACCGTTTCAGCCCCGTAACGTATAACGTGTTTCCATTACGTAACCATTTTTTTATACCATGGCCATTCCACTCTATCAAGGACCATACCTTCAGTTAGACCATAGGCCATCGAGTCTTTTCTTACTACTTCCTTTAGGCCTTCCCCTTGTCCTTTTAGAGCCTTCGACTTGTACCAACTCACTCATAACTGGTGCAGTTCTTGGTCTCTATGGCACATGACCAAACCATTTAGTCTACTTTCCCTCGTCTTATTACCTATTGATGGTACTCCTAAATTCCGTCGAATGCATTCATTTCTAATTCTATCCTTTCTCTTCTTGCCACTCATCCATCTCAACATCCTCATTTCAGCTAATTCATCCTACGAACATGTTGTTCCTTAACTGCTCAACATTCCATCCCATAAAGCGTGGCTGATCTTAGTGCAAGCCATATATAAAGCTGATGCGTGCGATGAAGGGTCCTAGGTCCCAATTTTGGTGGTAGAAATTTGAGGCTCATGTTTTGAGATTTTTTTCATAGGCTTAGTAAAGTAATCCTTAAAAAAAGGCTTACTGAAGTACTCTCTTAAGTTCTCATGCCCAAATTGGAGCATCAGGCTTGAGTCACGCAATGTGTATATTGGAAATGTCTTTGGTAGAGAGTCAATGGCTCTGTAACTCTTTGCATATGATCATCTTTGTGTGTCAGTGTCTAAATAGCATGTCCTGTGGAGATTGCTAGGCACTTGCTTTATCAAAGTTGTTGGCTTAATGCTCTTCTAAAAATGGGTGCACATCAAGAAGCTATGAGGAGAGGGGTGTATTTCTATTCTTTCCTTGCCTTCTAGCCTGTTTTTCAATAAAATTCATGTTACCTATCAAAGCTCTCAAAGAGAGGGGGGGGAGGGAGTGGGAGCAATCTCTCTCTCAGTAATTGCACCAATTGTGCAAGAAATCATGGCAAATTGACTGGTAAGATCAAGGAGAGACATTTTTTTGAATTCCAATGTATAACATGGAGATGCGTATTCAAGTTGAATAATTTGTGAAAGATGGTCAATTTTTTGTTTACTGTTTATTCAGTTCATTGAATACTAAGAAAAGAAGATCCATTAGAGTTTGCAAACAACTCTTTGTATTGGGTCCGCTTCAATGATCTATAGCTGTGATGTCAGTTGCTTTAGTTCATTTAGCTGAAGTGTTCATTGTAGTTGATTGCAGGGTATTGGTAGAAATTTTCTTGTTGTTAGAAAACTCCTTGTCCTGTCAAGCATGCATACATAATTACATATAAAATAAACACACTATTTTCTGATTTATCTTCACTTCTTTGGTCAAGAAGTCTTTTTCCTATGTAACATTGAAAACTCAGTAGCCCTATTCAAATACATACATATCCACAACCAACATTGTATTCTTTCTTTCGAAAGAGCTTGTGCTTCATTACTCCAAAGGTTTGGTTTCATTCTTTGATTGCTTCATCATGTTGATCTAAGCTTGTGCTTTTTATGTATGCTTTTCCTCATGTCTTCCATCGGCTTGTTCATCATTCTAAACTTGGATCAGTGGATCCTGATCATTTTAAAAATTAAGTACGAATGTTTAAAAGCCCCAACTTGTTTTTGTGGGTGGTTTGGTCCAACCTTGCAGACCCACTGGGACCATTTGTAAATGTAGTAAAATAAGTGGTATTCACAAGCAACTTGATTCAAGAATAGTGGTTAGGGTACTCTCTATTGAGTTAGAGGTTGTGGGTTCAAACTTTTACTGGCAAACTTTCAAATTTGCTAGTACAAGAATCCACTACCTAGTTTACCCAGGGTTTAATTGACACAGACTGTTTTGGTGATTGGCTCTGCTCCAAACCAGTCTGAATGACCGTTCTGGTCGGGGTTTTAAAACACTGCTGAATACAAGCAACATCTGTAGCTTGTGCATTATAGATCTGAAACCCACCTCTCACAGAGCTTTGGAACACTTTAGTAAGTTTTTGTTCATGTGGGGAAAGGAGCATTCGTTCAATAGAATATGTTCTGCTTTTAATTGTAAAGTGCACATGCTTGAGGGGGTTCAACGGGCCAACTGCATGTACTCTTTTAATTCAAGAAACACTTCACGACCTGTGTAGAATTGTAGATCAATGGAGGCATGATTATTAATGTTCATGAAAATGGAGAAGAGTTTTGATAAGCCCATATGCACCACACATGCACCCCTCTATTCACAGTCACAATAGCATCATAAGCTGTGTGAGGTGGGCTCCACCATGTAGATGATCTGGCCAAAATCAGGCTAATACACTGATCCGGCAGGCAGCATGTACATTGGGTGTGGACTATTGTAATTTCTTTATCCTTCCATTGTCTTTGCATGCGCGGTCCACCTGATGAGTTAACCGTCTGATTATTTTTGCACCTGGTCATTTGTGTAGTGTGGCCAACCTGATACGCTACTTACATGTTCCACTTAAGGTTCCAGGCTGGCAGATTTGCTCACATATGTTGGTGTATGGTCTTACAATTCTCAGAGGTACTCATGGAACTTAACAGGATCATTGGCCTATAAGTTCATTCCATGTTGCATTAGAATCATTAGATTGGAAGGAAGGTTACCTTTTTTTCACCAGTAGTGATCCTTATCTATCTATATGATTAAGTTTTATGCTTGCACTTGACATTTTGTGCTCATTTCTATGATTTGGTTGGCTCTCTTACAATTTTAATTTATTATTTTTTCTCGGTAGGATCTGATGATTTTGCATTCATCCCATTTTTAAAAGCTGCTCTGCCTTTTCCAGATTCTAATATTGTCTTGATTTGCAGAACCCAGGCTTTGACTTCTCACAGGCCCAGTTTAGTGGAAATTGCCCTGATCCAAGGACATTCATGGGCGGTATACGCTCTGATTAATGAGGGCGGTCTACCATAATCCGAGTACCATGTCATTGGCTTGATCTAACTGGTAAATAAAGACTGGAAAAGCTGCTGTTATTTAAACAATTCTGTAACATGTTCACTTGTAAAGTCTCAGTATATGTTTTGCTTTAGCTGTGTTTTGATTGTGCTAGATTTTGGCTCATGCCATCACCATATGTTAGCTTGGCTATATGCTAGACTAGAAGATTCAAGCTGTTCAGTATCTTTGGCCTTCTTTTGTACCATTTGCTATCAATTTTCTCATGCCTTTTTGTTAGACCCTGATTGAAGGGTTAATATTTTTCCTTCATGTGAGATCTTTTGGGGCATGGTCCGTCTGCACTATGGCCCATCAGATCAACAGTCTGGCTTACCAAATCATGGGCGCTGCTTGTATGGACTAGAGTGCCAGGACACGGATTGCATGCTTACTCAAAAGCAAGAAGAAAAGGTAAGAAAGGCATTTCCTCTGATATTCAAAAACCAACCACAGCCTTGCAGACCTGGTGTAGTATACCCTGAACTAGAGGGAAGAATTTCTGTACTTGATGGTTGGTTGGCAGCAATGGGAACTTGAACTCAATGGTGGGGTTTGAAAATAATTGTCCTCTCCTCAATGACAAGGAACGTATTTAAGATGTTTTTTTTTATCTCAAAACGGCCATTTGGTTTGATATATGGTATCTCAGGGCTATCAAGATGCGACTTGGGCGTGTGTTTGCTGATGCCCATTGCAAGAAGCATTATTCTTCATTGATCAATGTCATTCACTCTCAGGCATTCCAGTTACCCACCATTACTGGCCTCTTTATGCACTATCGGATGTTAAGATTTACATGCTTTTTTCTTCTTCTTTTTTGCCATGCTCTACGGCAGCAGGGTGGGCTTTTCGTGGGCCAGGAAGATCTGCCCCAACTGGTTTGGATGGGAGCCTAAACCAATCCAGGTCTTCTCTGTTGACAGCCCTAGCAATTATGGTATGTATTGGCAAAGCTCAGATGTTGCATCCCGTGGATGTGATTGGTGATTGCTGATGAATGCAAAATATTTCTCTTGGTCTCATGGGATTCCTAACAAATCTTCCGTCGGTGATGTTAAAAGGTGCTCAACGAAGGTACCTGCACGCCCACTTTTGTGAAATCTAAGTCATTCATTTGGTCAGCATAGTCAAAGGACCATATCCTATTCTCTCTCCCTTTAAGCTAATGTTCTACATTTTTACATGAAGAAAAGATGTCCCAAGCAGACAGGAGAATTTGAATGCCTAGATTTTCAGGGAATCCCCCATTTTGAGGACTGATCACACACCATGTGAATGTTTTGGATCAGCAAAAGATGGCCTCTGCACTACAAGTGCTATAGCAATCTACCAGCTGAGGGTGATAAATGTATGTAGGCAGTGTATCATCTAGATCGTCTGATCAGCGACCCATCTTGCGGACAAAACACCGCCCCAAAGTAGGGTGAATTTGATAGTATAAAAGCACAGAGGTTTGCTCACCCCACAGAGCTGCACATATCCACAAGCGGGCATATATGCAAGTATCAAACACGTGAGTTCTGAGTATTCCAGAAGGCAGGAAATAATTTAGATCTGCTTTGTAGAAAATCAAACAATTTCCCACCAGGTGGACTACAATATACGATGTATATTGACGGTTGAATTTCTTTTCTAGTCATTTTTTTTTTCATATGCTTTGGCCCTCTCCTGGGGTTCCAAATGGCCTGATGTGCACTGCTCCAACACGTGTGGAATTAGCAAAAACGATTTTATTTTATTTTGAAAAAGGGTTAGCGGCTAACAACATTTCATTGGAGGAGAGATTGATAGGATGATAGTACAAGGAGAATTGAACAATTGTCCATACCTGATAGGGTCGGCTAAAGAGAGCGTGGAGGGGTCCATTTTCTCAATCGTAACATCTGCTAAATGCTGCTGGAGGCCAGAGATGGTACAGGACCTTTTGGGCTTCCAAGTTTGTACAAGGAAAGATGACAACCGTTGCTTTGTCGGGGCCACCCAACGAAGGTTTAGGATTTTATTTTTATTTTTTATTTTTATTTCCATTTACGAGTGGAGTTATGAACGAACTATTCAAAGGAGAGCCCATATCGTCAACTATATCAGTGCACAAAATGTGTTGAATCAATGGCCATGAGGCCCTCTTAATCGTAGCTGTTGGTGGTGGAGATCCTAAGTAATTCCCAAAACAGCTTGTTAATTAAATTTTTAATTGGTCGTCGGTATTAACATTATTTATTTTTGAAAATGTTTTTCTACAGTTAGAAATCGAGATTAAAAAGGGAATTAACAACTGTTTCAAATGAGAGGGCTGTTTCACATTGGGGGAGCTTATGATTCGACCATTTCGTTGCTAGATCAGACCTATATAAAAAGTGGATTAGCATTCCTATTAAACAAAACAAAAAACAAAAACAAAAATAAAAAAATAGAAAAAAATGAGAAAATCAAAAGAAAACAAACACGTCCCCATTGCAATTCTCAATCTCACCACATTCTTATCCTCATTTTGGGTGGCAATACTCACGCCTTTTTATTTCACAATGTGCTCCCAAAACTCTCTTGGCTACAACATAGCATTACATCTTTGTAATATATTAAGCCAGCAATTTTGGGAAAATTTTCCCACGTCCCAAAAATTGAGAAGATTTTAAGAATATAATAGGGATTTCCAACATAGGATAGAGGTGTCTTGTGTAAAAATTAGGTCGTCATAAGAGACATGTTTAGGAATACTGATTAAATATAAAAACTAGCATTTGTACGAGCCATATTAAGAGTGCCAGATACCATATTTAAGGAAGGAATCCTATACATCATCTGCAATGGAGCCAGAATCCTTTTAGGACAGAATGCTTGGTATTTGTGTCGCACTCTCTCTTCAATTTTAGAACTTGTTCAGAGTAGCTGCGGAAAGAAGAAACAGCAAAAGATAGATGTTTCTTCAGGGTGCGAGAACAAGTTGTCTGGCATATCCTTTTTCGAATAATCTACGAAAGAGATTTGAGTCCTAACAGTATCTTATTGCTCTCAGTTTCCAGCCATACTTTATTTTGTCTCGAAGTCCTTTCTCATGACCATAGTGAAACTCTCACATTCTCACCGAAGGATCAAAAAGACAGTCCTGTCAATGAACATTTTCTCACATCTCATATGAATCACTTCTCGCATTCTACTGAGAGATAAAATCAAGCGCAGACTCCATTCTTTTCCATCAAGTTTGCCTCTTTTTGGAGAGAGAACGCAATTTCTTTAATAATAAAAAAAAAAAAGTAGCGAAACTACAAGAGAGGAGAACAAAAAGAAAGAGAAAAATGGAAAAACAAAGAGAAGGCTACGCCGAGCTGGCGTAAGCCATTAAGCAACAAGGAAAATAAAATCAACTTCCCTTAAGGAGGTGTCATACGTGGCCCATTCGATCACCAAATTGAGAGCTTTGAAGGCAACTCTCTCCACGGAGGAGTTGCGGAAACATCTATCGTTTCTTTCCAACCAAACTGACCACCAAATGATCAGGATGGTCATTCTCCAAATCAGCATAAGAGACATTTTAAAATTATGCATGCTCAACCAAGGGCAGTTTTATCATTTAGTTGTGCCTTTAATGCTCTCACACCCACTCCCACTTTGTACGTTCTATTAGGTAGCCCAAGTTGGATTTTTCTCAAAATGTTGCGGCATAAGATAGTTTTAGAAAATGCACATTTTATTTTATCCTTAATGGATCTCCTATTTTGATAAATGTGTCATACTTTAGAAATGCAAAAACTAACAAAAACAATTCCATGCCTCGCAGTAGAAAGTTGATTTTGCTTTGCAAATCTTTCAATGTAAGAAGTCGTTTCCCAGTCTATTTCAGATGTAGGAGAGAAGTAAAACCACCATCAATCCATCTCTAGGAGCCAAGCGCTGATCTGAGCTGTCTACAAGGTGGACCCCACACGCCATGAGTGTGTGCACGTGTGGAGGCATGGGCACATCCTACTTTTTCTCTCACATACATACTCTCTTGGCTCAAGTAGTGATGTCCAAGTGGGGTTTGGACGTCCTAACTCTCTCTTTTTGTTCTCTCCCTCTGAAATAATATCGATTTATAAGGAGAAAATCAAGTTTCAAGTGGTGTAGTTCTTATGCTGTTCCACCACACTATAATTTTGGTGTACTCTACTGTAAAGTAAGTTTATTTACCTGCTTATACTATGCACTATAATCATTCAAATTTCTTCACTGTTTGTGGTCACCATCTTTAGGCAATTCAAGGACTAGAACAATAAATTTTAACCATTAAATATCCATCGAATAGGATTTAAAACAAATCAACGATTAAGATTAAAAGTTAACAGTTGAAAACTCATGATTAACCAGTTGAAAAACTTTCATATGCTGGTCAGTTGTTAAAATACTTAATGTATGCTCCCAACCATAAGATCAATTAGGCCTCTCCATCCACACACCTTAGGCTTAGGGATTTGACTGAGATAGTACATCTCTAAGCTATTCTATCTAGTCTTAGTGTGATGGGTCTCCTGGTTTAAAAGCTTGCTATCAAATTATCAATCCTACTACTGTCAGTGCCCAAGGTTCCACCAAGGATTCGTACTCCATGGCACACTTACACTTTGATGTTGGGTAAGGTCCAAGCATATAATCATCAGTCGTACCTGATATTGAATATCCATCCTGACACTAAGTTAAGTCCCCTCACATAAGATGATGTTATTCTTAAATATTGTAGGTTTAGCTATGGCCTAAACATTGAGATTAATAAATCACAACTCTCCCTTAGTCAACAGTTGTTATGCATGTTTAATCTCAAGCATTCGAGGACAACCAAAGAAAACTCTCAAACCCATATGAATAAGTATGTTTCACACACATTAATAAAGCCAACTAATGAATAAATAATCCATACACTTAATCTAGGCCCAAAGTATAATACACCATTGGTTTTCCAAGGCACGACTCCCATTCGATGAAGTAGTGTAGAGTCACTGGCATTGGTATTATTTCTTGGAAAGTCACATGACTTATGTGGATATGTTATTATTGTCATAATTAAAGTGTGAGTTTACTATAAATCATTAATCTATTCATGGGTTAAAGAGTGATTGCTCTAGTTGTCATAGGCTCTTGAGAGTGGACACAATACCATAGGCCAAAGGATATTTTGTGAACCATGGATCTCATGCCTAAAATGTCTGTAACCATTTAAACAAGGCTTGGATTGCCTGTGGGAGTAAGTGGTCATCTTGTTTTGAGGGGCCTATGATGAGTCTAAATGGAAATTCTCTACCATTAAGCTAACAAAAGTTGGTGTTTTTGCCTACCAACATGAAAATGAGTATTCATGTATATGGAATCAAGTCATTAAACCTTTTGGATACATTGGAAGATTACTTCAAGTCTCTAGATCGAGAAACCAATTATATTTTGTCCAAATTGATTTGTCTATCCATCAAGTTTGACTAATCTAATTTAGACTCAAGCATATATGGAGAGTTCAAGTTTCCATTATAATGTGTTTTGAACCTCATAAGGTCATTATAGTGGCATTGCTAGTGGGTGTGGTTGGATTCACGCATTAGGATATTGTTGAAGTTCATATCATCTAATAAGGGATTTATTAATTATCTAGGAATACTTTTATGGCTTAGATCTTGTTAATCTAACCATTCATCAAGTTATTTTAATCACACTTGATTGTCATTCGATGATTAAGATCTTATGATCTACTCATCGATTTACATGGATGTTGTATCAAGAGGTAGATTATATTAGTAATGGAGAGACTAGGTTAATTCGATTATGAATAGATAGCATTATAAATCTTTTGATGTAGTACGCTATATACAACAGTATGCAAGAATGGGGTGTGTTTGATGTGGCAAGTGATGATAGAAATGGACCAAAAGAAGCTTGAACATTAGTAGACCTATTCCATTAAATCCAGGCCTAATCCTAGGTAGGATATAACACAACTAACTCTAATTGTGTCCAAATTAAAAAGTTCATTTTCGATAAGTAAAAAATTATCCTTCAAAGTATGAATTGTAAATTAAATATAACTTTTGATTTAGATATCATCATGAGAACATAACTTGTGAATATTACCATACTGTGAAAAAGTGGCTAGCAAAGAGATTATCTAGCCCCCGCATGTCACTAGAAAGAGAGACCTCCTCATCTACATCTCCTTGGCTGGAAAATCGGCAGTGGCACTTCATATCATGATTTACATACAATCAACAAATCAAGATATGATACTTGCGGTTTTTGGTTGAGATTTGGATTGTGTGCTACATGAGATGCTAAATAAATTAGAATATAATTTTTTTTATAGTTTAAATTTTGGTGCATCTGTAAAACTCTACCATCTATGTAAAATCCACTCCGTACATCTGTTCTGTATGACATTTTAGGACATTATCCCAGAAATCAACAAGTTATAAGACGCAGGTGGCCCATATCATCAGGAAAAAGCCTACAAGGGTCGCCCCCTTTGTTTTGTTTTTTTTTTTATTATTATTTTTATTTTTTGCGCGCGTCACTCGCATCTGCGTTTACCACGCACCTTCCCTCTGTCCATTTTTTCCCTCCCTCCTAACTCCTAATAAAATCAAAGGTAGGCCACTGGCCCATCTCTCTCTCTCTCTTGTCTGTCTGTCTGAAAATGGCAGTCCGGTATCTCTGGCGCAGCGGGTCGAAGCTAGCGGCTGCTGCTACCCTCGTTGGTGGAGGAGCCGCTGCAGCAGCGATTGTAACCTCGGAAGATCCATCCACCACCTTCAAGATCTGCACGGCCGTTCCCTTTCGCCTCCTCCGCGATTCTTTCACCGCTGCTGTCATCGCCTTCGGTCTCTCTCTCTCTCTCTCTCTCTCTCTCTCTCTCTCTCTCTCTCTCTCTCTCTCTCTCTCTCTCTCTCTCTCTCTCTCTCTCCCCATAGATGAAATTGAGATGTGGATTTATAAGTGTCCTCCATGAATGAGAAATTTGGATTCTAAATGCTTAAAACCAGCAAAAATGCAGGGAGCATTCATAACAACTCCATATTTCCCACAATCTTGGACAGATGGAGTCAGATATCCATCTGTAACATTGCTAGCGTGACTAAATTTTTACCACTTGAATAATACTTAAAACCTTTTACAACAGGTCAAGGGCAAATTTTCAATTTGGCAAGCATCTAGCAAGCATTTTCAAATTTGAATTTTTCTAAATCCCCTTTTGGAATGTGTGTTTTTAATGAATTATTCCATGTTGAGAGATGTGACTGCGCTGACTTTTGGCTCACACTGAATCTCTTCTCACAAGATAATAAGGAATTGATGTCCCTAATTTAGTAGATTCAACAACTCTTTTCCTTTTGAATATAGACACTCTTTTTTCTACTTTTACTAACTTGTATGACAAATGTAGCAATTGCAGGAGTGTCTATTGAAAAAGGGCAGGTGTTAATATTGCTCCCTGATATATGTCCTACAAGTTTCCCATACTGGTATTGCTTTTACATTCTGTTTGACACTAGTACACTGAGGACGTGTGTGCGGACGACGTCGAAAAACCATTCCAACTCATTTCTTCCTGACATCGGGAAATTGACAAAACAGTTATGGGAGTCGGTGTTGGGAAAAAAAAAAAAAAAAAAACTGAGTGAAAACTGTCTGGATGGAAGAGCAAACACCTATCTTTTGGGGGTCGTGTCACGTTAATTGAAGTGGCTCTCTCCAATATGCAGTTGTACTTTATGTCATTATTTAATTGCTCCGCCAGTGTTATTGAGAAGTTAGAATTCAAATGCAGTTCTAAAGGAGAGGAGCCAAATGGGATAAGAAAATTTCCATCTAGTCAACTAGATTGCAGTGTGTAAGCCAAAGGAGAAGGGTATCCTGGCATAAGGTCATTGAAAAATGAACTGAAGAATCAAAGTTCTTGGTATCGTGTCTTTGTCCACTATGATTGGATTAGAAAATGAACTGAAGAATCAAAGTTCTCACAATCAGGCTCTCACTGCAGCTTTGTTTCGGTCTCTAGCATTAATGGGCCCAGAACATTTATCATGAACCCAGTTGTACAATTGTAGATAAGGTCCCAGGGGCCACATCTAGGGTTGGACTCCCAAAATGAACTCATCTCTTTGACAAAGTGATTCAAAACACAGTAATTACAAGGCCTTTATCTGCTCTCTCACACGTAAATCCATCAAGATCCTATTTTTCTTCTTCTTTCATAAGCCTCATAAAATTCAGTCACTAACCTCCTAATATTTTGATGTTGCCTGGGCTCACTAGTTTTTAATTAATATCGTATTGGATCATTTGAGAGCCATGAGAATGTAAAATTTTCTAATGCTTTGTGATGCTCGCTTTGATTATGTAACAGTTGATGGACTAGCTTTATGTTCGGTATTTCTTTGTATCCATGCCTTTTGATATCTAATGAGTTTGGTCTTGATTTTGTTACCAGATTATGAATACTCATTGTGGGGGCTTCCAGAAGGAAGTTTTGAGAGGTCAAGAGCAAAACATGAAGTTCACCTTCGATGTGCACTTAGGCTGCGGGAACTGTGTTTTCAGAATGGAGGAATCTATATTAAGCTTGGTCAACACATTGGCCAATTGGTATGCTTTCCATCTGCTTCCTTTTATCACCCCAAGGAAGTTGGATATTTGTCTCTACCCTTGAGCTTCACAGATATACAAATCATAACACAAAATAACTTGCTAGGCACACAATACATTGCGTAATAAATAACGTCATTTTTCAAAAAAAAAAAAAAAAAGTGTTGGATTATCTTGATATTATGAGGGAGCATAGTGGACAATGAATCTAAAGGATCTACTGCTGGATAGATACCTTTAGCAGCTGGGTCCTTATTCATGCCTCGGTGGTAGACTCACAAGAGCTTCAACAGGAGGCCATGTGTTCAAGTACCCATTGTAGTGAAATCCCACTGTGGTGTGAGTGCGTGAGTGTGTCAAAAAAAAAAAAAAAAAAAAAAAAAACACAGATACCTTTAACTGTAATCTTCTTGAGAGTACAGTAGTAGCATCTAAATGTGCAAATGTGGTAGCAGGAGCGGGGTAGATCAAATTGCGTGAGGTTGGGAAGAAGAGTTTGCTAGGGATTGGGAAGAAGCTTTATTAGCTGATATTTAGGAGGTGCACTGTTGGGGAGCGAAGGTAGCAGGGGAAGCCTCAAAGCTTCACCCAAGCATGTTTTCAGTATGGGAGGCCATAGTTTGTGGTTCGTGGATTTAATTTGCACAACTTTTTAATGACACACCGATAGCTTGTGGCACCATGGCATGGGCCATGCACATGAAATTATAAATATCCAAATCAGTGCAATCATACAATTGATGAACTGATCTTCTTTGAGCTACGTACTTCGTATATTCTACGAATGTTTAATGTGGTTAACTGCTCAATGTGTGTTTAATGTGGTTAACTGCTCAATATGTGCAACGTTCCTCAATTTTCTTTTTTGGTTGTTGGTCTCTCTTGTAGGAATACTTGGTTCCTCAAGAATATGTACAGACAATGAGACAGTCCATGTTGAATAGATGCCCGGTTTCTTCTTACGAACAAGTTTGTGAAGTGTTCATGAAAGAGCTTGGAAGAATGCCACATGAAGTATGTTCTTTTTCTTTCATTGTTTGGCAAATTCTTTATTCATATCATCTTAGATTCATGAGATTTTCATAGTTTATATTTTGTCTCAACAAAATACGCAGCCAAAACCTCCTGTTCTTGTCTTTGATTTTTGGATATGCAACCAATTGGTTGATGTGAATTGCCTTGTCTGTTCTTCTTCTTCTTTTTCTTTTCTCTTCTTCTTCTTCTTCTTCTTTTTTATTTTTATTTTTATTTTTATTTTTATTTTTGTGAAGAGCAGTTTTATAGATTGATTAAATGCTCAATTGATGCAAAACTTGCCAACTGAATGAAGCAATCTTTTTATGGAACAGATTTTTGTTGAGTTTGATTCTGTTCCACTAGCAAGTGCTTCCCTCGCACAAGTTCATGCTGCTCGCATGCATGATGGCAAAAAAGTTGCTGTAAAGGTAATTTTTTTGGGGTTCTTCCATTTGCATAGGCAACTAGAGTTTCAGCTCCAGATTGGAAATCTTTATGGCATAAATTAGGAACTTTTCATATTTCATGTTACATTCTTATAAATTAAGAAATTTCTTGCAAGCGGTCTTTGATGGTCCATAACTATCTTGATATGCAGGTTCAACACACTCACATGACAGATACTGCCATGGCAGATTCTGCTACAGTGGAGTTGATAGTGAATGTGCTACATAGGTGTTTTCCATCCTTTGATTATAGGTACTGTTTGAAATGGTTAACCAATAATTCTAGTTTTATATAAAATTTAGGCGACCTCCTTTTTACGTTCGGATTTAACACACTCACACACACATAGAAATGCACATACATGCATGCAGACGTAGTTGTGCATGTGTGTGTGTGTGTGTGTGTGTGTGTAGTTTCACATATACAAATATAAATATGTGTATGTACACATGACACATATAATTGTATGTGTACATTAATTGGACTCCTTTCTATAATAAGTACCATTTAATTTTGAATGCAGATGGTTGGTTGATGAAATCCATGAAAGTATACCAAAGGTGAGTAGGCTTTAACCTTGTTTAGTTTTCCTGCTTTTTCATTCGTTCTTATACTCATTTAATGCTATCTGGCTGCTGCCACAACTACCCTGCATGATTCATCATTGCACATGGTATTAGCGTTTCTAGCGGTGGATTGTATTTCAGTTCTTTCTATTAGCCTTTTAATCTTGATGTGGAATTGGAAGTTGGAACTGCAGTCACTTCATTGTAGCTTCTTGACACAATGCTCACTGTTAGTTATTGCATGCTCTCCACTCTGTATGCCTTGACAATCCTCTTTGGGAAGGAGATCTGAAAATGATATAACCAAAATGCCCTTCTTAGTTTACCAGGGAGGTCCTCATATTCCCTGACTTCTTATCTTTGTTGTCATATAAAATACTCTTTTGGTCACTCAGTTTGTAATTCCAGATCGACCTTGATCAAACTTACTCATGACTGGTAGCCCCATATTTCTATTTTGTGTCACATATTTTATCTGTTATAGAATGTACTCATGCACTTTTTGTGTATCTGCTTGAATCTTTCTGAAATATGGAATTTGTATTATTAGTCAGCAATATTTTTATAGGAAAAAGTTGTATCTGCACAGATTGAATTGCGTGTCGGTGTGTGCACATCTCCCATGTCCCACTATCTGAAGCGTTGAATGGAAATCTTAACACGGACTGAAAAATGGGCTTTTAAAATTCCTCATTTTTGAAATCCTTGCAAGATTCTCAGCTGCCATCTTTTAGATGAGGAAGATCAGGCATGCACTGAGTCTCAGTGCTCACTGTGCACATTCAAGTCATGCCCTGATTCACTAAGTTTGATGTTATTTCTTATTACACTTTGCACATTTTGGCTTTCTGTATGCAGTTCATTGTCTGAACAAGAGTAATTCAAAGTGAATATGATCAATTATGGTTGTGGCTATCAGGAATTAGATTTCTTGTGTGAGGCCAAGAATAGCGAGAAGTGTTTGGATAACTTCAAGAGGTTATCTCCTCATCTCACAGGCTACGTGTATGCCCCAAAAGTTTATTGGAATTTGAGTACCTCAAAGCTGTTGACTATGGAATTTATCGATGGTGCGGAAATAACTGATGTGAGTGCAATTCGAAGACTTGGAATTAAACCACATGAAGTTGCAAAATTGGTAAGTCATGTCACCAATACTAACCAGTAAATATATTGTAATTTGCTGAAAGAAGCATATATTATATATTTCTAAGTTCCAATCTGAAATTGTGCAGGTCAGCCAAGCTTTTGCAGAGATGACCTTTAAACATGGATTTGTGCATTGTGACCCTCATGCTGCCAACTTGCTTGTTCGGCCTGTACCTTCTGGAAAACGAAACATTTTTGGTGAAATGTTATTTATTTATTTATAATTTTGAGCTATTTAAACATGTGCTGTATCTGCATTTCATAAAATATTCATCGGAATGTTTGCACTGTAAACTTTTGTAGTGATCTACAGCTCTTTGCAAAAGATACCATCTACATTCATCAATTTGCCACCTTTTTGGTGAAACTTCTCTCATAGCTCTCCTTTATGAAATGCTCTGCCCAGTGTATAAATCTGCCATGTTCTCTAGATTACGGGGATGAAAATATGTTGGAATGGCTTGCACTGCAAGTTTCTAAAGGGCGTGTCATTGTTCTACGAATCTAGGGGCTTCTTTTAGTAGTGATGGATGGAAAGATTCAAGTGGCAGAATTGCTCTGTTTTTTTTTTTTTTTTTTTTAATGAATTTGGCAAACTTTATTAAAAAGGGGTTTGGCAGAATCTCTTGCTTATAAATATTCAGCATTGCAGTGGATGAGCAGATGCAAATGGAATGCTGAAGGATAAGGCAATTGAAAGCTCAAATTTAAATGAATTGTATGCAAATAGAGTGCAAAAGGCCATACAGTGATGTCAAAGAGTGCAGTCTTATAAGATAATGCTGATTGATAATCAAGTTAAGGTCACTGTTGCTGTCCATCAGCATTTTTTATAGGTAGAAAAACTTTAGAAACTAAAAATAAAGGAAAAAGTACCATCCATCATGGAAAAGGATATGAAGGCCCAGAAAGGGTGACTGACCCCTTATTTAGCAAAGGGAATCGGTGAAAGAATTAGCTTCTCCAGGAATGAAAAGTCATATAGATGGTCCTTTACATTTTTATTATCAGCAGCATTCATGAAGCCATTTAATGAATTAGAAGAGGTTTTGAAGCTTCTTTAGTTTGCATGTTTAATCTGTCAATGAGAAAATGCTAAGGAAAAAAAATCACAATTGAAGTCTTCTTGCCAGAACACTAAGTTAAGGTAATTGTTGTCTCATGTTTTATATCATATCTCAATCCTGATGGACAAATATGGTCAAAGTGATTTATACCACGCATGTACCTCAGCATATCCACATATCTTGATTTTCTGTATATTAGCTGAATATTCTGAATTCCATGCTGAAGTCTGTCATTTTTGCATGAATCCATGAATAAAATCCTTTATGTGGGTTTCTTATGTGCATTAGGTTTATATTTTCCCTTCTCATATGCAGGCAAGAAAAAACCACAATTGGTATTGCTTGACCATGGCCTATACAAGGATCTTGATTTTACAACAAGAACCAACTATGCTGCACTTTGGAAGGTATTTTCATCTCATAATTGCTGAAGGAATTTGTCTCCAATGCCTGTAGGGGTTATTGGTCCTCAGTAATAATGCTCTTCTATCTCTCGTCCATCAATACTTGTTACAGGCTTTAGTATTTGCTGACGCTAATGCAATAAAGGAAAATAGTGTGAAACTGGGTGCGGGAGAGGATCTCTATGCTCTATTTGCCGGTATTCTTACTATGCGGCCATGGAATCGGGTCATTGATCCAGCTGTCGATCATTTGGTTATAGAAGGCAATGATGGTGATCGTTCAGAACTGCAGGTGATTTTCTAGTTCTTTTGGCATATCATATCTAATCTGTCAAGGTCTAAAGCTAATTGGGGATTCAGGTTGTTTTGTTTGGATTCGATGTTCCCTTTTTCCCTTTACGCCGATACACTTAAGATCAGCTTGTTTGATTTTACTAAGTGTCGAAGAACTTTTATGCTCCTATTCCATTACATATTCATGCATTTAAAATTTTGGTAGCCTTAAATTTCAAGATGCATCCTAAGAATCTTGATCCTCTTCAGAATTTTCTTGAATATGTTTTTGTGCGACACACTTTAAATGAGTTCTGACCCCAGGTTACCTATAATTAAATGTAAAAACCAACTTCTTGTCATTAGCAAATATTTCTAAAGTAATTACTGGACTTGTTAGATAACGGGTAGTTGCCTGATGATGATGAGGTGGTTGTTCTGTAGAATGCTTGCCCTTGTTGTTCTGCGAACCACTTGTTGGACTTATCTAAGCCTTCAATAATTCTGGTTATGTGGGGTGTCATGGAAAACTTTTTAAGGGAGCTTTAGTGCCTAGTATGACATACTTCTTCTCTTTGGCAGATGTATGCTTCTCAGTACTTCACTCAGATCTCAGAGCTACTAAGGAGACTCCCTCGTGTAATTCTGTTAATGCTCAAGACAAATGACTGCCTGCGAGCTGTCAATCATTCTCTGGTATGCCATACAACTTGTTGGGCCTGTTTGGACTTGCTGAAATTGAAAACTGTAAATTGAATTTCCACGCAAATAAAATTTCCGGTGTTTGTTTTTTTTTTTTCTTATTCTTTTTCTTTTTATTTTCAAAAAAGAAAAAAAAAATCATGGAAAACCAATTTCCATTTTTTTTTTTTGTCAAACTTAAGGAAAATTGCCCTTTTCAATTGCCATTTTAAAACCTTAAAAATACAATTTCCTCACTTGATTCCTTCTCCTTCCCCATCTCAACCCTACATCCTCTGCACCATTTAAATGATCTTAACCATGTGGACCCATCCTTAATCAATCCTAATCACCAGCATTTCCACATGGAGCCTACCATAAGATTATATTAATCAGGCGGGGCTTATAGTTAGTCAATCCTAAACACGTGTGTTTACACATGGGGCCATAGTTGGTAATCTTAACTGTGCTTCCCATCGTTAATTGATCATAAGTTCATAACCATGTGTGTTTCCACTCTTCAAAAAAAAAAAAACCATGTGTGTTTCCACAACAAGCCCATACTTAGATGATCTTAACCATGTGGGCCCATTATTAGTTGATCATGCCATGTGTATTTCCATGTTGGGCCCATTGTTAGATGACCTTTATTATTTGGTGCCCATCGTTTGTCGATCATGCCATGTGTATTTCCACTTTTGGCCCATTGTTAGATGATCATAACCATGTGGGGCAATCTCTAATTGACCATAACAAAGCCAATTTCCATGTGATGCTCCTCACTGTATGATCTTAACCATGTGGTGCCAATTGTTTGTCAATCTTAACTTTTCTATTTCCACATGGGGCCCATCATTAGTTGAACTCAAGCACATGAATTTCCACATGGACTTGTCGTTAGATCATTTAACCGTGTGGGGCCCACGATCCTATCCAAGTTCACATGTGACAGACTAACAGTAAGAGATAAGCCATTGATCATGGTTATGTATTGATATGCATACCTAAGTCCTAAATTTTCTTGGAAATGAGGCGTCTATCAAATAACAGGAGTGGAAAATTAGACCAATTTCCTTGGCTCGTGAGAGAGTGCTCAGGGGCATTCAATCAAATATTGGATGGGTGATTAGCTCTTATAGAATAAAGTTGAAAAAGAAAGAAAAGAAAATGGTGAGAAAACAAATGGTGAAAACAGTATTTCATTTCCACCAATTTTCCTGGAATGTTATTTACAAGAAAATCAATTTTTGAAATTTTCAGTTTCAAGGCCCTAGGTTCAATTGAAAGGAAACTTCATTTTTTACTTTGCTATATGGCTTCTGTTATCCTTCAAATGCATGCTTTTTATCGTGATGATGTGGAACTTTATGGTCACTTGAATGTGTTTCAATCCTGTGCTATCTGTAGGATGAGTGGAATTAGTTGTGCACATCATCATCATTTAAGCCTTATCCCAATTAATCAGGGTTGGCTACGTGAATCCTATTCTGCCATTTCACTCTATCAAGAGCCATTCCTTCAGTTAGACAACCATAGGTCATCAAGTCTTTTCTTACTACCTCCTCCATTCACATCCCGTTGGGACTTCCCCATGCCCCTTTAGAGTCTTCTACTTGTACCAAATCACTCCTAACTGGTGCAGTATTTGGTCTCCATTGCACTTGACCAAACCATCTAAATCTACTTGCCCTCATCTTATTACCTATTGGCTCTACTCGTTAAGTTCCCTCGAATGCATTCATTTCTAGTTCTATTCTTTTTTATCTCACCACTCATCTATCTCAAGTCTCAACATCCTCATTTCAGCTACACTCCACTCATCCTCTGAGCATTTTGTTCCTAGGAAATTAGCTATGCACCTAATATCCTATTCGATGAGAGTATACCATGCGTAACATTTCAAATCGTATTGTAAGAGATGCATGGATGCAATTATACTACTGGCAAACAGTCTTCTGTTGGCTTCCCTGTTAATAGTGTTTGACTTGCCCTTCCTTGCTTCGGGACAGAATCCAAGAGTGTCATACTTGATTTCTCCAACATTTGACAATGAGTGATTCACCACTTCAGTCGTCATAAATTTTGAATCAATGTTTTAGTGGTCCTGATAGTTGGACACAAATTTTCTCCTTTTCCCTGTTTTTCCTCCCCTTCCCTTTTACAGCCGGCCGGCACTTCTCTTTTCCCGGACAATTTCCTGATATTGTGAGAGAGTGACGGTTCACATGCCCATAGCCACCGTATATATATGTTCCTCTAGCCAAACATAAATGTATGTCATGATCAAGGTGTTCCGTATCCATTTTTATGGCTGGTGCACGATACAGGGGTGAAATGGGATTCTATTTAAAATCATTTTTTCACTTCTCGCATCCTTTTTTTTTTCTTTTTTAAAGATTGTTCTACAGTAGATTTCGACCACTCTTACTATAGTTTTTAGGATTAATAGATTGAAGCGATTTGGGTGAATAGAAGCTCCAAGGCCATTAAAAAAAAAAAAAAAAATCGAAAAAATGGTATTGATGCCTTTTTTTTTTCCCCCCAAATTTTAGTTCTAATGCTTAATTGTGATGTTTAAATATTATAGACACATAACCATATTCATAAATTCACAGAAAAACCAGATATAACATTCACCAAAGAGTAGATCGTTATGTTACCATCAACAAGTTCAAAATAAAAAATGAATACATATTTGGAATATTTATATTATTTTGGGTTTTCTAAATATCTTTCCAAAATTTTTCGGGAAAAAAAAATCAACCGTTACAAGGTTCGTTATACCCTGTATGGCCGATATGTGTATTAGTAACAGTAGTGACCGTTACGGCCACCATTACCGATACGGAATACCTTGGTCCCGATGTAGTTGGGTCATATCCAAATATCAAACTAATTCTAATTATTAGTTTATTGGCCATCAAATGGACAATTAAACATGAAAATTCAAATATATTTGTTGTTATCTAACCTCTTGAATTGGCAGCAGCATAGACTATAAGAACATTTCAGATGATTTTGGCATCTTTCATCTTTTACAGTTGCAGGGGTCTTCTGTTGACACGTTCTTGATTATTGGAAAAGTTTCATCAGAGGCTGTTGCCCAGACAAAGATGTTGCAAAAGAAATCTGTTTTGACATGGCTAAGCATATGGTTGGAGGAGATCTTGCTGGAAGCTCGACTTCTAACTATGCAGATTGCCTTATGGCTTCTACAACTCAGGAGAGCTTTGTCTGGGTGATTACTCCATTTTTTGTTTCACAGCCCCATTTCTTTGCCCATGATCTTATTAAGTCCTGGGATCTGCTTGAGGTCATGTTACATTAGATCATTGTGATATTATTATCATTTTTTTTCCTCTATGGGCCATTAAAATAAATTATTTATTTATTTTTTTGGGGAAACCTGTATAACAATGTCATATTGTATTTACCCGACAAATGGGGGAATTGATAGAGATTGATGAGTTTCAGTTGGAATGTAAATGCATATGAAACTGATTACTATACATTAGAATTATTATTTTTGTTGAATTTGTGAGGCAATGAGGCATCTGAGATACGACCATTGGTTTTCCATTTTAGATGCATGAATTAATGACTTTTTGGATTTGGGGACAGCCATGTACATATGCATATGATTCTTCATTCTCTCCCCTCCAAATAAATCAAAAGATAGAGAAAAAGAGAGGAATATTGGAATATTTTTAGTGTGATCATTCAACATATAAGAATATTAGCATACTAGTGAAGGGAACCTATTCTCTCTTATCACTAGGAACGGTCACAAAGCTACATACGTGAGAATCTAGGTGAGCGAATTTAGAATACTCGATCCAAAGACATTCATGGTCTACTCGGGTTTTCGGTTAGTGTAAGTGGGGACCATGATCCAGTGATCGAATCCGTTGGGCCCCACTGTGAATGGACTACTATCAAATCTTATTGGTAAGGTAATCCTCATGATAGACAATTTTAACATGCAAATAGACAAGAAAATGCTCATGATCGGAGGTGGAATCTTACAATCTAAGAGATATTAAGGTGATGGTCCACCATGGCAGGCCACATTTTGACCAACTATTTGTATAATTCAAAATACAATATTTTTAGAAATGATTTATAACATTTTTGTGATTTAGAAACACAATGGCATGTCGAGGTTTAGGTAACTAAAATGAGAGATGAATTCAGTTTTGAGTGGCAACCAAACAGGGCCTTAGTCTTTAGCATTGAAATTGCAACCTACTATCCATACAATATGTTCATGTAAATATCAATCCAGGGAAGAAAAGAGTGGCATATTTAACTTTGGAATTTTCATGGCCCACAAGTACTTCGAAGCTGAGACCGTTCCATGCAGAACCAACACAAGTAGGGCAGTCAAAGGGTTGGGTTCGGACTGGGCCAAGGTCAGTCCAAGCCCAGCTTGATAGGAGGAATTAACCCCAGGCCAGAATCTCTGATTGGCCTCAAGTTAATAACTAGCCCAGCTTGAGCCCGGCCCTAGCTCAAGCCTAGATGTTGATTGCTGTTAATAAATTGCTTAATCCAAAGAGAGTGTGGCCCTTACCGTGGGGTTACCGTGGGCCCACATTGATGTATGTATTATGTATTTTTCCGGATCATGTTAGGGCACTATCCCAAAAATGAAGTAGATCCAATTATCAGGTGGTCCATACCATAAGAAACCGTGGTGATCGAATGTCCTATCATTAAAAAAACTTCTTAAAGTACACTTTAATGTTTTTGTAGTGTTTATTTACCATCCAATATGTTTCCACATGTTGATAAGGTCACATAAGCGAGAAAAAACAAATATCAACTTGATCTAAAACTTTTCTAGCCCATTAATGGTCAATCACTACTGTTTCTAATGGCATGGTCTACCTGATAATTGGATCTACTTCATTTTTTAAATAATGTCCTAAAATGATATGGAAAAATGTATGGACGGATACATACATCAAGGTGCGCCCCATGGTAAGGGCCGCACCATCTTGGTGAGGCCGGAGTCTCATGGATTGCGTCCTCCCCTGGGCAGTTGGGGCCCACCATGACGTATCTGTTTATCCATGCCGTCCTTCCCTTCTCTCATCTAATAAGGTGTGTGTAAAAAAAAAAAAAATAATAAAATAAAATAAAATAAAATAAAATAAAAATGAGTCAGATCGAACGATGACTCTTGCATTTAATGCAACCATGCTTATTATTTAGTGTGGTCCACTTGAGTGCTGCATCTAACCCAATTTTTTTCTGAAAATAACTTAAAATGATATGAGAGAATGGATGAACGGTGTGGATAAACAGATACATCACGGTGGGCCTGCCGACAGAACTGCCCCATTGGGGCTAAAGACGGGCGGAGGTTAGGACGCAATCTCACTTGATCCGCTCTCCCTCGTGAAGGAAAACAGCCACCGTCAGTATCGGGCGCGGCTTCGGTGGATCCCATCTACCGAGGTGCGTGGGACCCTCACTGTGGGGCGAACCTTAATATAATTGGCTACATCCATGCCGTTCATCTGCATTGAAAAATTATTTTAGGACACGATTGAAAAAATAAGCAGATCCAAATCTTAGATAGACCATAGTATGGGAAACAGTATTAATTGACCATTAAAAACTTATCGTGGACCACAAAAGCTTTGGATCAAGATGATATTTGTGTGGTCTCATCATATAAGTCTTTGTGACCTTATCAATAGGTTGGATGCCAAATAAACATTACGGTGGACTCTATTGGTGGAGATTCAATCATAAGTCTTTACTTTTGTGTGGTCCACCTAAGATTTGGGCATGCTTATGTTTGGATCATAGCCTGAGTTTTGAAATTGGTTGGACGGTGTGGATTTAAAAGCACATACATTACTGTGAGCCCACAGTCAGGGTCCCACGCACTTGGGTAGATCCGGGGGGAAACGAATTGGCTACTCCCCCGCCACCAGCCAATGGCTGATGGTCGGTGCTCTGTGGGCCCCACCATGATGTATGTGTTTTATCAATTCCGTCCATCTATTTTTATAGATCGTTTAATGGTATTAGAGAAAAAATTAGGTATATATCAATCTCCAGTGGACCACATTACAGGAAATAGTGTTGAATGAACGTTGACCATTAAAAGTTTTGGATCAAGATGATATTTATTTTTTCCCTTCATCTACTTCTTTATGACCTAATTAACAGATTGCATGTCAAATAAACAGTACATTAGACCTTAGGAGGATTTTAATGGTGGATATACAATCATTATTGTTTTCCTGTGGTGTGGTCCACCTGAGATTTATAACCCTCTCATTCTTTTTGTTAAGCCATAAAATGATCTGTAAAGATTGATTAAAGGAATGGATTAAACACATACACTCTCGTGGGGCCCACAGAGCACCGACCACCAGCCACCGGGCTGGTGTCAAGGGGAAGTAGCCAATCCGTCTCCGATCCGGGGTGTCACCTAATCCGCTCCCGTCAGTATCAGGTTCGCACTTCAAAGCAACCAAGCTGCGACAGGTTTTCAGGCACGTGATGATCAAGGCCGTTCGTTTTTCCCAAGTAATGTCGTCTCATCCACCGCCACACACGCACGAGTGGCAATCTTATTGAAAATCTGGACCGTTGAAATCTTGAGCATTAACCTGGATGATGCATAGCATGAAATTTTACTAATAAAATGATATGAAGCACCACTGGTATTTCCTTTCGTCATCCAAAAACAGTTAAACAACCACATCAGCGTAAACCTTTGTTTCTAGTCCATCTAAATCAGGCCCCTCAATTTGGACGGTTAAAAATGAAATAGAAAAGAAAGAAAGAAAAAAATAAAATCTAATGATTCTAAAATATGGCCACTTTAAATAAATTGAGTTAATATATGCTACGTGTACAATTTAAAGAGCGACTGCGTGTGTGTATGAAACACTATTAGCTGCCCGAGCATCGCATCACATGAGCTCATTTTGAAAAAGAAAAGAAAAAACACGGTAGTAGCTAGTTGGAGGGGAGGCGCCTCGTCTTTCCTCCACATTGCATTAACCGCTCTTTCATCTCTGTCTTTTCTTCTGCTGCAGCTGCTTATATCTCCTCCTTCAAAGCAAATGAAAGAGAATATAAAGAAAAAAAAAGTAGTAAATTGAGACAAATGAAAGTGAATATAGAGAAGAAAATAGTAGATTGAGAAAAAAAAAAAAAAAAAAAGGAGAGAAAGAAGCCATCCCATCCCAAAGACTAGCAGCTGCTGCTACTCCAGCTGCAGCCATGGTTCGTGAAAAAGAAGAAGATGAAGAAGAAGAAGGAAAGGAAGAATCAAAAGAATCAGAATCGACGACAACCAATCCAATGCAGTGTTGGCGTGGCCTTGTCGTCGGAAACTACTGCCACGACGTTCTCATCCAAGACGGTCATGTCATTGGCGAGAGTCTTGGTGGAGCTGCTTCTTTCATATCCAACATTTTCGATGGCCTCTCTCTTCCCTGCTCCTACATCTCCAAGGTCGGCCCTGATTTCACCTACTCCGTCTCCCACCCTCCTCTCCTCTCTTCTTCTTCCCCTTTCACAACCCTTTTCCACGCCCATCTCTCCCCTTCTCTTTGCCCCGATCACGACCGCGTCCTCCGTCGTCTCCGTTCCTCTGATCCCATCTACCCCTCTGACCTCCCTTCCCTTCCTTCTCCTTTCGATTTCGGCCTCTCCGTCGGTGTCGCTGGTGAAATCATCCCCGACACCTTAGCCCGGATGCTCGACCTCTGCTCTCTCGTCTTCGTCGACATCCAGGCCCTCATCCGCACTTTCGACCCCATCGACGGCACCGTCCGCCACATCCCCCTCAAAGACACCGGCTTCTATCACCTCCTCCCGCGGATTCGATTCCTCAAGGCCTCCTCCGAAGAGGCTCCCTTTGTCAACATCGAAGAGGCAAGAAGGTACTGCTGCGTAGTTGTCACTGATGGCAAGGACGGTTGCAGGATCTTTTGGAAAGATGGGGAATTGCAGATCCCGTCATTCCCAACGGACCAGATCGATCCAACTGGCGCTGGGGACAGCTTTTTGGGGGGATATGTGGCTGGTCTTGTTTGGGGGTTGGCTGTTCCAGATGCTGCCCTTTTGGGGAATTTCTTCGGCTCTCTGACTGTTGCCCAAATTGGCGTTCCCATATTCAATCCGAGGATGTTTAAGGTTCCCATTCATTCTCTTATCTCCTTTTGGATATTTGATTTTTTTTTTTTTTTTTTTTTGGCTGTTACGGTGCTATCTTTTTTCCTTGTATTCTAACAGAGATGCCATAATTCATGTTTAAAGAAGAATTTTAGTTCGTTCTCTTCGTAAATTTCTCACAGACACACTGCATCATCAAGGCAATCACAATGGCTATACTATTTTTGGCATTTAAGGTTTGCTTCTTATAGAACTTGTTCCTCACACCAGTGTTAGCCGATTTTCTCCGCCATGCTATTTGTGCATCTCACCCAGAAGGTCAAATTCAGGTTGCAGTTCAACGTTAGAGGTTTTTTTTTTTTTTTTTTTTGGGGGGGGGGGGGGGGGGGGGGGGGGG
>JAJHSJ010000008.1:392059-565885 GCA_021015155.1 Magnolia officinalis
GCTGGAATTTGGCTAAGTGCCTTCACCTCAACCCAATTGTTAATACAAGGATATCGATGTGGATAAGTGGCAAGATGAATCCCTTAAGAGGGAACTTAGGAGGAGCACAAATAGATAATTAGATGAAGAATCCTCTTACTTTCTTTTTTGTGGTGTTGATCACCAAAGAGGAGTGTCGAGCACCTGTTTCATGTGGTCCTATTTCGTCCCCCCTAAGATAGCAGCTTTTGGGTGGCTCGTCCGTAGGAAGAAAGTGCTCACCGTGGATTATTTGCAGAAAAAGAGGGATGATAATCTCAAATATATGCATCACGTGTATGCAAAACGGAGAGTCGGTTTATCACATTTTCTTGCATTGTCCCTTCTTGGGGAAAATCTGGGCACATATTATGGGCCGTTTTCAAATCTTGTGGAGCCTCCCATGCTCTGTTGATCGGTGTCTGCTTGCTTGGCACGGCGCTGGTTTCGATCATCCAAAGAAGGCACTTTGGAGAATGGCTCTCCTTGCTACATGGTGGGCAGTGTGGGTAGAAAGGAATGCAAGGTGCTTCGACAACTCCAAGAAATCAGTGGAGGCAATGTCCCAAAGATTTAGATCAATGATTATCGAATGGGCTTCTATTGTTTCAAGCCCGTGGGGCTGTAATCTGGAATTTGTTGGAATGTAATTGAGTCGCTGCCTCGGCGGCTCTTTTTTCTGTTTGTCTTTTCTTTTTCTGTGTTGTTTGTGCCTTTGCTGCGGTTTTAGTAAATTTTGTCATTTTTCAAAAAAAAGAAAAAACGGCAATTAGATGAAGAAAAGTAGACAGATGGTTTAGCCATGTGCAGCGGAGGGTAAAAACTGCCCTAGTTAGAATGAGTGAGTTGTTTAAGTTGAAGGCCCTAAATGGCCAAAGGGGAAAGCCCAAAAGTACATCGGTGGAGTTAGTAAGAAAAAGAAAAGATTTGAGGACCTATTGTGTAACTAAGGATATGATCCTTGATAAACAGGATTCGTGTAGCTGACCCTAGCTAATGGGGATAAGGCTTAGACAATGATGATGGTGACCACCTTGGCCTCAACCTCAACCCATCGTGAACACAATCTTAACTAGAACCAAATTAAACCTCAAGTCTAACCCAAAAAGCTCATCCAAACGTCCCTCAAATCCTTCTCAAACCCAAATCAAATGACCCATGAAAGTATAAGAGTTGTGGGACCCAATCCCATCTAGTTTGGGGTCCACAACCATTTTATTTTTTGGAGTTTTCCCTGGGAAGAGGAGAAGCTTTTTATGCTTTCTAGGCATTTATTTTTAACATATTCCATGTATTTAACAACGTAATGCCCGAATACAATTAACTTTTGGCGAATGAACCATTTTCCAACTCACTCAGCAAGTCCTACTAGATCAGTAGCCTCATCTCAAAGACTTCCTTCAGATCATTTCAAACTTCAACCCCACCTTAACATGATTTTGTAATAGATAGGAAGTAGACAGGGAGATCAGCGAAGGCCACCTTCAAGAGTGTAACTCTAACTAGAAACAGTAGAAAGTACCTACCTTTCCCAAATTGCAAGCGTAATTCTACATTATTCAATAATTGGGTCCCATTTTTGAGGAGTCAAGCTTCTTGGGAGAGTCTGAGGTACTTCAGAGTCTTGTCACTCTCCTTTTGCCCTAACAATGGCTAATGACAGTTACGATTTCGGAACAAGCTGTCCAACAGATAATTGGATATTTTGATTATTTATTTATTTATTTATTATTATTATTTTTAAATTTGGTTGCTGTTTTATTGAAGGATGTACAAGAAATGTACACCAAAAGAAAACAAAGTGGGCCAAACAGCCTAGGAAAACAAAACACCAGATTTAAAAGATTTGATGCAACCAGCCTAAATGCTATAATATCCATTTTTTAACTACTGAAAACCACATCTGGCTGCTTGCATTAGTTATGAAAGCATCCATCATTCCTTTCAGCCTAGATAGCCCATAGACCGGCAAGAAGAGTGAGCCTCCACAGCTTCCTCCCCACATGACCCACACCGCCACCATGCCAAGCGAGAAACATCTTGCTAATTTCTTTAGCATCACCAAATGCACCTAGAACAGACTGAGAATTCTATTCTGGATCTTCTTGGCAAATACATTATGAAGAAAGAGGTGGTCAATGGGCTTTGCATCTCGCTGATATTTGGATTATCTGTGATAAAAGTATTAACTATACTTGCTTAGAAGCCTGGTTAAAAACAATAGCACTGTTGATGTATTGTAGTTGGTTGCGATTCTATCATTACTACAGGAAGGGCCCCAAAATCTAATTCCCAAAATCTGATGGAGAATGAAACTAATAGCTTCTAGGGTTAAGTGAAAAGGCAAATGGAGTTCCTCCTAGCGTTGGCCAATGGGAAAGGGAAAAAATGTCATTGGTGCATCCGTGCTAAAGCTTAGAAAATACAAGACAATGAGAAGCCATGCTAGAATCAACCCCTTCATTGTAAGCTGTTACCTGTTCTCTCCAAAAATCTGAAGGAAATGGTCATTCAACCCCATGATTTGATGAGGTTCAATTTGTGAATCATGCCTTTGAACCTAAATCAGTAAATATTGACAAATTCATTCATCACCATTCACATTTTACCACCATGTCATCAGGGACTTGTATGGCCTTCAGAAAGCTACTATGGGAGCGGGAGTTGAGAGAGATCATCACCTTTGGGGCACTTCAGGTTAAGACTTTAGCAAGAAGTAAATTCCATCTACCAAAGCAATGGATCTGAATTGGAGATATTGTATGAGTTATCTGATTTTAGCATTAATTCCACATGGAATTGATAACCAAATAAATTTGTTGACAAAAGGAACCCGCTCATAGTAGCCAAGATATCCTTGCAAGTATATACGGAGAACTCTTGGAGTAGGCACATGGAGAAACGAACAATGTTGAGGTGCTTATACCTGTTGATGTTGGAAGTGATGTAGGTCCACGGCCCACCACAAGGCCTAGCATGTGCTGATTTTGGGCTATTTGCTGCAAAATTTGGGGGCTAAATGTCAGAGATCACATTTGCTATTTGTGGAAGATGGGGGTTGATGTGGAAGATAGGATTGAAGATTTTTAGGGTATTTAGTAGATTTGTTTTTATTATTTTACGCCAAATCTTTGTTGTTGGGATGTTTATTGTCTTAAATTATATAGATTGATTTGAAATCAATCTAATAGTTAGGGGGTTTTCTTTAAAGATTCACAGGGATTTTCTTTAGGGTTTATTGGGGGTAGGAGGTAGGCATTTCACATTTCACAATGAGTTTTCTTAAGTATTGTAAGGGAAGAAATTTCATATCAATAAAGTTATTTCTTCCTCTCACTCAAGTATTCTTGTGGGTGAACTCTTATCCATTTCTTTGCAATTTGGGTATCGAGATCTCATTGACTCGATAACCGGATTGCACCAGGAACTCCTTATCTCAATTTGTCGGCAGAGGATCCATCCAACCAGATGGTTATCTTTTTCCATAAATAATTCTATTTTGATTTTCTCAGTTTCCTTGCAACTACTAAACTACTTGTACTGCACTTGGTAGCCCTTCTCCATTCATAGTTCTTACTGCAAAATAATGCTGCTTTAAAGGAATTTTAAGTCAAATTGCGCGCCATATACATGGTTTCCAGTTCTAACAAGCAGGACCCAATGGGTTCGTAATCTATAGATAATTGGACTTTCATTCCCACGGTGGATGGAGAATGCCCCAAAATCTCTCAGGTTAGTAGATCCCAATGGATAATACTAGGATATCCTTCAGTTGAAATTGGACCATTATTGTATTTTTCTTCTTTACCATCTATGTGTTGGCAACAAATTGAAAGGTTAAGATTTTCCTATCAACGAGATTTTTTAGGCATAGTACATGCCCTGTGGAACACAACTGATCTGGATTCCAAACCATGGCCTCCACCCATCAGAATATTTTGCAAAGATGCAGGCCATGTAGCGTTATAATTCCTCTTGTTTTCTGTGTAGTTTTCTCGTAAGTTTCGAGGTTTGCAATTTCCAATTGCGTACTTTGCAAGGTTTCTTAATGCAGCTCAGTGATCATTCTCTTACCCCTCTTATCTTTGTTTGTTTTGCATACTTTTTTTGCTTCCTTTTATTTATTTTTATTTTTTGTAACAAGTGAACCTCTGTATTTTATGAGCATAACCGAGAAACATGAAGCAAAGAGTGAGTCTTGGCAAAGCCTGTCAAAGTTGCACATCTGGCATGTAATGCCAAGTTCTTAGAGAGATCTATTTGACACTATAATTTGCTACATCAGAGCCACAAATTATGTAGTAACTTTCTAAATTATTTTTTTTTGTTTTTCAGACCCATGGGTTGCGGGTTGTGGAAGGAAGTACAAAGAAGGGAATTGGTTTCATTGAGGTATGCTTAGGTCTTTCTTTGTGTTATATTGTCTGCAATAGCTATTGAGAACGATTTGAATTCTATTTTATTTGGTTGAATGTAGGAAATCCAGTTATTACCTTTTGTGGTACACATCGGCCCCAACAGTTCAACTCCTTTGAACTAATTGATTTTTGGCTTTGGGTTTTGTGATCCTTTGTGGTGTCAAAAACATGACATTCTACATCTTACTTGCAGGCAATGTTTTAAATATCGTTATCGCGTAATGTATCACACCCTTGGGATACAGATAAATGTCAGTTGTCGCATGTGATATATCGGTTGTATTGCGTAATGTATTGTTGTTGTTGTTGGGAAACTTGGGAACATTGGGAAATTGGTCAAATGTTTCAATGAAACTTCAGGGATTGTTGAAAAAGACATCAATACACACTTAGAAATAAAAATATTACAAAAAAAAGTGCACATAATAGGGGTTTCCTTTATATGGGTTCCTAATATATGTGCTTTCCAACTGAACTGATGGAAGTATATTCAAAGTCTATCATATAATTTATAAACGTAAGAGGGCATGTATGAAAACATAAGCGATACATTCAAAAGCAAAAGAAGAATCACTAGATCAGGTTACATACATGTTTAATTTTGTGTTTGGATACAAAGATTGCAATCGAGTTGTGAGAAATTGAGAAATTTTGTTTTTTTCTCAAATTTTTGTAACTAGACCCATCTCCCCCAAATCTCGAAATCGAAGTTCAAAATCCATAATTTTTCATGGAAAACATGAAGAATCATATATTTGTAACCACTTGACACCGGTTTAACGTGATTTACAACAAAAACATAGATTAAAAATTGAAAATGCTCATTGGATTGAATATGTGGGATATATCGGTGCTACCTGTGCGTTTCGTATCGCACAGGTGGTATACAAGATATATCAACTGATATTGTCGATATTTAAAACACTGCTTGCAGGAGCTGGAGGTGGAAATCACCTTTCTTTAAAAAGTAGAACTTTAATTTGTCTAGGAATCATCCAAACTATTATGTTTTAAAAAAAATTTGAGAGGTGTTGTATGTTTAAATTATATTCTCTGATTATTAACAGATATGCTTATATAAAGTTAAAGCTTTCTTATTTTTATTGCAAAAAATATGATTGATTTTAAGAATCTCAAAATAAAAGTTATATGAATTGTTATCTTTTTCTTGGTGGCAAAATGGGGTCTCCTATATATAGGCATGCTCACCTACGCACGTGCGCGCACCTCTGCACACATGTCATGGGCTAAAAATCCGAACGGTCCATGTGATGCGGCACCCCATGAAACTCCTGGGATCCAATTTTCACCCTGATCCAAAACTTTGGTGGGCCATAGCAAAGAGAAATGCAAATCAAGGGAAGAAATTGTTTTCTTTTGTCATGGCCCACCAAAGTTTTGGATCAAGGTAAAATGTTGGGCCTTAGGGGTTTCATGGGGTGTTGCAGTCACGTGGACCATTCAGATTTTGGGCTCACATCACGTGTGATGAGTTCTCATGAGAACTCCTGAGAATTGGTGCACAACTGATTGGCATTGGGCTATATATATATTATATATATATATATATATATATATATATATATATATAGGGAAATTTATAATGCGCGACGAGCTGACGATAAGCTCCCGTGAGGTCGAGCTGTGTGGGGCCCCACAGTGATGTGTTTCGACCATCAACACCCGTGCATTTGATGGGTACCCTTTAAATTATGGGATATCCCAAAAATCAGAGTATACGAAACTCAGGTGGGCCCTACCCATCTAAAATATGTGAAGACACCTTTAAAAACATATAAAAGCACTTGGTGGGGGCCACCTAAGTTTTGCATGCGCCTGAAACTTGGTCTGAACCCTCATTCAAGTGGGACACACATAATGGATGGGGCTGGATTTGTAAATACCTACATCTCGGCCGGCCCTCAAAATGGTTTATGAATGTTTTAATGGTGCACGGCCAATCTCCCCCATCCTACTTGTATGTGGTGTGGCTCACAAAAGTCACGGATTGACTTGATTTTTGAGACTTAGGCTCACGATGGAATGGTGCATCTAATTGATGGGGTAGATGTTCGAAACGCATCGCATCAGGGCCCCACACCAGCTCGACCTAATGGGACGTTAAAATCAGCTCGAGCGCATTGTACCTTTTCCCATATATATATAATATATTATATTATATATAATATTATATATATATATATATATATATAGAAGGTGATAACTAGTAATATATCCACTCCAGGAAGCAAAACAACTCTAAAACATGTTTGTTAGGAGTTGGAAGCAAACGGACTTCATAGAAAGAATTGCAGTTCCTACGAGAATCACCAATTGTGAAAGCTCAAATTCATAGTGCGAAACACAGGTCTACAACTCATTGACTTGACTCGAAACTTGGGCCGAGTCCCTCACTTGGCTAGAATCGAACTGAACTGAGTGCTATGAAACTCACTGGCAAGCTCGACTCAGCTTAGACTTAGCAGACTCGTGTGGTAAGGGGCTTTAAGAGTGGAGCTGGTCAATGAGGCGATGGTTCTTAGTGGTGGAGTTTCTTGGAAGAGACAAAAGGTGGCAATTAAGTGGCAAATGCAGTAGTCTTTAGGCGTTAATAATATAAGAGGTCAATGGGATGAGAAATCTGGGAGCCAACGACTTGACGGGATTGCTCAGAACCTTCATAGCCATCATGCTCCTGTAAAAGCTAGCAGACTTTTCGATCTACCGTGCGGTACCTCTAATTGGTCAACGTCTCGTGGCAAAAATGCGTGTGCATTTTTTAAAGAAGTAGGGCAGATTAGAGGAGAAGATTTTAATCGCACGTCCTTATGGCAAAACTTGGTGGCAAAAGAACTGTTGGTAAACGTTAGAATACTGGGTGTGCACTAGGGATAATAAAAAGCTATTGAAAAGGAAGATTTATCTTTCTTAATAGTTTTTACTTGGCTATGAGAGAGCGATAATTTTCGTTATATGTAGATAACTAGAAATAACTTTATCTTAAAAGAATCGATAGGAGCTATGGAAACGTGGAGAGGGAATCACGGAAATTTGAAGTTATGCACGGTAGAATCCCAATACTTCAATATTGTAGGACCGATAAGTGTAATTGACTGGAAAACTTGGTCGGTGTAATGGCTAAAGGGGAGATTCATTAACGGCAAGGGTGACAGCTTACTTTCTTCTTTCCCTGTTCCGTGTAGGCGACCTATGGCTCGAATCGACAGACTTGAGCTAAGTCAATTGCCCCCGTCGATGCATTTAAAAAAAAGATATTAAGTAGGAGCTAGGACTCGAACTTACAATCCAAATAGTAAAGGCAACAGTGTTCAACAGTTGGCAAATGCTGCTTTTGTGATATTCCTTGCCTATTTTATACTCATACATTATAACCAATGTTTTCAATATCGACAATATCAGCTGATATATCCCACAATATATCTTGTATCCCGCCTGTGCGATACGAAACGCACAGATAGTGCTGATATATCCCACGATATATCTTGTATCCCGTCTGTGCGATACGAAACGCATAGATAATCGATATACCCCACATATTCGATTCGGTGAGCATTTTCAAATTTTGATCTTTTTTTTGTCGAAATTATATTAAATTAGTGTCAAATGGTTACAAATCCATTAGCTCGTCATGTTTTGCATGAAAAATCATGGAGTTGGAGCTTTGATTTCAATAATCATTGGTTCTTCATGTTCTCCATAATTTATTTATTTTTTTCGAAATTTTGCTTCAACTAGCTGTCAATTGAGACTAATTTCGAAGTATTTAGGAGTATTTGATGAAATGATCATCACATACACTCTAATTTCGAAATTTGAGTGTAGGTGGTCCGTTTTGGAAAATTTTGGAAAAATTGAAAAATTTCTCAATTTCTCATCCAATTTCTAATGTGCTTGCAATGTTGCACTCCAACAATGAAATCAAGCATGAATGAGGGCTGATCTATTGATTTTTCAAGTTCTTGTCAATTTTCAAAAAATAAAAATCATTTTTAATTAAAAAAAAACTATTAAAATATTAGTTTTTTCGAAATTTCCCGCCAACCAGTTGTCAATTGAGACTAATTTTGAAGTATTTAGGAGTGTTTGATAAAATGATCATCACATATACTCTAAATGCTATGCATTCAATTTGAATATAGTTGCATTGGTTTAGTTAGAGACAACGCATAGCTTAGGATCCTATACAAAAGAAACCTATTACGTGCACTTCTTTTTTGAGATGTCATAATTTAAAAGTGTGTATTATGGTCTTTTTTAACAATGCCTGAAGTTTCATTGAAAAATTCAACCATTTTCTCAATGTTTCCCCATGTTTCCCAAAAAGTGCGATAAATTACTAGATACAAATGATATATCCCATGCGATAACCGATATGTGTATGTATCCCAAGGATGCAATACGTAACGCGATACCGATATTTTGAACACTGATTATAACTACCTATTATTAATAAAATCTTATTCGTAGTTTAATTATTAAATATTGAGTCAAGTGGAATAGAGTCTTTGAGTCGACCTGACCCGAGTCACCCGACTGGTTCTCAACTAAAGTTGAGTTTCAAGATTTTAAACTATGGTTTGAATCAGGAGCCTGAGGTGAAATGGAAGACTCCTGCAACTATGTTCTAAAGGGTCAAATGGTTTCTCATGATTTTATTTTTGTCTGGTGACTGATTTTAGTGGAGCACAATGCGTGGAACAAACATTCTCCTTGTCCAACTTGCAGTTTGAACTTCAATGCTTGTTGCTAGGATCTTTCTATCATGCTCCATTGTGTTCAAGTATGTTATATGTCCAAAGCAAATGGTCAATCCTTAGGAATTTAGGCTCTTCATGACCATGATTTAAATTTCTATGTTTCTCAAACTCAAGAACATTTTTATCTTCTTCTTAGGTCGATTTTTCTACAAAGCATCATAAACATTTCTTATAGGATTAGCTAATTGGCATAGGTCAGACACGGGCTTTCTGGAGTAAGCAAGTGGTTATTCATGTTCATTTGAAGTTCTAGAATTTGGTTTTATGATTCTTATAAGAATGATAAAATTCTCAATACTATGGCTCATTCAAACGCTTTCATCAATATTAGAGAATATAAGCTTAGCATTTTTCGTTAGTGGCTTCATTGTAGCATTTTTCATTAGTGGCTTCATTGTAGCATTTTTCAAAAGTCTTATCTGGTAACATCAGTTGGTAGAGAATGGATTGATCTCTGAAAGATTTCAAGAGAAACTGATGCTGGAAAAAAGAAAATGATGAATAGAGAGGACTCTTGAAGAACAAGGGATCTTCAATGAAGCACCATAGCTTCAGAACAAATGGTTGGATATGAAACAATTCATGTGGACGTGAGGAAAGGAAGTTCTTCTTATGAGTTTTAAGTTTAACTTCCTATCAATCCTCAAATTGGAGTGCTTGGTGAAAGAGATTTATTGGAGGCAATCCCCAAAGACACTCAACAGTGAACACAAATATCTAGCGCTAGATACATAGCATGTGTCTGAGTTGTATCTGTTGAGTTTTGTTTTTAGGGCCTTGGTGCCCTGTTGTGATGTTTTTTTTTTTTTTTTTTTTTGTTAAAGGGTCACTACCCTGTTCATATCTCTTAAATATTAAAAGAAAGTCTATAACTGTACCATGACTATTGATAAGCAGCTATGCTTATCGATAAGATTTTCTTGTATGCAACTTAAAAAAAATAAAAAAAAATCTATAAACAACCAACTGGGAACATCCGACTTTGTGAAGGTTTTTCAACATCTTCTGTCCTTACAATTTCGGTTGGTTCTAGTGTTGATGAAACAAATGAGATTTTGGAACTGGATAAAAAATGTTCTTTGTTTTACTAAATTCAACTAATCCATCCATTTATTACAAACTATTGTATCACTGCCTGCTTAGCTTATGATTAGTTTCTGTTTAAGAGTCTGTCCTTTTTGCTTTATATATCTTCCAACCAACTTTGCTTTTTCAAGCAAGCCCCAAACCTCAGGCGATGGCTAACCTTTAAGCATATCTTACCACTTGTTACCCATTTATGAAAAGAAAAACTTCATATAGGATACCCATATGGCGTAATTGCACATAACGTGTCAAGAATTATCAAGTGTTGTTCACTAGCACAACCTTAAACTGTGAAAATTTTAGTTTTGGAGAGCCTTTTATTCTCCAGTCACATTGGCTCACATTTCTGGCATTATAGTCATGTCAAACGTATATCTAACTCTGTGCACTGCAGGCCATCACATTGATTGGGAAGGAGGAGGGTATTAAGGGCTATTGGAAAGGCAATCTACCACAGGTATTTGATATTCCATAGCTCGCCAATTACAGTATGTTTTCATTTTGATGTTACAGTATTTTTATTTATTTATTTCAAATTGTATCAGGTGATACGCATAATTCCATATAGTGCTGTGCAGCTGTTCGCGTATGAATCTTACAAGGTATTAACAATTAAGATAGCTGTAGGTAGAGTGGCTAACAAATTTAATATGATCTATTATGGTAATTATTGGGATCGGTATTTTTTTTTTTGCAATGATCAAGACATGTGATCTTTCTTTTGCATTTTCGGATATGGAAACTTAATACAATCTGGTATGGTTTCATTTGGCCTGTCGGAACCAGTATTCAGTTTGCGATGTCCAAGACATGTGATCTATCTTTTGCATTTTGGGATATAGAAACTTTTCAGAGGGAAGGATGGGGAGCTCTCTGTTGTTGGGAGACTGGTAGCAGGGGCTTGTGCTGGGATGACCTCCACTATTGTAAGTTCTACTAAGCTCTCTGGCTTGGTCTCCCTCGTTTATTTATTTATTTATTTATTTTATTTATTTTATTTTTTTCTTTTTGGGAAACGATGATCACTTTATTAATAAACGGCTGGAGCCAAAGAATACAAATAAAAGAAAAACAAAGAAAAAACAATTACAACTCTAGCCACAAGGCAGGAAACTGATCTATGCCCAAAACACTGGATACACTCGCCCATTTCATGACATTCAATTTTGCCCGATTGAAGACTTCCAAAAGGCGCCCCTTTCTATTCCTGAAAGACCAACTGTTTCTTTCCATCCAAATGCTCCAAATCTTGGCTAGAAGACAAAGATGCCAAATACGTTTCCCTTCCTCTCTTCCAAGCTCAAAACAGCTGACCATTCCATGCCACTCCTAACAACATAAAGAAACTATGCCAAATCTTTGTCTCCCTCATTCTCACCTGCTGCTTCCATTCCAGTACTTTCTTTTCATGCTTACCATTGTAGTGCATGTTTTTTCTTCAGGTCACATATCCTTTAGATGTCCTGCGGTTAAGGTTAGCAGTTGAACCTGGATCCAGAACGATGTCTGAGGTGAAAGCTTTTATGTTCAATAATGTTTCATAAGACAGGCATTGCGATTTTTTTTTTTTCTAATGCATGCTATTAATGGGTTATTTTTAGGTTGCACTCAACATGCTAAGAGATGAAGGACTTGCTTCCTTTTACAGTGGTCTTGGACCTTCACTTCTTGGAATTGCACCCTACATTGCTGTGAACTTTTGCATTTTTGACTTGTGAGCCTACCATTTCGGATGTTCTTTTATATTTATAGAGGAGGTAACCAAAAATCAAAGCTAATCTGAAATAGCATTTGTTGGTATGTAAAATGCTAGGGTCAAGAAATCTCTACCAGAGAAGTATCAAAAGAGGCCTGAGTCATCTCTTGCAACTGCTTTGTTATCTGCGACCCTTGCTACACTGATGTGCTATCCTTTGGACACTGTGAGAAGGCAGATGCAAATGAGGGGTTCACCATACAGGACTGTTCTGGATGCTTTTCCAGGTAAATTATGTCACCTCTAACCATTACAAACTTGCCAACATAACCGATTGAATTGATTGATTTTGCTAGCTTCATTTAGTTGGGTTCTAATGTGTTCTTTAAGGCACAATTTCAGTTAGGTTGTAGCTGTCTTAATTGTTCCCTAATTGTAGAAAATATCATTATCGAAATCATTTTCATATATTTCTATCATTTATTTATTTTTCTATTTCCAACAGTACCTTACATGATGTGTCTTTCAAAGAAAAAAGAATACATGATGCATTTTTGTCAACAAATATGGAATGTTTGATCTGTTGGAAGTCAGAAATATGAATCCACTTGCTGTTTAGAATATCGTGTTTTGTGCATAGTGGGATATTTTCTATCATCTTCCTCATTTCCAGATCAGTATTTTATTGTGCTTGAATTAAATATCCTCCTGTAACATATTTTGCTTATTTGGACTATCTACCGCTTGAAACATAAGTACAGAAACAAGAGGTCTTCAGCTTGTCTATTTCCTTTACTTGATACTCTAGGGGGAACGGAAAGAAACTCTTAAATCTTCTGCCTAACAGCAAACATTCAGGATGGCATCTATATGGTCTAGTCAGATGTGTTCATGGGACTTTCATGAGGCCTCTGGGTTGCTGGATTCCTTTGCAAGTTCCAACCAATGTTAAAAGCTTGAAATCAATTCAAAGTTGATGAGAATCAAGTCCAAGTTGACTTGGTTGAGTACTTGAATCACCACCACCACCACCATCACCAAAGCCTTTATCCCAATGGGGTAGGCAGTTGAGTACTTTAATTTGTTTTAAAGCTTATGTGGTTGTTGGAAATTTCATCTCAAGCAACCGATTGGGCGTTTTTCTTTTTTTTCTTTTTTTCCTTTTTTTTTTTTCTGTATATTTATTTAGCATATTGATCACTCAATTTTGTTCTATTGCCCATCACATTCTTTAGGTTTTTATAGGAACTTTGTTCCCCCACTCAACCATAGTCTTAATTGAGTTTTGAGTTGCATTGAGTTCTTAAACTCTGCTATCAACCAATTGTTATCCAGTTGGATTTTGACAATCTCGCCTTTGATTGGTAGTCTCTCTCCCACACTCACTCATTTGAGGGGGATTCATCCATGTTCCATAATGCAAATGTGATGATTATTCATTTATGCAGCCCCCCTTAACCTTTCAAATGTTGTGAGGCTTATCCATGATTCTGTATGCACCCTTGATAAGAATCAAGTCACATTGTGAAGCTGGAGATTCTTTTATGGAGTACAATGGGGGCAATGAAGTGTGCAAAGTGTGAATCTTTTCCACTATTCGGCAACTTGAGCTGGACAAAACTACAAACTTTAAAAGTGAAATCAAAGATGTAAGGAGCAAGAGTTTTTTTTTTTTTTTAACTTGCTGGATGAGCCATTATCTTCCACGTTTCTTCAGTTTTCCCTCGAAATAATTCAGAACCAAATATCTGGGTGTTTGCGAACATTTTGAAATTGAAGGCAGCTTGCCTTGGTGGTGTGAGGCCACCTGAGATTCTGGGCGGGCTTGCCTTGGTGGTGTGAGGCCACCTGAGATCTGGGCGGGCTTGCATTGGTGGTGTCATTTATAATTCTAATTTGGAGATTGTGTGATTTTTAATGCATGTAAAGAAAGAACTTGGAGTTAAAGTTGCCCAGGGGGAGGGGATGAACAAAGAGTTTCTATGTTTGGGTTGACTAATCAGCATTCAAGGCTCACACTCTTCCATTTTTGTGGATGGGCTTAATGTTTCTCACTTGGTGAACCACCTATAAATCTAGGAGATTTAAAGTCTGACTCTTTGAATTTTCATGATTAGTGGTGCTGATTTTAGTTATCTAGTGGGCAGAGGCAGTCCTGTATCCAGCCTGTGTCCAATGATACTGCAGTTCTCAGTTTAGTTCATGTAGTCTTCTGTTGTGCAACTGTTGATCTCTGTTTTCCTTTGCTGCCTTCCCCCAGCCCCCTGGCCCCTCTCCCAGTTTTCCTTCCCCTCTCCTCTCCTTCACCACTCTTACATGATAGGCTGGGCCCGCTCTTTTTGTTCCGGGCATGCCCGAATGGTTGTATATTTTGTCCATTTAATATATACAGTTGGTGGCCTGTTCCACCTTTTGCAAAATAAATAAATAAATAAATAAATTAAAATAAAATTGTTGATCTCTGATTTGCTTCCAACAGAAATTGCCTATTGCGAAGGAAAGCAATCTTCTGATTGCCCCAATGTGAATGCAGGTATTGTGGCACGCGATGGTTTCATTGGGTTGTACAGGGGTTTTGTACCTAATGCATTGAAGAATCTCCCAAACAGCAGGTTCGTTTCCACCCCCTTGCATCAGCTGAGTGCTTCACTCGTATAATCGCCCTTTAGAACTTTACTGTTAATACATTTACCCGAGTATTTTCTATGTCATGCTCAGCTGGGTGCTGACCAAATTCCAAGTTGATTTTAGTTTCTTAAACTTTAATGGTAACTCTGCTCTTGTTAACACCTGAAGAATTCTTTTGCAGCATTAGGCTGACTACCTTTGACACTGTAAAAGGTCTGATTGGAGCCAGTCAGAAAGAGCTTCAAAGAATCATGGAAGAAAACCAGGCAAAGTTAGTAGGCTGAAGCACCTATATGTGCCTTTGCTTTTCATGTGATTTTTGTTTTGCCAATCACAATTTTTTTCACTTAAAGTGGAACAAGTTCCATGAGGTCTTGTGTATGATATCCAGGAACCTAGACTTGCTTCCAATACCTAGTTCTAAATTGTATCACTCGGAGCTCGATGTATTGAGTCCTGAATTTTGCAGATTTTTTAGTATTACTCTAGTCTCTCTGTGCTTCGTGACATGGAAACATTTTCTGGCTGTAGAAGAGAGAGAGAGAGAGAGAGAGAGAGAGAGAGAGATAGATAGAGAGAGAGAGAGAGAGAACCTCCCCCTGCTTCGTAACATGGAAACATTTTCTGGCTGTAGAGAGAGAGAACCTCCCTCCCCCCTCCTCCCCCCCCCCCCCCAATAAATAAATAAACCCAATGACATGCAAAAAAATATCTACAATGTGTATGCATATCCTCTTTTGGCTTATATTAGATATTACACATCAATGCCTGGTTCTGAATCACTGGTGCTTTCATTGGGGCATGCATTCTGTACAGGTGGGCCCCATCACACATGGATCTAAAATCTCCTCCTATTGAACAATCTGAGCATCTAACCAGTGCCATTTCATTTGGACCACTGGCTATATTTCCTCATTGAACTGTCCAATGTGCAGCAAATGGAAGAACTCTGGGCGGCATTGCCAGCCATGGTGCCACAGATGAGTTGTCTAGGTCCCCAAAATCCTGGCCTCATCTATAGATGTTTGTTAGGGACGCCCTGTTGCTCGTGAGTAGACAGCAGCTGAGGTATGGGCGAGCACCAGGCGATTAGACCCACCCTCGAGCTTTCCAGTCTGTCTTGTGATCACCTTTCCATTTAATATATTTATCTTTCTGTCTTGTGAGCACCATCTCAAGGTCCCCACCCCCCCCCTGAAAGTCAGTGTGTAGCAGTGGAACATGTCTCCTTACAAGTTACCTTACACATGGTTCAGTTGGGACTGGATACAGACAGTTCATCTGCCGGCCTAACCTTAATGGTCGGCAGCAGGATTCACGATGGACGGTCCAAAATGAGATAAATGGCATTTGTGCTGGGGAAAATGCCAGGCCAGAAAAAATGCCATGACACACCATATGGCAGGAATGGATCCTCATTGGATGGTAGTCAAAGCTGAAATTAACCACTCTAAAAACCCACATGGTCATTATTTAAAGATTCAGGTTCCTTGAGATTGACCACCCATTTGATTTATATGCATCCAAATAAATAAGGCTTGTAAGTTGTCTGGCTCCCCAAATATTGTAAACAAGGTGGCGCACCCGATGAGTTGATTAGGTTAATTAAATCCGAATTTAGCTCCTCAGACCCCGACCCATGTCCTCTGATTCTTCTACATTGAAGTCTTTGCTAAGCAACCATCGCTTCAGAATACAGCTCTCCTCCCCTTGGTGGCATCCAACAGCTCCTCATTGTGCATATTAAAATGACTTGCCCCCCTAAAGAAAATGAAATATTAATAAGAAATGGACGCTGAGGACTCTAGCACCCTGGAATCCCACTATTATATTATTTCATCGTTCTAAGATACCATTTTAGATTATTGAATTTGGTATAATAACATTTTTGGATTTTTAAACTTGGTTTCCTACCTTTTATTTTCTTCTTTTGTTGGTAAGCATTTGGCAGGACCCATACTGGTTGTTGTAGAGACAAAATGAAATTACAGCACTGATCAAAAGTCAAATCAATTATGATAGGCATGGTTAGCATACATCTACTTCTGATAGAGATAATTCAAAACTTAAATTTATGAAATAATTTTAAAATAAATAACTCAGAAATTGAAATAATATTGAATAATCGAATAATGAACAAAGTAACAAAAACATAAAGTATATAAAATAAAAAAAAAATATATAAAATTGGAAGAGCTTAGGCACATTATTAAAACGTTGTCTTAAAGATAGATAAGCCTCCATTATGGATTTGGAATGATCACCCAATGTACTGGGTGACAACTTTTTGCCTCTATGATATATCAGTTCTCAAGAAGATGAACGATTTTAAATTAGGCGCACTTTAGATATTTTCCCAAAAATGCAAAAGAAAAAGAAAAATGAAATAAAAAAAATCCATCTAGCATTGTGTTAAGTCAATCTTGGATGCATGGTGGTGCAGTTAGGTGCACATGGTAAATAAGTGTAACATAAACTTTTTCCATAATTCAGTCCTAAATGGGAATGATTTAATATAAGGGTTATTTATCATTTCTCCCTTTTTGACATGGGACAAGGGAATTATTTTAAAAGCTAAATATAAAGCCATAAAAAGACAAATGCACTAAAAGACAAAATTACTTTCATTGTTTCTTTTCTTATTTTTTTATTATTATTTAAAAAATCACTTTTAATATCAATTCCTGCATCCTCTCTTAATCATTAGTGGCTTCCCTCTCAGGCTGCATTTAGATGCCCAAGTGAATTGAATCCTGAACAACCACAATTGAATTTGACAGTTTATCCAAATACTCCTAATATGTGTACCAAATCAAGTAATCTTATAATAGATGTGGTCAAAATCCAGCCTCTAAAACTCTAGAGAAATTCAATGTCCACCACAATGTCTCCACTTATTTAGAGCAGATGTCTCAACTTGCAATTTTTTTTTAAAAAATTTATTTATTTTATTTTATTTTTTTGCAATTTCAAAAAGTACATTAGAAAAGCATAGAAAGAACAAACAGATCATGCACCTAATGACTATATTAGTAATGCAATTTCAGTAAAATAAAACCATAGTCGCAAAGGCTCCTTTTGTCGCTATCCCAATGCACAGTTGCAAGATTCCCCCAAGCATCCCGGCAAGATGACCATTGATTAGGCCATTTTATTAGTATATAGGGACAATACCAATAGCTTTCCAATGGGCCAAACATTAGCCGAATTCCTGTAACCCCTTTTAAAAAATTATATAAATGTCAAGTGATTGAATCTATAGATAAAATGCACGCACCCATGCATAGCATCCTCAATACAAGGGGCCCAAACCAAAGGTACCACCAAAGTTGTAAGCTGATGGGCCAAGAAATCAAGGCCACCCAGAATGTCGCCCTCATCATCGGCGTCACCGGGCTGGTCGGCAAGGAGCTGGCCAGGAGCCTAACAACGAGATCTGAATGGAAGATCTACGGCATCGCTCGCAGGCCGGATGGTTTTCCCAGCCAAGGCTACAAGTACCATTTCATCTCATGTGACCTCCTAGACCCTGTAGACACCATGGAAAAGCTCTCCTTGCTAGAGGATGTTACCCACATCTTTTGGGTCACTTGGGCAAGCCAATTCCCATTGGGAAGCAAGGAGTGTTGCGATCAGAACCAGGCCATGATGTCCAATGTCCTCAATGCAATCCTCCCAAGAGCCAAAGCATTGAAGCATGTGTCCCTCCAAACAGGTACCAAGCACTACATCCCATCAGCTGCTCCTTTCGATAGTGGCGGAGTTGTTTACTACGATGAAGAGAGCCCAAGAGTCCTTGAAAGTTACAACTTCTACTATGCCCTGGAGGATTTGCTCAGGGAGAGATTAACCAGCAATGTGGGATGGTCGGTGCATCGCCCGGGGCTCTTGTTAGGCAGTTCTCCAAGGACTGCATTTAACTTCATGGGAAGCCTATGTGTTTACGCGTCCATTTGCCGGCATCTAAGCCTCCCTTTTGTTGTAGGGGGTGCAAGGATGTGTTGGGAGGAGGCGTATATAGATGTGTCTGATGCTCGGCTAGTGGCCCAGCAGCATATCTGGGCATCCACTGATGATAGTGTATCATTGGCCAGTGGAGAGGCGTTCAATGCGGTCAGTGGCTCGCCTTTCACATGGAAGGAGATCTGGCTGGCTCTTGCAGCGAAATTTCAAGTGGGAGTGCCTGAAGAAATGTTCGTGGCCAGTTTCACATTCTCAGCTGCAATGCATGATAAGGGTCCAGTCTGGGAGGAGATTGTGGAGAAAGAGGGACTCAAAAGGACACAAATGGAGGAGCTTGCCAATTGGTGGTTCATGGATGCTGTCTTTGGATGCCCGGTGAAGATATTGGTGAGTCGGAACAAGGCAGAACGGCTGGGTTTTGGAACGAGTTTTGGGACAGTAGAATCCATCTTGTATTGGGTGGATTGCATGAGGGAAGAGAAACTCATTCCTTGACTTGAGAGGAGGCAGGAGAATGTGGTGCACCACAAAGTCTCTCAACTCTTCTTACCAAATAAACAAATGGGTGGTGATACTTCCAGCGAGGTTATTTGAATCATTTCATGTATAAAGAAATGAGGAGAGAGAGAGAGGAGAGAGAGAGAGAGAGAGAGAGAGAGAGAGAGAGAGAGAGAGAGAGGTGGACAAGGTCATTTTGGAAGGTCTGAATGGGTTCTTCTAATAGATTCACGTAGTTTGTAGTTTTCTTCATATATATATTGAGCTAAATTCGAATTAGACATTTGATGTGAAGTGTCTGAGGACATCTATCTCATCTGATGACAAGATGATCCGTTCTTTTAGTATTTTGGGTGTCATTCTTTCGGCTTTTTATTATATGTGAGACTGCGTTATGTGTTTTCACTCGCATCTCCTAGATGGTTCCACACCCATCAGCTAGATTGTGTACTGAGCATGACCCCAAAATCACAATCAATGATTGGGGTGATCTTTATCTATTTCCCCCCTGAATTTAGGCAGTTGATGTTTCCTTCTTAGACATCAATTTGATAGTCCCAGCTCGAACTGGCTGTAAGTGGGCAAGAAGGCCTTATCCCTGTCCCTAACTCATTTCAAGTTGGCCTTGTAAGTAAAAGAGTGATATAATCAAAGGTATGAAATACTCCATATATAAGGATATTTGGGTGCATAGAATCCAAGGGACAAAAAAAAAATGCAATTTGCATAATAACTATTGTAATATGGAACCCAATTTTGAGTTCTTGATTAGATAGCAGGTGGAAATCTCATGTGACTTTCAATATACTCATCTAATTTTTTGTGTCAAAAATTCATAATAAGATATAGATTTTACAATTTTCTTTACTATCCAAACAACAAAAATCATCCTATTAAAGGAAAACCTTCTTTGTTTTCATTATTTGGCATGAAATTCATGATTTCAAAACATGTTCTAAAAAATATTTTGACATATTCATGGAAACCGATACCAAATTTAAAATTGCTTTTAAACTACATACCATGTTGAATGGACCAGTCACATTATTATCAGGTCATTCATTCTTATGTATAACAATGACATCAGTGGATGATTGTAGTGGGCCATCAGGTTGTGCCGAGCCATTCACCACTGACTTTGGACAAGCCCACGCACTGGATTTAAAGCCCAGCCCGGTTCTCTGGTCAAATTTAGGGGTCCAAGCCCTAGCCGTACAGGGCAGGCCTGCCCAAAAATGCCCATTATGAGTTGGGCTCAGCCGAAATGGAGCCCAGGGCTGCTAACTTTCAGCCTCCCATGGGACGAGGATGTGTATACTTGTATGCCACACACAAGGTGGATTTGTCACCACCGTTTTAAAAGCTCTCTTCTAATTGGGCTTGTTATCTTTCCTCCGCGCCATTGAGCGATGAAAAGAACGGTAGAGAGCGTATAGAGGGTTGAAGTACATGGAAGAGGAGGAAGTAGAAGAAATAAAGCCTCATCCTCATTGTCGTGTCTTGTATTGAGAAAAAGGAAGATATGGCTTACGCTCTCAATCTCTCTTTTCCATCATTTTCTTCTACTTCCACTTCCACAAGAATCAGCTGTCCGTCCAGAGGACTAACGAACAGGATTTTCTGCTCCTCTCCTCCTCAATCCTACGGAGAATATGATGATGAAGATAACTGTAACGGCCAGAAGAAGAGGTAGTACCACTAACATCAACTCATTTCATTTCCTCCTCTGCTCTCTCTCTCTCTCTCTCATAATCTAGTCTTTATTTATTTATTTATTTTTTATAGACATTGTATTCATTTATGTATATTACTTTTTCTATGTTTGCAGGCTTCAAAAACCTAACCTGGACCCATCACGTACATTATTTGTTGAAAGATATGAAGATGGCACTATAAAGAGGTATCATCTCCCCTGTCCCTATTTACACTATACTACTGCTTTTTTTATTTTGTCAAAAGCTGATTTAAGGCCACATTTAGGTGGCATTAAGCTTGTTCCTTTTCACATTGGTTATGGATGAGTTAATGAGGCATTTGCAGGAAGAGATCCCATGGTGTATGTTGTTTGCAGATGACATAGTTTTGATTGAGAAGATGAGGGAGGGTGTAAACATGAAGCTAGATTTATGGAGGGGTGCTTTAGGATTTAAAGGATTAAAAATTTCTTGGAATATGGGGTGCAATTTTAGGGGCCGCTTGGACGCTTGTAACTTGTGTATAATATAAAGAAAGTTACAGGTAACTTTGAAACAGGTGGTGTTTGGGGGAAGAAAGTTACCTGTAACTTTCTCTCAACTTGTAACTTTTTTATAGGAGAAAGTTTTTTTTATAGGAGAAAGTTGTGAAAGTCACACTGGTAGTGAGGCTGAGGCTCTCTCTCTCTCTCTCTCTCTCTCCGTGTGTGCGTGCGTGCCTTAAAATAAAAATTACAGGCATCTAAACATGCCCGTAGTAACAATAGGAGTGGAATAGGAATTAGTTAAGATTGCTTTACAAGAAGTTTCCCAAAATGACCACTTTTGGTATCTTGGGTTGATATTGCATGAGGGTGGAAAGATTGAGAAGGATGTTGCCCATAGAATTCAAGTGGGGTGGAAGAATTGGAGATGTGCATATGGAGTTTTTTGTGATCATCGTGTACTACTCAAATTGAAATGGAAATTTATAGGATGGCTATACACCTAGCCATGCTTTATGGAACAGAATGTTGGACAGTTATGGAACAACATGTTCATAGGACGTGTAGCTGAAATGAGGATGTTGAGATGGATGAGTGGCTAGACAAGGAAAGATAGTATTAAAAACAAATGCATCTGAGTGAATTTATGAGTGATACCAGGTAATCTAGGAGGGTGCACCTAAATGCATATCCTTGAGGCATTTTGCCTACTTTTTAAGTTAAGAATCTTCGCAACGGACCTAATGCCTAGCCTTGGGGCATTTTGCTCACTTTTCATGTTAAAAGTTCAAGGATGGGCATGTCGCCACTTTCCTAAGTACAAATATGGGCAAGGGCCCCTAAATGCATATCCTTGAGGCATTTTCCCACTTTTCAAGTTTACAATCTAGGTAAGGGTAACTAAATTCCTATCCTTAAGGGTAAATAAATTCCTATCTTTGACTTAAAAAATCTTGGTGAGGGAACAAAAATGCCATTTATTGAGGCATTTTACTCACTTTTCCAATTAAAAAAAATAATCAAAATAAGGGTGCCTAAATGCCTTTGCTTGGGTCATTTTGCCCATTTTCAAGTAATAAAGCTGAGTGAGGGCACTTAAATGCCTTTTCATGAGGCATTTACCCTTTTCTCAAGTGAAAAATCTAGGTAAGGCACCTAAATTCCATCTGTTAGACATTTTACTCACTTTTCAAGTTATAAATCTAGGTAAAGGCACTAAAATGCCAACCGAAAAAGCATTTTGCCTACTTTCAAGTTAAAAATCTATGTAACGGCTGACAGTAGGTCTTTAGGACTTACTCTCTTAATTTTCTTAATTCTTAAGTAACTTACAAGCAATCCTGTTTAGATGTAAATTGGAAGTTACTTACAGGTTAGTTGGTTTTTGTGTTTAGGTAACCTGTAAGTTAATTACAGGTAAGAAATGTATATTTGCACTAAGTAGAGCATGGAGTAGGGAATCATTCCAAAATTTGATTGACACATGAGAGAACTTGGCACAAAGCATCCCATTTTGTTAAGCCCATGTAGATGAATAGTTGAGCCGATTCTTTGGCTAAACTAATCATTAGGTGGGCATTAAAAGTGGGCACATGTATTTAAATTACCTATAATGTGGAACAATAACTTAAGGGGCCTGTTTGGATGCCTGTAACTTTTTTAAGTTGTAAGAAAGTTATATGTAGAAGTAAGTTACAGTTAATCCTGTTTGGATGTAAGTTGTAACTTACTTACATGTAACTTTGTTTTTGTATTTGGATAACCTGTAACTTTGTTACAGGTAATAAGTTGGATATTCACACTAGATAGAGTTGAAATAGGGAATCGTTGAAAAATCAGATTGACATGTAAAAAAGATGGGATAAAATTATTCCATTTTATTAAGCCCATGTAAATGAATAGTTTGGCCGATTCTTAGGTTAAACTAATCAACAGGTGGGCCATAAAAGTGGGCCCATGTTTTCGAAATGCTAGTAATGTGGGCAAAAAACTTGAGGTAACATATCTAAGCAAAAATTTTCATTTTCTTCACAAGATATGTTTATAATGCTGTAAGGGAAAGAAAGACAAAAACAAATAACATCAAACTAAAGTAATCTATTTAGGAACTATGTTCTCCAATTATACATGCCTTTGGGCAGGGGACACTATGAAGGAACCCACGTATAAGATTCGGCCGATCTGAAAGGAACCTAAAAGCTTTATACATCATGTCTTCATCGATAGTTGTCATGTTCTTCAACTCCTCTCATAATTTCGTCGTCATAAGTGCAACATTAGTTGATGACTTAGAGCGACAAATTTATCATTGATCACTTAGAGGAAAGATTGATGATTTTCCTTCATACACTTAGCCATCATGTAAAGAACCATATTATGCAGCATCATTTCAACCATGCTGAGGAAACGATTAGTCGTCACTTCAATAGGATGCTTAACGCAATCGTCGGGCTACATTTCGAATTTCTAAAACCGCCCGGGAATGGGTTGTCTCTTGAGATATTGAATAGTACGAGGTTTTTCCCTTATTTTTAGGTTAGTAAGTACATATTTTGCATTTTATAAATTCTATCCTAAAGTAAGGAAAAATTAGTTATACTTATTTTCCTTAAGGTTGTGTTGGAGCCATAGATCGCACACACATTCCAGCCATGGTCGGTTTGAAGGAGCAAGCTAAGTGGCGCAATCGAAAGGGATATATCTCCCAGAATGTCCTGGTAAGCTGTTCTTTTGATTTAAAATTTCAATATATACTAGCTGGGTGGGAGGGATCAACCTCAGATTCACGAATGTTAGCAGATGCTGTAAGCCGAAATAATAAATTGATTGTCCCAACAGGTATTAATTCAAGTCAATCAACAAATACATATTAATTAGTTAATATGTACATTAAAATTAAGTGACTTCGGGCTTATGTTTCTTGTAGGCAAATATTATTTAGTTGATGCTGGTTTTGCAAATATGCCCGGTTTCCTAGCACCATTCCGTGGAGTTCGATATCACCTTAAGGAATTCAGGCAGGGTTGCGAGCCAATGACGAAAGAAAGAGTTGTTTAATCTTCGTCATTCCTCGTTATGGAATGCTATAAAACATGTATTTGGAGTATTAAAAGCACAATTTCCTATATTGAAGACTGCCCCGACCTATCCTATGCGCACACAAGTGAATATAGTTCATGCATGTGTTATCCTGCACAATCACAGTGTGAATGAAAATCATGATCAAGATCTTGATTTGGAGTATAATAATGATAATAACGACGATAATATGGGAGAAGATGTGGACGCAAATGGAGATATTAACGGAGAATTCGAAGCTAGTGATAATGAGGATGAAGACGAATTTGAGAATGAATCCGTCATAGTTAGAAGGGAGAAGAAGCGATGGAAAAGTTTTAGACTTGCAATTGCATCTGATATGTGGGCAAACTATAATTCACGATGTAATGATAACTAAATGCTCATTAAATTTTTTTTTTTTTTTTTTAACGAATATTAATGCTCATATCCTGATTTTAGTCTTCGTATATGAATGTAATATTTTGTGGATGCAATTTAGAGTATATCTATTTTTAATTCCTTTTTTTTTTTTTTTGCAATTGATATATTTTAAGTAACTTACAAATGTGATATGTTTTTAAGGAATGACGCAACCTTTAAATCCAAGCAATAGTGGCCAAAAGACACAGATCAACTGGACCGACTATGTGGATGAATGTATGGCTAATATAGTAGTTGATGAAGCATTGTTAGGAAGAAAAACAAATAATGCTTTTAGAGAGGTCACTATTAACAAAGTGTGCAAAATGGTGGAGGAAACATTTTCCGTGTAGGTGAGTAGTGAGAACTGCAAGAATCGATTACGACTGTTGAAGAGCAAATATCTGTTGAATAAGCTTGCGCTGCGCAAGAGTGGATTTAGTTAGGACGATGAAAGAAAATACGTGATTGCCGAACTAGCGGTTTGGAATGAGTTAATACATGAAAAACCTGAAATACAAAAGATTAGAAATAAGCCATTCCCATTGCTTAAGCAGTTCGAGTTTTTATACGGAGACGATTCTGCCATGGGGAGTTATGCGCGAACTCCAGCTGATCTTGATGAAGAAGATGTTGTGCCAACTCATGCCTTTGATGATATCCAGTTATCTCCAGTTAACTCCAATACATATACATCATTTGCGCCCATGGATTCTTCATTTTGGGATGAGACACAATCTGAAACTCAACAATCTGGAGGAAGTAGTAAAAGGACTTCAAGAACCTCAACTCCAATGCTATCGAAGAAAAAGAAGGCTACTATCGGATCAACTGTCATAGAAAGATTTGATGGCCTTTGCGGGTTAATAGACAAATTTGTCGCCCTCAAGTCATCAACTGATGCTGCACTTATGATGACGAAATTATGGGAGGAGTTTGAGAATATGACAACTATCGATGAAGACATGATGTATAAGGCTTTTAGGTTTCTTTCAGATCGGCCGAATCTTATACATGGGTGCCTTCATAGTGTGTCCCCTGCCTAAAGGCATGTATGGTTGGAGAACATGGTTCTTAAATAGATTACTTTAGTTTGATGTTATTTGTTTTTGTCTTTCTTTCCCTTACAGCATTGTAAACATATCTTGTGAAGAAAATGAAATTTTTTGCTTGGATATGTTATCTCAAGTTTTTTGCCCACATTACTAACATTTCGAAAACATGGGCCCACTTTTATGGTTCACCTGTTGATTAGTTTAGCCTAAGAGTCGGCCAAACTATTCATTTACATGGGCTTAATAAAATGAAATAATTTTATCCCATCTTTTTTATGTGTCAATCTGATTTTTCAACGATTCCGTATTTCAACTCTATCTAGTGTGAATATCCAACTTATTACCTGTAACAAAGTTACAGGTTATCCAAACACAAAAACAAAGTTACCTGTAAGTAAGTAACAACTTACATCAAAACAGGATTACCTGTAACTTACTTACACCTGTAAGTAAGTTACATGTAACTTTCTTACAACTTAAAAAAGTTATAGGCATCCAAACAGGCCCCAACTGTAACAAAGTCACCTATAACTTTGTTACATTTTAGAGAAGTTACAAGCATCCAAACAGGCCCTAAGGTAAGCAACAAGGAAACAAAAAAAAAAAAAATCTTATTTTTGAAAACCGAGAAGCGAAAAGGTTTTTCTGTGTATTTGAGACAACCCAATGGGGTCGAATATATAGAGATTACAACCATCTATACAAGAAAGTAATAAACATAGAATCCCCTATCTATAGAAACAAGATATACAAGGTATGTGAGGTGTCTAACATCCCCCCTCAAACTAATGCTGGTCATCGACAAGTAATAGTTTGTCAACAAGAAACGAGTGGCGTGCAGACGTGAGGGACTTGGTGAGAATGTCAGCAATCTGATCATGGGATGCCACATGTGGAAGAGAAATGAGCCCAGACTGAAATTTCTCGCGAATAAAGTGACAATCAACTTCAATATGCTTCGTCCGTTCATGAAAAACCGGGTTAGAGGCAATCTGAATGGCACAGAGATTATCGACATGGAGTGGAGTAGGATTCTGTAGAGGAATGCCCAAGTCTGAAAGAAGTCTACGTAACCAGACAAGCTCACTACACGCAGCGGACATCGCCCGATACTCGGCTTCTGTACTCGATTTGGAAACAGTGGCTTGCTTCTTACACTTCTAAGAGATGAGAGAAGTGCCGAGAAAAACACAATAGCCAGTGATAGATCTTCGCGAGAGAGCGCATTCGGCCCAATCAGCATCCGAATAAGCACGAAGGTCTACAGTCGCCGTAGAGGAGAAGAACAGAGATCGATCTAGAGTTCCACGAAGGTACCGTAGGATGCGCAACACCGCAGTCATATGAAGAGTCCGAGGAGCAGAAACAAACTGACTGACGACTTGGACAGCATAGGCAATATCAGGGCGAGTCATAGTTAAGTAAACCAGACTCCCAACCAGACGGCGGTATAAATCGGGCTGTGCAAGTAGATCACCATCGTTACGGTCATAGTGAACGTCAAGTTCTAAAGGAGTCTGAACCGTTTTCTGATCCGTCAATGATGCTAAGGCGAGAAGATCCTTGGTATATTTATGCTGGCTGACCAGAATCCCATGGTTGGAACGTGAAAATTCAAGTCCAAGAAAGTATGTTAGATGGCCGAGGTCTTTCATCTTGAAGGATGATTGCAGAACTTTCTTTAAAGCCGAAATGCTAGTAGCATCACTACCAGTCAGTAGGAGGTCATCAACATAAACCAGAACAATAACAATGCCGTGAGCAGTGGTGCGCAAAAATAAGGATGGGTCATGACTACTTTGAGTAAAGCCAGCACCCGTAACCACATTGTGAAAGTGTTGAAACCATGCCCGCGGTGCCTGTTTGAGGCCGTACAGGGCTTTCTTTAGGCGACATACCTTATTGTCAGGAATTAAAGAGCCGGGAGGAGGTTTCAAATATACGGTTTCTTGGAAGTCTCCATGAAGAAAGACATTTTTCACATCATCTATCTGAGAGAGTGGCCATGGGCGAACAGAAGATATAGCCAGAAGAGTATGAACATTTTCGCTCTTGGTCACATGAGCGAAAGTCTCATCGTAATCAATTCCGTATTCCTGTTTGTATCCCTGAGCGACAAGTCGAGCCTTGTATCGATCCAATGATCCATCAGACTTGAGCTTGACAGAATAAATCCATTTGCTACCAATTAGTTGTTGGTCAGCGGGTCGAGGGACAATGTCCCACGTATGGTTATCATCCAATGCCGCAAGTTCTTCTGCCATAGCCTTCTTCTAACAATCATGAGTGGCCGCCTGAGAATATGTAGGAAAGAAACAGTATTTAGAGTAGCATTCATGGCAGACATGGAGCATATCAAGCGATCAGGCGCTCGATGTTTACGAGCAGAACGACGTATCGAGGTAGGTTCAGGATCCGCAATAGGTACAGTAGGTTCGGGTTGAGTAATAGGTGGTGGATCTGTACGTGGTCGACGTGAGTAAACCTGCAATGGACGAGGGAGAGTACTCGAGGCAAACGGAATTTCAGAAAAGGTGGTTAGACCAGAAGATTTTGGAGTGTGCGGAGGAGGAAGAGATGAATGAAAGGCAATATGTTCAAGAAAAACAACATGTCGTGAAACCCAAATACGACGAGAAACAGGGTCATAACATCGAAAACCCTTTTGAGTTTCCCCAAATCCCAAGTACATACATTTGACCGATTTTGGAGATAGTTTATTACGTTCACGTGAAGCCAGGTGAACATAACAAATACAACCAAACACATGGAGTGTGGAATATGCAGGAGGTAAGTCGGTGAGAACAAAGAGGGGGGATTTACCATTCAGAACTTTGGTTGGCATCCGGTTAATCAAGTAGACTGAATGTAACATGGCTTCTGCCCAGAAAGAATGAGGAACACTCATAGCTGTCATCAGGGTGTTGGCAGTTTCAGCAATATGAACGATTTTTCCGTTCAGCCACCCCGTTCTGTTGTGGAGTATCAGAACAGGTGGTCTGATGAATAATCCCATGACCTTGAAGAAATGTACGAAATTCAGTTGAGAGATATTCCCCCCCTGAGTCAGAGCGGAGAGTTTGAACTGGAACTCGAAACTGAGTTTCCACCATAGAGTGAAATAACTTGAATTTTTTAAAAACCTGTGACTTTGATTGCAGAAAGTAAATCCAAGTGTACCGTGTGAAATCATCAATGAATATAACATAGTATCGTAACCCAGAGAGAGACATAATTGGTGATGGACCCCAGACATCCGTATGCACAAGTTCAAACATAGAAGATGATTTTGTAATACTTAAAGAAAAGGGAATACACTTACTTTTTGAAAGACAACAGGAAGAACAAGAGTAATCCAAATCATTTTTATTAAGAGAAATATTCCCTAACATGCCAGATGAAATTAACTGAAGTAACCGATCCGAATGTGGATGACCCAGGCTAAAGTGCCACAGTTTCCACAATTTATTTGCTGAAGTACTATCTGATGAAGATGGAGAAAAGAAACAACGAGCCGGAGTGATAGATGGATCAAAGTCCAGTACATACAGACGACCATGTCGCCTACCCTTCCCAAGTACCTTCCCCGTTGCCAGATCCTGCACAAAACAACAGTTGGAAGAAATATGACTAAGCAGTTATTGGATGTGAGTTGACCAACTGAAATTAAATTGGAGGAGAGGTTAGGGACATGAAACACATCACGAAGAGTGAACTGGCGATGAGCAGAAGGAGAGAAAATCAATGATCCAACGAACTGAATAGGTAGTCTAGTGCCATCCGCAGTAGAAATAGCCTGATTGTCGGTATAGGGACGAATGTCGCGAAGATGGGATACATCACCGGTCATATGATTAGAAGCACCCGAATCGAAGAACCATATAGAAGATGGGGATATACCTGACATACCAGCGGCAGAAAGGGCCTGAAAATTTGCCGGAGCATCGCAGGAGTCAACGGAGATGAAAGACCTTCAACAGAAGTAGTAGATGCAGAATCACTAACAGATGGCTCGGAAGAAATAGTGGCAGCCGTAGCAGAAAGAGCACGACCACGGCCACCACGTCCACGGCCGAAAGAAGATGCATAAGCTCGTGTACGGCAGTCCTGAATACCATGACCAGTCCGTCGACAATAAGCATCATTCCTTGCATTGAGCGACAACATGACTCACCTAGTTGCACCCGTGACCAGTGTTCAAAATATCGGTATCGCACTATGTATCGCACCCTTGGGATACAGATACGTATCGGTTATCGCATGGGATATATCGTTTGTATCGCATAATTTATCGCATTTTTTGGGAAACATGGGGAAACATTGAGAAAATGGTTGAAATTTTTAATGAAACTCTGGGGATTGTTAAAAAATCCCTTAATACACACTTTTAAATCATAACATCTCAAAAAAATATGCATATAATAAGTTTCCTTTGTATAGGGTCCTAAGCTATACGATGTTTAACTGAACTAATGCAATTATATTTAAATTGAATGCATGATATTTATAAATATATCTTAGTCATGTATGAAAACACAATCAATTCATTGAAAAGTAAAAGAAGAACTGAATAAGTAAAATTTGAGAAATATACATATCAATGATGGGGACTAGTTGTGGTCTAGACCCACATAGAGTTGCATGGTGGCTCGTAATCATCATCTCCATCTCAATTTGGAAGCAGTTTTACATTCCTCCCATTGGTGTGGCCTACCATAATTTTTTAATCAAACAGCTTTTGTATGTACGGATCAATGGATCAATGGATGAACGGTGGATTTTACAGGCCCTGAAGTGACGTCGCCAAGTTCTATAGGGCCCACCATGATGTCTGTTGTATCCACACCGTCCATCCATTTGGAGATATCATTTTAGGCCATGAGAAAAAGAATGAGTCAGATCCAAAGCTCAGGTGGACCCCACCATAGAAAACAGTGGAGAGAGGGACGCCCACCATTAAAAATTTTTAAGGGCCACAAAAGTTTTCAATCAAGCTGAAATTTGTTTTTTCCCTTCTTTCATGTCTGTCTTAACTTATAAACAGGTTGAATCTTAGATAAACATCACAGTGGACCTTAGGAAGGTTTCAACAGTGGGCGTCCCTCTCCCCACTGTTTTCTGTGGTGGGGTCCACTCCAGATTTGGATCTGACTCATTTTTTGTCTCATACCTTAAAATGATATAGCCAAATGTATGGACGGTGTAGATACAACACATACATCATGGTGGGCCTCACAGAACTTGGTGCGTCACTTCAGTAGCCAATCTGGCTACGCAACCTGTAGTATCTTCGCGTCCGGACGCGGATTGCGTACTACCCCTGCCCGTCCCTAGCTCCGAACGTGCAGTTCTGTGGGTGGGCCCACCATGATGTATCTTTACATCCAAGCCGTCAATCCCTTTTCTCAGATTATTTTAAGGCATGAGCACAAAAATGAGGCAGATCCAACGCTCAAGTGGACCACACCAAATAATAAGCTTGGTTGCATTAAAATGCACAAAGCATTAAATGTCAGTTGCTTTAACGCTGGTGGTCGGTGTTCTGTGGGCCCCACAATAATGTATTTGTTTCATCCATTCCGTTCATCCATTTTTACGGATCATTTTAGGGAAGAAATGATGGGAAGAAATAAATATCAGGTTGATCCAAAGCTTTTATGGCTCCCAAAACGTTCTTAATGGTCAATACTCATTCAACATTGTTTCCTGTAATGTGGTCCACTTGAGTTGTGGATATGGTTTAATTTTGGTTTCAACACCTAAAATAATCATTAAAAACGGATGGATGGCGTGGATAAACCACATACAATCACGGTGGGCCCAACATAGTTTACTCAGTAAGATAAAGAGCGTACTACGCTCAGTACGCAATCCCACCCGTCATTGACGGGGCACCTAAAGTCACCAAGTTATGTGGGTCCCACCATGATGTATTTTTTTGTATCCACACCGTCCATACATTTGAAGAGATCATTTTATGGCATGAGCCAAAAAATAGGTCAGATCCAGAGCTCTAGTGGACCCCGCCATAGAAAACAGTGGAGAGTGAGGCCACCATGAAGTCTACCGTTGAAAAGTTCTCGAGGCCCACAGAAGTTTTAGATCAAGATGATATTTGTTTTTTCCATTCATCCATGTCTGCGTGATCTTATGAACAGTTTGGATGACAAATAAACATCACCGGGGGCCTTAGAAATGTTTCAACGGTGAAATCAATATTTCCACTGTTTCCTTTGGTATGGTCTACTTGAGCTTTTGATATACTTCAGTTTTAGGATCAACCGCTAAAATTATCTGGAAAAACGTATGGACGGTGTGGATAAACCACATGAATTCACAGTGGGCCAACAGAGTTTACTCAGTACGATGAGAGTGTACTGAGTAACTCGGTACGCGTCCCGATTTCATAAACCCATCCGCGCCCCTCTCCTTCGCATTCCCTCTCCTTCACGAACGCATGCGTTCGGGAGCAGCGACGTTCGCGGCGAGGTTTCCTGCCTGATTTCTCGCCGGAATCTCGGAATAATTCCCATAGACCATCTCCTATCACCGATCTTCGCCGCAGCCCACAGGTACTCCGATTTATCTCTCTTTTTTTCTTCTTTTTTTTTTTTGGATTCTTCACATATACGCAGCTTTTTATTGTCGGTTGTGGCGACGATATATCGTGCGATATCGCCGATATATCGGCCGATATCTGGATTTTGGGTTTTTTGGTCTCTTCCGGGGGTTATCGCTAGGGTTTCATCTCGCAGGGGTGCGATAACGATAATATCGGCCGATAGTATCGATATTTCGAACGCTGCCCGTGACAAGTCAAAGGAGAGGAACTAGAACCACGTGTTGGTGGAGTTGTGGACACAGCAAGCACCATATCAGATGAGCCCGGAGTTGAGAGAACTTTCAGTCGTTGTTCCTCAGCCAATAAATCATTAATAACCGAATTCAATGAAGGAGTAGGGCTACGGTTCAAGAGAGCAGCCTGACAATGCTCAAATTCCGGACGCAGCTTCATAAGAAACTGTCGAACTTGCGCACTCTCGCGCATAGTTTGGAATATCTTAAAATCATGAGGAAATGTTGGATCCATCATAGTCATCTCAGTCCAAATTGAGACAATTTTGGAGTAAAAAGATTGAATACTGTCGTCAGTTCCAGGCAGTATAATCGAGCCGCATTACTCTGTTGATAAATTGTCTGGAGATGGTCCTACATTGCCTTAGCAGTGCGATGAGGTGTGAGGCCAACGGCAATGGACCGATCGACAGAATCGAGAATCCAGGTAATAATCCGTCCATTTTTCGTTTCCCAATCAGCTAATTTGTCGGCATCTGTGGAAGTGGGGATAGTAACAAATCCATCAATTAATCCCCACAAACTACGACCCTTGAGGAAGTTTTGAAAATGGATGGCCCATAGAGAATAGTTGGTACCATCAAAACTACAACGTGGGGCCTCTGTACGTGATGAGTTATTCTTCATTAATGAAGTGATGTAAGCACCCAAGGAGTGGCAACAGAAGAAAAGTTTAGATGTTTGTACAACAGGAATAGCAACAGGGGCTCAGGTTCTGGAGTAACAGATGAACAGGTGCGGAACAGATGAACGGATCTTGGTCTGGAACTATATTAACAGAGGAGCGTGGGGCGCTGGAGTGAGTTCTGGATCTGGAACTAGATCTGGATCAGGAGCTGGAGGGGCGTTGGAGTTGGAGTTGGATCTGGATCTGGACGCAGGTGAGTAGAGGGACACAGATCTGGATCTGCACGCAGGTGAGCAAAGGGACGCAGATCTGGATCTGCACGTTGGTGAGCAAAGGGACGCAGGTGCGCAGGTACACAGAGGGGTCGGACGAGGAAGGTGCGCAGATGGGTCGAGCAGGGGTGCAGAGAGATCGGACGAGCAGAGAACAGAGGGGTCGAACGACGGGGATCGGGACGACGCAGTGGCGGTTGGATCTGACAGGTGGTGTTGGCTTTGAGATCAGTGGCTTTGATACCATGAAAATCGAGGAGCGAAAAGGTTTTTCTGTGTATTTGAGACAACCCAATAGGGTCGAATATATAGAGATTACAACCATCTATACAAGGAAAGTAATAAACATAGAATCCTCTATCTATAGAAACAAGATATACAAGGTAACAAGGTATACAAGGTATGTGAGGTGTCTAACAATTTTCAATTCAAAATATATTTACAATGCTACTAGGGGAGAAAAACATTAAAAAAAAAAAAAAAAAAAAAAAAAAAAAAAACACTAGATCAACAAAAAGCCATCTATTTAGTAATATGCCATCAAACTAAAAATCCGGCAACAATTCAGCAAGTGGGGATCAAATTGCTGGACAATTAGAAATTGATTTCTAGTAAATAGCTGAAATTTTCAAGCCAAGTTAAAATGATCTCAGCACTTGAGAAATAAAGAGAAGATATTTGATGCGGGATAATTAACCACTTGCTCTAAAAGCTCAAACTGTTAGAGTATGATGAATTAATCATTTTAACTCATAGCTCAGGCCCCACATCGCATGGGTTAGGACCTCGGCCGAACCCCCTTCGTGAGCCCCAAATCACATGGGCCGCCCACCCCGAGTGTGTCCCCGCATCCTTGATCCCACGGGCTACCCCACTTGAGCCTGGTGTGAAATGCGCATTAATCACCCCCGGATGAGGAGTCTTGAACACGAGACCTCCTCTGTGGGCCACACCCACCTCGAGTGTGCTCCTGCATCCCACAAGCGACCCCACTCGAGCCCGGTGTGAAAATGCCCCTGCATTAATCACCCCCAGTGAGGAGTCTCGAACACGAGACCTCCTGCTCTGATACCAATTTGATGCGGGACAATTAACCACTTGCTCTAAAAGCTCGAACTGTTAGAGTATGGCGAATTAATCCTTTTATCTCATAGCCCAGGCCCCACATCGCATGAGTTAGGACCTCGGCCGAACCCCCTTCGTGAGCCCCAAATCACATGGGCCGCCCACCCCGAATGTGTCCCCGCATCCCACGGGCTACCCCACTCGAGATTGGTGTGAAATGCGCATTATTCACCCCTGGTGAGGAGTCTTGAACACGAGACTTCCTCTGTGGGCCTCACCCACCTCGAGTGTGCCCCTGCATCCCACAAGCGACCCCACTCGAGCCCGGTGTGAAAATGCCCCTGCATTAATGTTGTTATATGTCCAAGAGAACATGAGCATTCTTGTATAATAAAAGTGTCACATATACACATAGAAGTTGGAATCCTAATTGCTTACGGCCTACAACTCATCCATAATGGGGCCAATATTTTCAATAGTTTGATAGATGGAAAGAAAAACATTATAAAAAAGAGAGATCAATGGCCGTGATTGTGGGGCACACCTTGATGTATGTTTTGTATATCCATTCCATTCATCAATTTTGCCAATTCATTTTAGGGCATGTGCCGAAAAATGAAGAAGATCCAAATCTTAGGTGGGCCACACCATAAGAAACAGAAGTGACTGAATGCCCACCAATAAAAACTTCTCGTGGGCCACAAAAGCTTGGGATTAAGCTGATATTTTTGTTTTCCCTTCATTCAGGTCTATGAGCTTATCAACAGGTTGGATGGCAAATAAGCATTACGGTGGGCCTTGGGTAGTTTTAATGGTGAGCATTCAATCAACACGGTTTCCTACAATGTGGCCCACCTGAAATTTGGATCTGCTTCATTTTTTGGGCCCATGCCCTAAAATTAGATGGCAAATCTGATGGACGGCGTATGTATATGCTATGTGGGCCCACTGTCACAGCCTCACCGAATCGAGGCCGATTTAAATGCAAGAACAAACATTGAATCAAACAAAAAAGAAAACCAAAAAACCCTACCAGGACAAGCCGACTGGGGAGAGAGAGTTCCAAAAATCAGACTGTTGGCCTATAACTTACAGGTAGGTGGAAACATAGCCTCAAGCCATACAAGTTCTTTGTAACTTTTGCCTGTAACTTACAGGTTGAAACAAACTTACAGGTAAGTTTCCTCCCCCAAACACCACCTGTAACTAACTTACAGGTAAGTATGTTACATTTTACAAATATTACAGGCATCCAAATGACCCCAAAGTAAAAGAAGCCTTAATCTAATCCTATCCATTCATCAATTCTAATTGAAACCATCTATTTTAAGATAATGTATAAAAATGATTAAAATCTCTTAATTCCATCACAAACATACAACCCGTCCATAAATCTGCCAAATTCGTTAAATGATATCAAAATGGCACGATCTTGGACTCATTCAACGGTTAACTTGATAGGGTTTCAAATGGGATTGATTTCAGGTCCTTTTGACATTGTTTGGTACCTGAAAAATGGATGGGCAAAATACTAAAGTGAAACTTTCCGAACAACTATCCAACTTGCTGCAACTATAGAAAATTGCTCCAATGGTATGGATGGTATGTGTCTAGAGATTAATTGAAGCACCATGAATCAATCAGACCACCATCTGGGGCCAATAAACCTGTTTGGGCAAATTGTGGGGCTGCCCACTTTCGTAGTGCCCACTATTAAGCTGGACACCAAACTGTTAATTGACTTTGGTTCTTTCAGTATCATTTGCTAAAGAATTGAAAACTTGATTGGTTGTACACTGCAAGTCTGCAATCTGTTTTCAAAGGAATTCTTAAATTATATTGTGGGCTATTTTTCTTACATTCTTGTGCTAGCAGGTATATTTTGGACGATGACTCACGGCTACAAACTATTCTAGAGGAACATAGATCCATGATGAATGAGCTGCAAGAAGTAAACCCTAAGAAAGGAATTTCCTGGCTCCCACATGTTTTGAAGGATTTCATTTTCCCTGCAGGATTTCCAGGTAACAGCAACAACAACATCTATGCCTTTCGCTAATTTTATTTGTTTAACTTAGTTTCTCACTTCATCACTTGTTTCAATTTTTATAAATCATATCGCATAATAGCTTATAGTTCTTATCCCTAGATTGAGGTTCAAATTTAAAGGTGGGAGAGTTGTGGTTCCTTTTCTGTTAGATCCTCTGTAGTGTGTCAAAGGGAAAATCTTATTGAGGGTCTCTTTCTGTGGAGATATGGAATTCTTTGGCTTCAGTCAAAATTCAAGCTTTTTGTTGGATGAGATTGTAAATAAGAACTTGATGGTAACCATGTTTATAACTGTAGTTCTTGTTTCCCTAATATAGTGTACACATGTTTTGTCATAAGGTGGAGATGATTGTGCTTATATTCTCTCGCATTAATATTTCAATCATAAAACCTGAGTTTTTCTCTTGGACTTCGTTGGAGCTTGATCATGCATGGTGAACTTGTTTGGCATTGCTTGCTACAGACCTTAAATATTTGCAAAGCTCCCTTTGGGGACAGTTTAGTTAATGCTGAAGTGCAGCGTTGGGCATGTGAGTGGTGTTCAGTAAGCATAATTTGGAGGTGGGAAAGTTGTTCAGTTGTACTTGTAGTTGGATCCTTTTGTAATGTGTCAAGGGAAACCTGGTAGATTGGCTCTTTATGGGGAGGCATGGGATTCTTTGGCTTGAACTGCTATTCAAGCTTTTCACTGTACAACTTTGTGAACAAGATCTTATTGGTGATCATATTTAGAACTATGATTATCGTTTTCCTAGTATATCATACATAGCTTTTGTTATAAAGTGGAGATGATTGGTGCTTGCTTGTTTATATTCTCTTGAATTATATGTCAACCATAAGAACAGAGATTTTTTTTTTTTTTTTTTCTTGGACTTGTTTGGAGCGTACCTTAACTGTTTGCAAATTTCCCTTTGGGGATAATGATGAATGATCAGGCTAAAGTGCAGTGTTGGTCATGATTATGTTGGCATGTAATGTAAGTGGTGTTTGATGAACATGTATTGGTGGGCCTCTTGCTATTCCCTGCAGCTGCCCCTCCATGGCCCTACATGGCTTGCTCGCTCTCTGTGGTGTGCATGTAAAGTTGGAATTGGGTCAGTATTGGTGGGACTGAGTGGGCATGTGAGTGGTGTCAATCAGTCAATGTGAGACTTTGCAATGGCTGGTTCTAAGGGCCCGACAAAAATAGAAAAGTTGATGTTTGGAAGGCAGCCAATCATGAAACTTTTGCCATCTACCATTTAAAAGCAAACACCAGATTGCTGGGAGAAAGGCAAAGGTGATGATATTATTTTCTCATTCTAGAATTTGTACCTTTAAGCCTACTTCGTAGTGGTTTTTTTTTTTTTTTTTTAAAGCCTACTTTGTTGGCTGTTGAATGCTTTTAGGTACTAAACCTACACTTATAAACCAACGTATATCCAATGATCTCAATAAAGAAAAAGTAACAAAGAGGAAATGATGTTTTCTCTGTCATTAAATATAGTAGTTGAATAAGCCGGTAGAAATTCTAGCCCTCAGGGTGATCAATCATCATTAATTGGAATGCTACAAGCAGTGTTTTGGAACCTGGTCCAGGGCAGCTGGACCGGAACTGGTCTCAGAAACGGGTTGGGTCACTAAATACCTGAGTCAATTGGTGGACAACTGTTTTGTTGATAAAATGTGTGACCTCCAGATTCTGCCCAAACCTGCAACCTTCACTTAAAAGTGGCTGTTTCATTTTCTCTTGTTCTGTATTTATTTATTTATTTATTTTTTGAGTAGTAATTCAAGGAGATGTCCTGGGTGGATGTTTTAGTCCATTTCTGAAAACTATGCTATTTAATTTTCCAGACTAGTGCATTTTATGCTTCCGTCATGATTTCTTGAGTGGTTTGTTAATTTCTGTTTATGTTTCTTCTGCTTGATATATGGTCCAGAGTCTGTTTCAGATGATTACTTGGAATACATGCTATTGCAGTTCCCTACAAATGTGACTGGATGGATCTGTCACACACTGGTGACATCGAGCCTCCTAAAGGTACTTTGAAATTGTTAAATGCTTCTTTTTTCTTCTTTTTTTTTGGCATATATTGTGTTTCTTTGTGAATATGAACTAAGGGATTAACAGACCTTCATTATGTTAGTCACAGTATCATCTGATAGAAAATTTCTTTTTTCATTTTCTTTTTATTTGAAATCAGTTTATGAATTCATTTCTGTGAAATTGAGATTTTTGCCTATCAGTTAGGCTGTGAAAGTTTGTTTTATTAGATATCGATGTGTAGTTTCTCTCCTATAAATAGGGCACTTCTATTTAATTTTAGAGTAAACAATTCATAAATAACGTTTTCTAAGTTAAAATTACAATTCAAGTTGTGTACATTGAGATGATTATGAAATCCTAATAGTTTAGCATCTACTCTGACACATCTGTGCATATGTGGCCTCACTATTTTGTATAAAATATAAATTATTGAAAGTTAAGGTGTATAAAGTTTTTGCCATGGAACAACTGTCTTTTTTTTATTGAACATTGGCCGAGGAACAACTGTCATTCTGTTTGATAAATTACAACAGATTTGTAAGTTAAAAAAGGTTTATAAAATACCAATGATTCAACTGTATATGTTTTTACTATCTAAGTAACACTTTAATCAGTTTACTATTCTCTAATTGTATTAAATTAACAGTTAAAAGACCTATCTACATCAATGCACTTCCTGTTTGTAGGTTTGTGTTAAATTCTGGCAGAGTTGAAAAGTGGAACTGCCTGTGAGATTTGATGTGTCTGGCCATTATCACCGTGTTTGTTCCATGATTGCTTTGAATGAAAACTTCAAGCGAATCATTTTTAATGTAATAACTATACCAGGCTGTAGGTGTAGGCTCTTTCTCGGGGACCACAGCCGCTGCTTCTGCTGCTGCTGTTAGGTAATTCTCTGACTATGATGATTAGTAGTGTCTTTCCTTGCAAAATATTCATTTTAGTCTAATCAACTCTTTTTGTGAAGTGTTGCTTTTATCATCTTTGATTGTGTTAGTAGTGGGGTACTGTAGTAATATTTTGGATGCTTTCTGTGAATTTCTTTTATCATCTTTGATTGTATGGTAGTGGAGTATATATTTCATTTATTTTGAATGGTAAAGATAGTAGAGAGTTGTTGCAATGCTCTTATAGCACTATAAGTTATAGTGCTCCTAGTTGCTTTGGCACACTTAGACAGTCCAACCCATTGATCTCGAATGTTCATTAGGTTTAATACACAGCTCATGGTCTACCATGCAAACATCACAGCGATCTGACAGATATGAACCATTTGTTCAAATTGTTTTTAATATGGATGTCAAGATAAATTTACACAAAAGCAGGTCCGATCAATTTGATCCATCTATTTGTTAGGGCCTGTCATGGATTGCTTATGATTCTATAGAATCTCATTTGTTAGGCAAGTGTAACCATCCCACACATGGCATAAAAAATGGAGGGGGTGTGGAAAATAAAGCTAAATCATGATGGAGTGGATCATCCAATCAGTAAAATTTTTGTAAGATAGACTACGAAATGTTTTCTTGACACAGTAAAATTTGGAATGCTTTTATGGATGGTTACAATCATATTGATTTATATGTATTGTAGAATGATGCTTAGAAATCAAATATCTTTTTTCGACAGTCTACATTATCAAATGCGACTTTGCCAACCCAATTCTTCATTCAAGAAAGGCAACAAGAACGTAAATTATTAAAGGATCATTGTAAGATTTTTAAGGGAAATTTCTTGAAATACAAAAAAAAAAAGAAAAAAAAAGAAAAAGAGGAAAGCTAAGGATCCTTTAACACTATCATGACATGGTATCACTTGGTGCATATTGATGGCACAAGGATGATCAATGAGTTTTAATTTTTTTATCTGATATATATATATATATATATATATATATATTAAAATTTTAAGAAAATTATAAAAAATCATATGATCTACGATACGATTTGGGATTCAATACAATTCAATCCCTATTATGATTTGTTACGATAATGATTTTGACGACATTACCCTTGTGTGCTTATTTTGCAATTTTTGCAGATGGGTGTCAAAGGATGGACTCGGAGCTATTGGACGCCTATTCATTGGTCTGACAATAATCAATGAAACATGAAAGAAAGAAAAAGTTGTGGTGCATGTATTCCAGCTGAGAAACATTGGTGTATTTTCCAGGTGGGCGCTTTGGGAATCTTTTCGATGATGACCCCAAGCAATGGCGTATGTATGCAGATTTCATCGGCAGTGCCGGAAGGTTCCTAGAAAATTCTTTGCATTCAGGATTCTCAAATTGATTTTGTAATTGTTAGAAGCCTTACATTTGATGAAATCTCTTGTGCAGTATCTTTGAGCTAACTACACCATTATATCCAGCATACTTTCTCCCGCTTGCATCTTTAGGAAATCTTGCCAAGGTACTCCAAAGAGATGATGACATTTAAAAAATAAATAAATTGGAAGAAGATCTTTCAATAAACATCTGGAGTATTTAATAATCTGGGTACTTAGAATGTTTACTAATAGGATTAGTGTTATCCACATTTTGTGTTTGTAAACAAGTTGCTTTTCTGCTACTGTTAAGACCATGAAGTCAAAATCCCTGCACTGGCTGTTTTGAGAATAATGTTTCTCTTGTTCTATTTGTAGTATGTAACATGTTGAGGTAAATGTCTATGTTTTGTACATTTTATAGAAGATTTTGTGTCAGTTTACATGGCAATAGTGCGCCCACGCGCATTCATGTGTATGTTTGCAGGTGAATGTGCACGTTGAGTTTCTAGCATTGATATAAAAAGACAACAAGGTTCTACCATTCAGACTACATCCATGTCAAATTTCTTTGCAATTTCTATATGTTCTACTTCCATTTGGTTGCAGTTGCTTCCAAGCCATCTAGCCAAGCTCACTGAATGTGGATTTCTTAAAAACTTACTCTGTTGCTTATTCATCTCTATAATTTCCTACATTCATTTAAAGTTACCATATATTGTTACATGTCTTCTTGTTTATCTCAGTTTCAGTTTCATGTACTTAATTTGGTTGGGCACTCACATTGGTTGGTGGTTACATAAGATGGACACTACACTGATATTTGTTTCAAAAACTTTCACCAGTTTTCTATGATATATATATATATATATATTAGTTTAGTAATAGTGGTTCATCAGGATATTGCATATAATATAGAAAGCTAATCAAATTTAAAATTAGTATTCAGAAGTCCATGAAAAAAATTATTGTGTAAAATGTATATCTATTATATAACTGTGCTGTGGTTTGATATTTAAACAGGCCATAGCAAGAGGACTAAAAGACCCCTCATTTCGTGTGATTCAAAATCATTTTGCCACCTCTGGTAATCTCGGAGAGGTTGCAGCAAAGGTCTATTACCAAACTAACCTGATCTGCCATGATAGGAAGCTGGAGCTTCACTGGATGCTTTCTTTTTCCTTTTCGTAGATGGAAAGAATGTATACTGATACACTGGATGGACTGAGATGTTAGTATGGATGACGCTGCCATGCGAAATGTTTGACATGTAGTATTGTTGCCCGTAATTCACCCTTATGATACTTCCGTTATATACTTTTTTCTTATTGTATGAAAATGAAAAGAAAGCTTGATGTTCTTGATAGGTTAGAATGATTTTGGTCATGGGCCACCAAGTTTTAATACCACTAAAGAAACTAAGGAGCCTTATTTTTTACATAGATGCCTCTTTAACGTTACTAGGGTATTTTGGAAGATTCTTTTTTCTTGCACTCGATCCATTCACTTCTCTTTTCTAGTCATCAGTGTTTTTAGTATCGGTAGTGTTACATGTATCGCTGACTGGGGATATGGAAAAATGTATCGATATTGCCAATACATGGAAATGTATTGCTGACTAAGGGAACCGTTGGGGAAACATGGGGTAAATGTTGGAATTTTTCACTGAAACTTCAGGTGATGCTAAAATACACATATTTACTTATTTAGGAAAAAAAACGTAATAACTAATAAGTTTCCATTTAATAGGGGCCTAATGCATGTGTTGTCATTGAAAATCAGTGCAATAGCCAACCAAAATGAATTCATTTCATACTAATAATATCATTTGCAATTCATACTAATAATATTTTTAGCAACACAATAATCACTTAAATTTGTTTCTAAGTTTAAAATAAAAATAAAAAAAGTCACCCATTTATGCTTCCATGCATGCATACATGCATACATATATACATGTCTATCCATCCATCATTAATAAATTAATTCATGCATCCATCCATCCATGCACTCATGCATCCAACCATCCATCAGTCCATCCATCCAACCATTCATCTAACCATCCATCTATCCATCCATCCAAGCTTGCATGCATACAATACATACATACACACATACACGTTCCATCCATCCATCAATCCAACCATCCATCCAACCATTCATCTAACCGTCCATCCATGCTTGCATGCATACATACACACATGCATGATCCATTCCATCCATCCATTCATGCATACATGCGTACACTAATACATCCGTCCTTCCATCTGTTCGTCCATGCATACATACACTAATACATCCGTGCATCCATCATTCGTCCATGCATACATACACTAATACATCTGTCCATCAATGCATACAAACATGCATCCATGATCCATCCATACATGCAGACGTAATTATGAACAAAAAATAATTGCTTTTTAAAAGTATATATATATATATATATATATATTATATATATATATATATATAATTGCAACACATCACTCATCAACATTCATCATCCACAAGTAGAAAAAGAATGTTTTTCATGAAACAATATCATTTTTTAAATAAAATAGTTTTTATTCCATTTTTGAAATTAATAATTTTTTTTTTTTCAAATGTGGAAGAAGTGGTTGAAATCCACTCCCCAACCAAATCCTCCAAAAAAATCCTAAAACAATTGAACTTTTTATTTATTTATTTATTTTTCGCTATATTTACGTGTGGTTTCCCCCGTCTCGATTTTCCTCCAAAATTATTGTTTTGATTTGCAAAAAACTGGGGAGGGGTGGTTGAAATCCACTCCCCAACCAGACCCCTAAAAAAAATTTGAATTTCCTTTTTTTTGAATTTTTTCTGTTTTTCATAATTTCAGTCAACCGAGCTTCCAATCCACAATTTCTCCCTAAATGGGAGATTAGATCTACAAAAAATGATGAAGAGGTGCTGAAATCCACCCCTCACTTGGATTTGGAAATAATTTTTTTTCAAAAACACCCATTTACATTTTTTTTTTCTTGATTTTTTTTTTTTTTTGAATTATGCATGGATGCTGTCAGGAATGTATGCAAAGTCAACTTTATTGGCGATAATATCGCCGATACAAGCGACAAATGGAATTTGTATGCGTGAGAATATGGCAATATATTGGAAAATATCGGTACAATGGCAATATATGGTGATATGTCATCGATATATTGCCAACACTTGGAATTTTTGAGACATACGGTGTTATTGGTATCACTGAGGTGGCAATACCAAAAATATCAGTGATATTATCAAATAATATTGCTGAAACTTGGAACACTGTTCATACTTTGGAAGTTCATTTTCCCTTTTCGAATCAAATTGTCCATTTGAGCAGGGTAGCATATTTTCTTATAATTCTCTATTTCTTTTAGTTCTTGCTAATACCTGTCTAAAAGTCACATACATTGAATGTTTCAGGAGGAAGTATGGGGAGTAGCAGCTCAACTTATTGGGCTTGCTCTTGGCATCCTGGTCATGGTATGTACTTGAACGACATTGCCTTCCTATTTGTTATAACTGGTAACCACAAGTCATCTTCCACTCTTTTGAGGTTCTATCAGCTTGTAGTTTTTAGTTGGGTATATTTGAAAAAAAAAAACTTTTGAACCATAATGCAGGATGCACCTGGATTCCTTACATCATATCCTATGTTAGTATTCACATGGCTGAGCATGCGGCTGTTGCACCTTTGGTTGCGGTATCAGTCACTTTCAGTTCTTAGATTTACCACAGTAAGTATCTGTTGAGAGCTTATCTGAAATATCTTAGTTTGGATGTAGAAAGATATTGTGACTTGTGGGCAACCAATAGAAGCATAGATTCTTGATTGCAATTTTGTGTGTCAGTGATTTCCATAGTCAACTTCTCACAGTGAGTTGTTTGGTATGGAACTTGAAATTACCCATATATGTGCCTTTGCCAATAGATGATGAAATCTGCACTTACACCAATCACGTATATGGATACTTATGCTGTTATGTGAGAAGTCTCTCCATCTCCATCTCGACCTGTCCCAACAACAATTCAGTCATTTGCAATAGGCAGTTTTTGAGGTATCTGGAATTCCGTTCTGCTGAAGGGTAGTATACCTGCAGTTTTTGCTCAATGTTATGGTTCTTGTTCTATTGCCAAAGTGGCATAAGGTTAGTATTGTTGGGAACATTATTCAGGTATATTTCCATGGAGCCCAAAACACGTAATCTATCAGGAATTGAGTAAGTTAGTCCAATAAGAACGGGGCAGTGGTGGGGATATATTTAAAGGCTAGTTTAGATATGGTATGTGTCTAGGGATTTTAGGGGTAGAATTGGTCTTGAAGATGACAATGGTGGGATGACAATGAGATTTCTTGTTTTTGCTCTTTTAAATTTTGGTCCCCCTTTGGGTAGTTTGTTTAGTAGACTGGATGTAACTGGACTTTTAGTAAAAGGAAGTTGAAGATGGTTCATTAGGAGCTGTATTCACTCCCCCTTCTTTCTTCATGTGATTTTGGCCTTAATGCAATTTCAGTTACCTTTCTCAAAAGCATATTTGGTATCTCAGTCTTCTAGTTGGGATTTGGAGCATTTGGATGGTAAGAAACAATCGGTGTTTCAGGAATAGAAAGGGGCTCTTTTTAGACATCTTCTCAAGCCACGAGGGACCGTTCACAAGGGATCTATGGGACTGGTTTTTACTTTTAGGCTTGTTTAGTATTCAGAGGGTGATGCTGAATTCAATTTTGGGTATTCTCAGCTCGTAGCACAGGGGCAGAGTTGGAAAGAGAGGAAGGGCCTGTTTGGTAATGCTGAATTTTGTTTACTTAATGCGGAATCTGGAAATTACTCGGCATATAGTGTTGTTTGTTAACACCGAACGTGGAAAGTGCTCCGTAATTTTTGTTGAATTTTTTCAGCAATGTAGGTCTAGCTTAATGGTGAATCCAGAATGCACTCCACAGATTCTTTTTTTTTTTTTTTTTAAATCCAAAATTGCCCTGCGCTTTCTCCTTTGTGTAATTCATAACTCAACTTTTAACGTGCGCCACTTCTCTGGGCCCACTATGATTTATGTGTTAGATCCACACTGCCCATCAACCTTTCTATATCGTCATGGAGCATGATCCAAAAAAATAAGGCACATCCAAAGCTTATTGTGTAATTCATAACTCAACTTTTAACGTGCGCCACTTCTCTGGGCCCACTATGATTTGTGTTAGATCCACACCGCCCATCAACCTTTCTATATCGTCATGGAGCATGATCCAAAAAAATAAGGCACATCCAAAGCTTAAGTCGACCACACTGTAGAAAGCAGTGGGAATGGAATGGCTACCATTAAAACCTTCTTAGGGTCCACTGTGAAGTTTTTTTGCCATCTAACCTCTTCATAAGGTCACATAAACCTGCATGAAGGGAAAACACAAAAATCAGCTTGATCAGAGGCCTTCGTGGCCCCAGAATTTTTTATGGTAGGCACCCAACTCCCACTGTTTCTTGTAGTGTGGCCCACATAAGCCTTGGATCTGGCTTGTTTTTGGTCTTATTCCTAAAATGATATGAAAAAATGGATGGATGGTGTAGATAAAACATATATATCACGATACACCCCCATAGAGCCCTTTGACAGGACCATCCATCTCTAGCTAGATCTGAGTGGGGGTAGTACGCAATCACCACCCGGATTTGGGGGAGCGGATTAGGTGAAACCGGATACACCGAGGTGGGTGGGACCCCTAACTGTGGGCCCACTGTGATGTATGTGACTACATCCACATTGTCCATCCATATTGAAAGCTCATTTTAGGGCATGATCCAAAAAATGAAGCAGCTCGAAATCCCATATGGACCATGGTATAGGAAACAGTGGTGATTGACCATTAAAAACTTCTTGTGGGCCACAAAAGCCTTGGATCAAGATGATATTTGTGTGGTCTCTTCATCTAGGTGTTTGTGTCCTTATCAACAAGTTCGATGGCAAATAAACATTTTGGTGGAATCCATGAAGTTTTTAATGGTGAGGATTAAATCACGACTCTTTCCTATGGTGTGGTCCACCTAAAATTTGCGTGGCTTCATTTTTGGAATAATGCCCTAAAATGAACTTTTAAAATGGCTGGATGGTGTGGATTTAATGTACACACATCATTGTGAGCCCCATAGTCAGGGGTCCCACCGATGTTGATGGATACGGGATCTCACCTAATCGACTCCTAGATATTGGGGGGTTTAACGGATTGCGTGGTGTGCCACACGCCACCGACCTTGGCCCTTACCATGGGGCCCACCATGATGTACATATTCTATATCCACTCCATCCATCCATTTTTTTTCAAATCATTTTAGGGCATTATACAAAAAATGAAGCAAATCCAATTATCAAGTGGGCCATTCCATAGGAAATAGTGGTGAGTGACCATTAATCAGCCATGAAAGTTCCGGGCCACATGAGATTTGGATCATCCTCATTTTTGGGATCAATCCCTACAATGATTTGGAAAAATGGATGGACGGCGTGGATAAAACATGTACATTATGATGGGGGCTACACAATACCGTCCAATAGCTAGGGGTTGTTAACGTCATTAGTATGCAATCCGGATCCACTGAGGTGAGTGGGATCCCTGACTATGAGGCCCACCATGATGCATGTGATTATATTCATGTTGTCCAAATCTCAAATGGACCATAGTACAGGAAAAAGTGATAAATGATGATGCAGGACATGGAAATTAAATATGATATGTAAGATTTCAGACTTTAGATCATACTAATTTAGAAACAACCACAAAAATTCCACATCCCACATAAAGTCAAGCATTCAACAAGGGAGATCTACAAGGGTCCAAGCCTGCACATGCTAGGGCTGAATCAATTAAAATTATCGACCAAACAATGATCAAAGGAGAGTAGATTCATCCACACATGCAAATGATTATTTTCCCAATCCAAGGGATTCACATGTTTCAATTTGGGAAACCCTAGGGTTGAAAAAAGGGTATAGAAATTGGGATTTAGGATAATCTAGGGTTAGGGAAATATGGTGAGAAATGAGTGAAATAGAGGAAATAAACGAACCCGAGGTGATCCACATGTGTGGACAACGACTGGGCCCAGACGCACGTGCGTAGGATCCTGGCGGCACATGTGTGGGGCCCACGAATCTGAAATCGGCCAACTTGGGTTTGGTCGGCCAGGGGAGGTCCACCTTCACACCAAATTTCAGGACGATCGGATGTCCGGTTTGTGCACGGTGCTCCACTGAAGTTCCAGCCCTCCTGCAGGGCCTGATTCTGCAAATCTACTGTAGAGGAAGGATCGACTGCAAAATATGGTGGATTTGAAGCATGGATGGTTGTGGGAGATGATGAATATGGATGATAGGAGATGGGGGCGATTGGAGAGGGGTATGGCTTCGCATCACGATAGTTAGCCCTTCAAAGAAGGGAGGGTTTCGCATCCAATTGAATTTCCACAACTCAAGAATTAGAGAAGAAGGAAAACGCAGAATTTTATTCATAATATTCAATGAATAAAAACCTACAAGGGGTTGCCTATTTATAAGAAAAACTTATACCCCAAAAGCCGCGTCATGTGCGCACCCTATTACTTAGAACGGAGTAACAAAAATAACAACTAATCAAAGCAATCTAAACCGTTCATGATATTCCTAATAACAATAATAAGCAAAACTCAAAGTACTAGATTATTTAGAGTAGTGGGCCGTGATCATGAGATCCAATAGTGGGATCCACATCACGATCAGGTCTACTCCAAGGAACCAAAACACAGTCCTCTAACTAGGAGGCCCTCCCTGGACGTCATCATCGATGCAGATTGATGGTGAGGCCGTCCTTGCGTACGTGCGTAGGGGGGGCGTGCGTGTGTACAAGATATCCCCATCAAATGACCATTAAAATTTTCTTGTGGGCTACAAAAGCTTTTGATGAATATGATATTTGTGTGGTCTCTTCATCTAGGTGTTTTTTTTTTTAACCTTATCAACAGGTTGGCAAAGAAACATTGCATTGGAATCCATGAAGTTATTAATGGTGGGGATTCAATCATGACTGTTTCATAAGGGCAAATGTGTCAAATTAACATATCCCAAACATTTCAGACCTTAGTTAACAAACAGGGTGTTCTAGATTTAATACTAGGTTTCCGACTTCAGATTCAGACTTTAGATTCAGATTTCAGATTCAGACTTCGGACTCCAGATTTAACAAACAGGCCTGAAGATTGTTATGGAGGTTGTCCTCGCTGGAATATGGTCTTTGTGGGGCAAAGAAACAACTGATGCTTTCACAATAGAAGCGGCACAGTTTTGGAAGTTTTTAGGAGAGCTAAAGTGGAAGTCATGGACTGGGCTTTGAATCTTATTTCTTTGAAAGACTGTCTTCTCTTTTCTGATTCTTGGGTGTCCTTTAAGTTTTTTGGGTATTTTGTAGTTGTGGTTTTTGTGTGTGTCTGTGTCTTCTTTGCGGGCTGCCTCTGGCCCTGCTTGATTAAAAAAATTGTCATCTTTCAAAAAAGAAAAAGTTCTTAACAGTCACTGTTGTCTCAAGCAGCTATGAACATAATGTTGCTTGATGCTCCTAATGGAGAGAAGACATGTATGTGTTGCAACTTGGAATTCTTACCATGAACCCTAAAGCCATGGCATGGATCCATATGGCTTACTGTGGTGTGCATGCTTGTGTTATGATGACTGGACTGCTATAATATACCCTAGCACTTTTGCATATTCTAGAAAAGTCTAGGGACTTCGACGATCTATTTGCAGCACTTAATTGATGTTGGGAAATTGCTTTGGTTTAGATATTTGAATTTATGACTCTGCATTTCCTTGCTTGATTCATTTTGCTTTCATGAGCCTGTCTCTTTTTAAAGCTATTCAGCTTCTTGTGCAAAAGATGCAATTTCAATGATTGTTTCTTGGATAGTTATAGCGGTTTCTTTTTTTTTTTTTTTTTTTCTTTTTCTTTTTTCAGCCTTTGCATTTTTTATATTTTTAGGATACTTATGTTTCTTTCTAACTTTCAGTGGATCTTTCCTACTTTTTCTTGCAAAGTAATTAAGTTGTTGCCAGCAATGATTCCTGTTGAGCATTTCATTTCCTTGGGAGTGGCATGGATAACTCTAGCAAACGCCACTGGATTTCATGGCCTTTTTTGCTTTTTCCTAAGTTAAATTGAATATTTCAGTTTTATTTTTTTATTATCAATTCAACACTTAATACTCTCCTTAGTTTTACTCTTTATGTTTTTCTTCTTTTTCTAATTTTTTTTTTTTTTTCTTTTCTTTTGTGTGTGTGTGTATGCGCTTCATGTGTCTTAGTTTTCAATTGCATTGAATTTCTACTTCTATTTTGGCAGATAAATCTCAAGCGTGCTCGAGATCTTGTGAAATCACACATTCTACACTCAACTGTTCCTGGTGCAGTTTATATTATAAAGTGTCATTGCTTTACTGATTATCATTCTACTTTATGGAAGCTAATCCAATGGATTGTATGTGTTATTGCTACAGGATATGTGGATTGCAACAAGGAAGAAAACATTTTATCTTGGGAAAGATTCTTAAAGCCGCGGATCCATTTTGGTGTATCCCTGGAGGAAATGATTGGTGGGGAGAGTTCCAGTCATATGGTATTTGTCTCACATTTTCTAGCATATGTTGGATACTATTTGTCTGAGTTCTTGGGCATTGTTATGTTACTAGTAATAACATATGCCCCAATGGTTGGTAAGTTACTGTCCATGCAGGACATGCATACCATGTCAAATGTGGGTCAAATCAAAGCATTGAAAAAATGGGCCCCAACCATGAAGATCATGTCATTCAAATCAGGTCAGTGCACCATAGGGAAAACAGTGGACTATTTAACTTGTATCTGCTGATGATCCAATTCAACATATTGTGGCTTGCCTGTGAGTGAACTCATCTAATTTTTATGCCAGGTGATCTTCTTGGCACACCTGTTTCATGGCTTGGATGTTGTACACACTTAACACCTGGCATTTGTGTTAAGGTTGATAGTACCATTCTGTCGATTGCGGTGTATGTGATCATTCCTTTTAATTTCTCAATGTTCAAACTAGATTGGGGGCTGAGAGTGGGATGATCTAGCTTGAATACATTTATATGCAAACCATCAACCACAACAACAATTCAGGTTCACTCTTAATGCATTGTTTTCCAAACAGGTTAAGGATCTTCTAGAGTTATATGCAAAGGAGCATCATATTCTTGTCATGAATAAACCCCAACAACTGAGAGAGTTGGAAATCTTTGTTTCATTCAAGGTACAGTCTGTTCCAATTACAGGTTGGTATTTGTTATAAAAGATTTCACAAATCAGACTGGCAATCGAACTCATGAGGTAGCTGGATTAGTCAATTGCCCTGAAATGGCCTGAAGCAGAGGCCTGTTCACCAGACATTCCAGAAAAATCGCAATTTGGTGAATCTGTTGAAATGGTGAAAAATGTAACGTAGTGCAGTAGGAAATGCTGAAAAGTTGGAAAAAGTCGATATTTAAAATGTAAAGCAGTGCGGTGAGACTTGATGGGAAGTTGGAAATTTTTTATATTTTTTAAGTTTATTATTAGAAGCCAAAATATGTGCATTGGTGGGTGAAGCCAACACAGAGTCCCAGACTGGGACAAGGCTTAGCTGATGATAATCATTATTGCAGACCAAAGTTACCTAATAAATTAGAAGAGTTGCAGACTGTAGTTGACAGCTCCCCTAGAAGTGATGACATCGAGCATTTTACATCGAGGTCCAGGGTACAAAATTCACAATTAAAGTTATGGTTTGGTACTGCAGAAATGTGATATCTAACATCAGTCTAACGAAACAACGAAAGAGGATTTCACTTGCTAAAGGGCTATCTTTCTTCCACACTACGGATTTGAGGATCTATATGTAACTTCTGTCAAGAAAAAGGCACAAATGAGAGTGAATAAGTAGCAAGTCTAAGAAAAGAGGAATAGTCATCTACAACCATAGCATGGTAAGCTTACCAATCTGCACTATCTCTCCGCTAACGTGCCACATGTGTAGGACATCCAAGCCATGCACAAGGTGGGCTCTTCTGTGTTTCCTGGCACAAAATTCAGGCCGGGTCATACCTTTAGATTAGATCAGATCACCAAGTGTTCATTCTGATGGTGTGGGCCAACTGATCTTCATGATGGGACCCACCTCTTTGACAGCTTGGGTGTCCTTCACACATTCTATGCAAAGCAGGAATCACAACAGGACATTCTTCATTTGGGCATTCTATGGTTATAAATATGATCATTCCTCTCCAAAAAAAAAAAAAAAAAACATATTCAAAGAAGTTTTTATGCGGAAATCGACTAGGATTTCTCATTTTTACTTTTCATATAAAATAAAATAAAAATTGACTAACTAAAAACTCATCGAAAATGGAAATCACATCAGGTGACTGGATCAGAATATTCCTGCTGAATTGGATTGTTTAGGTAGAAAGTTGGGGTGATCTGATGGCTTGACATCCAAAACACCAGAAATATGGTTTTCTAAGGTTATTTTAACCACAAAACTCGCCAGTTCTCATCTTCTATGCTTCACTTAATTCCAGTTTTTAAAACATTCAGAAGAAAAAACCCATAGCCATCAATTTTATTGAGTCGAATTATGATTTGAATGCAGGTAGGAGCTACAAGTATGACGGTCCTCCGAAGTTTATGGCAGGCCTATTGGCTCCATGAGCACTGGGGAGGTTCAGATCATGCCCTGGTACAGCTCAGGAAGTCTCTTTTCGAATTGGAAGGAAGATTTAATGATTTTCTTCAGCGGTTGGAGGGATCTGGCTGGGATATCTGCAAGATCAACCTCAAGGTGCCAAAGGAACTTGTTATTGAAGTAACTGCACCAATGAGTTTCACCATGGACCAGTAATTGTGCTGTCCTGTCACTGCTTCATGCCCTGCAGAGTAAATGCCGCTGCTGCTAACTTGGCCCTGTTTAAATAAGGGAATGTACAGGCTGTCGAGATTACTTATGATTCACCTCATGGACCAAGTACCTTTGATGACTGCCCAGCGTAACTGTATGGTCAATGGGGTTTTTAACTGGGTGGGTGTTTTTTTTTTTTTTTTTTTCCTGCCTTATTCAGAATCCACTGTTCATACATACTGTAAAAGGTGATAATGTTTTGAAAGAGGAATGATCAGGTGCGAAAAGTGTACAATGAAAGCTTGCTATGGTGAATCTCAGCCATGTAATGTTAGCAGAGTGTGGGCGCACGATGTCACATCACTTGCGAAATAGTTACTCCAATCTCATTCTTGATATATTCTGTTCAAAGATTGATTGGAAACCGACATATATTTCTCATGCCATATCATCTCTCATTTTCAGAAATGATATTGTGTTTGTTTGGCATAGCCATCTCCAGCATATCTCCCAAGCGATTTTGGGCAACTGTTGGCGCATATATGAACTCGACTCAAATTGACTAAACATGAAACATGGCATGGACACTCACTGGGCTCAAAACCTAATCGAGCCGAGTCAACTCAAAAACTCAGGTGAGTTTTTCCAAGTTAAAAAACTTGGGATTAACCGCAGCCAACTTTTCAGATTGAACGATCTTAACCGTCTAATCTTGATAGTTGATGATGGGCTGCGGATCATTTTGTATTAACCATTCATCTTAACACCCTCTAATTAGATGCATGAGAGATTATTCGATCTGTGTATCTCTAGACCATGATCCATGTGCAATATGAGCAGTGAGAACTTATTGTTCAGAAAAATCCGTAGAGACGTGTTGTCTCGCCACGTTTAAACTGGGTGACAGGGTGATGTGGGAGCGGATTAGGTGAGATCGGGGATTAGAGATGGGCATCAAGTCGAGTCGGACCGGATTAGGTCTAACTTGACTTGATCCGGTTTTTGTAAGTACCTGACCCGAACTCGATTTGGTTTTTGCAAGTACCTTACCTGAACTCGATCCGATTCGGGACTGAGTCGAGCAGGGCTGACTCGATCCTGCCCACCTCTACAGGGGATCCATTGAGGTGGGTGGGATCTTGACTATGTGGCTAACAGTGATGTATGTGACTTAAATCCGTACCGTCCAACCATTTTCAAAGTTCATTTTAGTGCATAATGCAAAAAAAATGAAGCATGCCCAAATATTAGATGGACCACACCACAGGAAACAGTCACAATTGAATCCCCACAATTAAAAACACCTAATCCGCTCCCACCTGCAAAAAGGTATGGTTATGATTTCAGCTCAGAAAAAGTGCATTTGATCAGTGAGGTTTTTCATGGTAGCCATGATAACAGAGTTCCAGACCTAATGAACGGTCCAGAATGACTGATGCTAATGTCCGTGTCCCAATGCAACTTGGAGCATTGTAACTTTAAAACGAGAGAAATGGCTCATCTCTCACCATATAATGATGCAATTCCACTTTATGAAATTAAGTGTGGCCCACCAAAATCACATTCTTGCCGATAGCTGATGTGCTTGGAAGACTTTGGATGATCCTAACCAAAATTGGATGACATTGATTGATCCTACCATGGATGGCTATGATCATCAAGCTGGTTTGATCTTAGGAGAGACACTCATTCATGGTAGCTAGCGGACAATTCACCGATTGTCAGGCCTATATGGATGGACGGCGTGGACAAAATACGTCCATCAATGTGTGGCCCACAGATGTAGTGGTTCCAAATGACCAAATGCAATTCCATACCATCTAATCTGTCTATTTACTTGTGCATGTAAGGGCACACTTGATCAACGAATAGATCAGAAAAAATCAAATGGGATGGGATTTTATCATTTTTTTTGAGCCGGTCGAATCAGTACCGGTCCCAACCATTTTTTTGGTTAGGCTCAAGCTGTGCTCGAGCTGAACTTGAGTGTCTTGATGGGCCTGGCTAGCCTCACCCAGTCCAAATCAGGCCCATTGCTACCCCCACCCTCGACTAAGGCCTCAGCTCATAGGCTAGAATTGAACATGGGCTGGCCCATTTAGAACGGGACTCGTTTTACACGTATGGGCTTTTAAGCTACAAATGAAATGGACAGCCTACAGTAGCCCAGTCGAATCTAACTCGAAGTGTCGTGTCCCACCCAACATAGCATAGACGTAGCACTTACAAAAATCAGTCTAGAATGTCCAAATTTCAGGCCCACTTGAAGATGAACCAGCCAAAATTTCAAATTCACTGAACGATCTTAACCATCTAATCTTAATAGTTGATGAGAAGGGCCACGAATCATCTTATTTTAACAGTTCATTTCAACACCCTCCAATTAGCTGTCTGTGATTATTCAGTTTGTGTGTGTAATCTTTAAACCATGATCCATGCGCAATCTGAGCACAAATGGTGTTGTGTATTTCAAAAAATTAATATAAAGGAATGAGTTTTGGGAAAAAAAATGCAAGAGCCACTTTGTTTTAGTTTTTGTCTTTTGGTGAAAATTTTTAATCTCATATCAGGTAAAAATGGGAATTGTGAATGGGTGTAGAAGCTTGTCTTCCATAGACTTTTATAAAATGTATTTAGTTATGCATAAGCACGGCCTAGTGAGGAGACCTGGCCCGGAAACCTTTAACCGGGCGTGTGCGCACACGTACACACACCCTCATATACTTGCACGTGGGGGGAATCGGGCCACAATTGTGGCTTGGTTAGGTGCAGAGAAAATGGGAGAGGAAACCAGATAAAGCAGAAGAAAGGTGCAGAAGTGAGGAGATTTTTTTATTTTTTATTTAGAAAATAAAAAAATCTTTAATATTTAATTTTGAAAGAGTTGTTTAACTTAAATCACCTCATTAATCTTACAATTAGAAATTGTTGATTGATACTCGAGTAGGGCTTCCTATACCAAAGGTTTTTGGGCTGTCAATGGGCCGGGTTTCAGGCCACTTTTGCAAGGCCAAGACCAGCTCATTGACAGCCGTTAAAGGTTTGGAAATGTAAACAAGATATAACACAAGCACAAATTGGTGTTTGGATGGTAGACAAGATATAACACAAGCGAGTAGGCTTTTAATCAACATTGGTGTTTGGATGGTAGACAAGATATAACACAAGCACAAATTGGGGTGGGTCGGACCTGTATTCAGGTCATCAGCTCATGGTCTAGACTTAGACAGTATTGAGCCAGGCCTAGCCCATTTTCCTTGTAGCATTCCTTTGTAATGTGACAAAAGCACTGAATCTTAAGCTCATGGCTATTCCATTGCCAGTTTGGAAAATGCAATGCGACGGGCATCAATTTCTTGGGCAAGCATGCCAAGCTGTGATGAACAAGATTTCTCAGTTTATCCAATAATGTAAAAGATGTTCAATAGCTATCCAAGACAAGCTCCTACTTTGTTTGAGGAAATATCTAAACAAAAATAAGTATATGGCAAGAGTAACCTCATCGCTGCATCATAGTGAGTATGAAGACAACAGATGGCAATCAATTTCTTGGATATGCCAAGTCATGATGATATGTTTCTGAGACAATGTAAATAGGTTGTAAAGTAAAGAGGAAAAGGAAAACAAAGAAAAAAGAGAGTAAAATCACCTATTGTAATTCTACATTATCATTGCCACCCATAAGGGGGGAGATTTAGCATCAAAATTTGATTTTTGTAATGATCAACGTCTCTGAAAATTGAGGACCTTGATGGAGGTTGCATAGATTGCAAAGAAAAATAGAATGAAGCCTGCGAGCACTGCTACAGAAACACCTGTCATTCCCGAACCATAGCCAAGGCTCACTTTCAAAAACTTTTTCACAGACCCTTCAAATCCAGGCCCAATTGTATGACTCTCTACATTGCCAAGTTGCGAGGTTATGATGCCACGTAGAGTCCAAGTCAGTGGGCTGATATAATAAAACCAGATCCACCATTCAGGGATATTCTGAAAAAAATAAAACCACAGTCATTTCAATGATAAGAACTATACCAGGGAACCAAAAAACATCGAGTGCATACCATATACTGATGGACAAAAAAACAATTATATAGATTACCATATGTTGATGCACAGCTAGCTTTTTCGCCATGACAAATGGCTGATATGGTGAGTGGGCAGAAGTTAATTACTTACAGGTTTAGCAATAAGAAAACCTGCCATCAGGTTCCATAACGAGTAAAATGCAGACGAAATGACTGCAGCAAAGTGCTGAGTAGGTGTCAGACCAACCGCCATCATCCCGTAGAATGTGAAGTATGTGAACGTGAGGAACATGAACACTAGGTAAAGAAAAAACTTCCCTGCAAAGAGTATAGAGCCCCCATCCTTTGTAAGATTTTGTAGTTTCATACAAATGAGTGATGTACAAGTAATGTAACTAGACAAGCCAAAAGCTTCGTATGTTTTGTTTTATAGCTCCAATTGTGAGATAAAGATGATAAATAAGGAAAAGTACCTATTGTCCTTTCAAAGCCAATCATGAAGTATGTAATGACACCATATACAATTGTTTGCATTGCAATGTATGGAACCTCTATAATCCCCTGAACATTAAGACATAACACGTAATTTTGGCATGAAGCCACAAAAAAAAAAAAAAGAAAGAAAGAAAGAAAGAAAGATTTATTCTTTGCCAAAGTAGGTTCTTTTACCTGGGCTGCTGCATATGGAAATGGAGAGTACATCCCTGTCGCCTTCTCTCGATAGAAAACTGTCCTCTCAATGGAGACTACTGGCTGTATTGACGAAGCATTATTCACACCAAGAAATAAGCAAGCTGAATAAAGTGCCCCCATAACGGCAAACAAGTCCTTTGTTGTATCTCTAGAAACATTTAAAACATGTGGAATTGATTAGTAGAGGCTTCTCATCTGTGAAGGAAACAGGAAGATGGCAAATATAATTTCCATTATGAACAGAAAGCATGTAAACCATACCATCATTGCTTTTCACCCATCCTTGTATAATGATAGAGTGGAATGGCGGAATAGGATTCATGTAACCCCAATTACTTGGGACTATGCTTAGATAAGGATGATGATAATGACTTGTGTGATGATACCAGGATCCTACTCTTTAGAGGAGCGAGAGTGATTGCAATATCTAGATCTCATGCAAAAAAGACTCAACTCCAAGGGTTCAATATTTACTCCAACTCTTTTTGAAACATTTCTTGCTCTGATGATTTTCTTATGATTGATTGTAATAAACACAAGATTTTTGGACATAATCACAATAAATGGAAACTTTTTCATACTCCACAAAGCAAGAGGGAACATCAATTCATAGTAAAAAGTCAGCTGTCCAGTGGTATTTTATAACAATAGATTAGTTCACGCCTTGAGTAGAGCATCGAAAGGAGTGGGGGGAATCAAGTAGGAAAAAGGGAGTAGGGGGAGTCCTTTACAGCCTGATTGGGAAGATGAATCCAGCTGAGCAGATCTTACAGGCTTACCAATCAGCCTTAGAAAGTTTGTAGTTTCGAAGCAATTCTTTGAATGCTACAAGATGTGGGACATGGAGCTTTGCAAACTGGACTGAGGAGATCAATAGGGTTGAGTTAGGATACTCCGCTTGCATGTTCTCATTCCTTTCAAAAGGCTAGAGGGAAGATTTTCTGGATACAAAAGAGCGTGTTGGCTTCAGCCAACAGGAAACAAGTCAACTATTAATAAGAACAGTCATATAGAGAAAATTGCAAAAAGTATTTTCACATGTGACAGCTTGATCCATGACTAACCGATTGAAATAATTGGAGTCATTGTTCACTATCTAAATGTTTGTCAGAAGGCCCTATTACTTGACTCAGTAGAGCAAATCCATCTCGTCACAAACTAAGTTCACCGTACTTAAAGTCTAGCGAAGCCCAATAGATCCCTCCCTTCCACGGTTCCACCAAAGCACATATATGATAAATCGAGGTATCCAATCATTCTGCACAAATTAGCACCTTTGTGCAAAAGAATGATAAAACTACCATTGGATGTAAATGCAACCATGAGAACAATGACCAAAATTACCTTTTCAAGCCAACCTTCCAAAATACCGAGCCGACTATCACTCCACTGATGGTAGTGAAGAACAATCTCATAACATTGTATTGGGGGCTTCTCCAGTAAACAAGATTTTGCTTCCAAAGGCAAATCTTAAACTGAGTCATACTGCTCTGTGAATACTTGGAATCAAACTTTAAGGGCTCAGAACCAGCATCAGGAACACTAAATTGCTGAATTGAAGCTTCCACTTCCCTAAAGCAAAGAATTAAGAGCAATTAGCATTGCTCGATAAAACATAATTTCCTTTTTTTCTTTTGAAAGATAACAGGTCATTTTCCCATGTATGGTAACAAACAAGAAGAACTAGGTAACAAGTAATTTTTTAAAAAAAAAAAAAAAAAAAAAACCAGCAATCATACTTACATTCTTACAAACACCATAACATTGTTAAATTACCTGTACTGATTTGAGTTTCTATATATGGTAGCAAAGTCCTGACCAATCCTCTCTTCACATGCTTGTGTAGTGACCTCAAGCATCCAAGTAGCTGGATTGTATCCTTCAGGAATCGGAGCAACTCCATCAATTCCCTGTGCAAGGAAAACAAATGCAAGGGTAAGTAGGCATCAAAAACAGTAAGCTAATGTAGTTGTAACACAATTTCTGCAGTAATATGAAACATTAGTACTAGTCACACATACATAATGTTTGATGTGAGCCAGTAAAAATATTTAATGATGAAAGCAAGAGGGAAAATTCATCAGTGTAAAAAATGCTTATAGTGTCAAATAACATGTAATGTTATTTCTTTTGAAGTGTATGTGCATAATTTATAGATAACAACAAATTTCCTATTTTAAGGGCCATTTACTTGCAATGCAACCAGTGAATGTTACTTCTTTTTAAGTGTATGTGCATAATTTATAGATAACAACAAATTTCCCATATTTAGGACCATTTACCACCATTTTCTCCCAATTCCTCCCATTTACCTCCATTTACTCCCAATTCCTCCCATTTACTCCCATCAAGCAACCCGTTTATGTAGAAAGGAATTGAGAAAATGAAATAAATTGATGCTACCTGGAAATAGTCAATCATAATTTGTGAGTTCACACCAAGTTTGCCTCCATATATAACTCGCCCTCCTCGTTTCATAAGCAGAAGCTACAACAAACAAAAATGAAGATAACAAAATTAAAAGAAAATAAAGATAACAACTGTAAAGTATAAAAGCTATTTAGGTCATAGAATGTGCAAAAAGTAAGAGATTTCCACCTCATCAAATGCTTCAAATATATCAATACTTGGTTGATGTATGGTGCACACAACAGTTCTCCCAGTGTCAACAGTATTACGAACAGTACGCATGACGATCGATGCAGCTCGTGCATCTAATCCAGATGTTGGTTCATCCATAAAGATAATAGAAGGATTTGTAACAAGCTCCACCGCAATTGTAAGGCGTTTTCTTTGCTCTGTTGACAAGCCAGAACTCCCAGGCAAACCAACCAAAGCATGTCTCAGAGTGTCAAGCTCTACTAGTGCCATCACTTCTTCAACAAATTCCTGTAGTGCTTGTATGAGAATTGTTTCAAAGAATGAAACCTAAACCAAAAAATAAAAATAAAAATAAAAAGGATATCACTAACTAACAAGTCGTTTCTCTTTGTTCACTTCTTTAGGTAGGCGTAAAGAGGCTGAGAACCAGAGGGATTCTTCAACTGTTACTTGAGGAGAATGAATATCATTTTGTTCAACATATCCTGAAATTCTGGCAAAAGTATTTTGCTCTTTTGGATATCCGGATATCCTAATATCACCTTCTATATATCCACCAGTCTTCCGACCAGCTAGAACGTCCATCAGCGTGGTTTTCCCTGCACCACTCGATCCAACTAATGCAGTAAGGACGCCCGGCGTAAAAACCCCACTCACATTTGATAAAAGTTGCAGCTTCTTTTCTGGAATACCTTTCTGCTTCATTGCCTTCAATATATATAAAAGAAACATCTCATTAAGTTTCAATAAAGAAATTCCAAAGAATTAATTTTTGACAAATTACCTTTGGCATATCAACAAAGTATTCGAGATTATGGAATGTCATTGATAGCGGCTGGAATGGAAGAATCATTCCCCTATTTGATGTACGCCTTGGCACTGATGTTGGGACTTTTCCTGCAATGACAAAGTCATTATCTGAGTTAGAAAAATATAGGGAGGAAAGGGTTATAGTTAGGTATGTGCCAGCTAGAAGAACTTCACAATAACAAATACAAAATTTGCAACCATATCTAAACAACTTATGGGGATTATGGAATTAGTGCAATGACCATTGCCATCACCATTCTCTTCTATGACATCATCCAGAATAATGGCCTTGGCCTTCACTACGGCTGTCAAATCAAGCATAGAACATTTGTTAGAAAAATAAACGGTACACAGAGAGAGAGGGGGAGGGAAGGAAGAAGGGAGAGGGAGGGAAGGAGGGAAGGAGGGAAGGACAAGGGGGGGGAGAGAGAGAGAGAGAGAGAGAGAGAGAGGAGAGAGAGAGAGAGAGAGAGATGAATATGAAGTAGGATGTCAAAAGTCCACCACAAGAAAAATAGAAGTCATGGAAAAGAAAATTGTCATTGTAACAGTAAAAAACAAGTATTCAAAGACTTACGCTGAAGGTAGGCCAATGCAATTGTCACCAAAATGTTGAAAAGGATAGAGTATGCAAATAGGACACCAACACCAATCCAGTACCAGTTATCACTGACAGGAAGGCCGTGAGAGTGGAGAACATTGTATCCAATTGTGGTGTTTCCATTCGTGGATTTCTACAGTAGGAATATAATCAAAAGCTTGATTCAATATTTATCAAAGACGACATGATTTGTGCAGTTAAAAATCAAAATGGAAGCACACAATTCTTTAACCAAAATCTGACTATAAAGCCTAAACACCTTCATCCATCGTGTTGCACCAAACTCATTAACTGAAATTGCACGTTGTCCATAGGATAATGGCGAAATCCAGAAGGCCCAAATCCACCATGGCTTGATCATATCTGATAAACATGTCACCGAATTCTCATTAGGAAAGCATATCACATAGTAAATTTTGTTAGTTTGAAGTGCCAAGTTCAAAGGCCTATTGAATGTCCTACGAGTACAAATTCATTCTATGTCATTCAATTTATCCGATAAAGAAAAGCTAACCTTTTGGAATAACGAATCCACCCAACAAGAATATAACAAATAATGCAGCAGACCCATAGGTATTTGCAATTGTCATATCTCGTGCAACAGCAGCTAACATCCGGAAGAGACCCAGGCCCATTTGGTGTAATGAAAAAAGTAAAAGCATGAACCGAAAGAACCTATCGTAATTTGAAAAGAGTCAATTAAAATAGAGAAGATATACAGATTAAATGTGTAAATTGAAATGGTACATAAACATACCTCCCGGCACTAGGGGCAAAGCCAACTGAGTAATAAACAACTGAGGACCATACAACGGCTTCAATAACTGAGTAAGGCAAACGCAAAATCCAACTAGGTACGGAATATGCCCAAGCAGGATGAAAGAAGTTATTTCTCTGCTTATAGAATACTGGGAGTCGAGTTATCATGATCGGTAGCTCAGAAAATCCATTAAATAACATATGCACCAGCCCAAAAAATAAGCAAGATAGATAAAGGTTCCCATTAACCTCATCTGTTGGATGTATCCTTGTCCTGAGAAATATTGTGCAAGCAATACTTCCAACTAATGCAACCTGTGAAAGATTGAATAGAAATTTGAAATATAAAGTATGAGAAAATTAAATAATAAAAGAATAACTTAAAGCAAATAACAATGGAAGATCTTATGCAACCTCAACAAATAAAGAGATATGACACACTACTTTCTGCTATTGACTGGAAAGTCAGCATACTCAGTTGTAAAAGAATTTTTAATTCTTCTGAGAAGGAAAGAAACTGTTTCTAGGGTGCCATGCATAAAAAACTTGGAACCTAAACCTCCCTCCCTCTCCCTCTCTAATCAGTGATCCTGCCTAATCATGTCACCAAATATTATCACATGCAAGGCCATGTGCTAAAGTGACATAATCCATGTGCAAGGTAGGCCCCACAGTGAAGATGATTTGCCACAAAAATAGACTGATCACTAATCAGGTGAGACCCATGCGTACATTGCATAAGACTATTTGTAGGTGTGACTCAGACCATCCATTGTTTTAATATGGGGTGACTGGTTGATGTGATCTTCTGGCGGGGCCACAATATGCATGGCACAAATGCGCTGCAGGTCTCAAGTTGGCACATAAACTGGGTTGCATTTGTGTAGGTGGTTATTCCCCTCTTTGTATGAAAATCATAAAGATGACCATGGAAAAGGCATACTTGGCATGTTCTGAAAATGTAGAGGAAACGGTGCCTGCTCATTAGAAGAAGCTCCCGTGAAAAGCAAGCCTTAAAGAGCTCCAATTTTGGTACAGCAAACTTTTCATTGGCAAGTGCAGAAGGGGGACTCTTCTTTTTATCATAAGGAACTGAAAGAGTAGACTCTATGGACCTTCCGTATTTGGATTGTTTGAATGCATTTGCTATTTCAGAAACAGGAAGAAACGCATATGGTTTTGAAGGATTAGACCAGTACTGAGCTTGATCCTTTTTTGATGTAACCTGAAAACACAAGTTAAATTGGTCAAGGAAAGTTCACCAGAGGCAGATGCCTATGACTAAATAACCTCAAATACCAACAGTACCTCTTGGAGAAAGTCTGCAACCCCTTTGCGTGGGGGTAATGAGAATCCTAGAGATACAAAGAAATCAACAACATCTGCTCGGGGGCCATGATAAACGACATGCCCTTCTGATAGTAATATAATATCATCAAAAAGATCAAATGTCTCAGGTGCAGGCTGCAAAAGAGCCATCAGCACAGTACCCTCCATTTGGTGAACAAAATTTCTGATGCACTTCACAATTTGAAATGTTGTTGAGCTATCAAGTCCCGTAGATATTTCATCCATGAAAAGAGTTTTTCTCGGTCCAACAATCATTTCTCCTGAATTCAGAAAAGAACAACACATCATTCAATTTAGTTGCCCATGATAAATATTGAAAACGTGTTCACAAATCCTTCTAGAAAATATAGGTGCCAAATTAAAATATAGTTAAAGTAGGTACATGGGTTTCAATTGGTTCAAATAGGCAGAGAAAACAACACCATGCAAGGATGTGAAGGTGCCATAGTGGGAATATGTCTTACACAGCATTTACACAATCAAATCGTACTTCAGTACTTTATCCGCAACATGCATGTGGACTTAAAAGAAATACTACAAGTGCAAGTGAATACAAATATAAATTTACAGGAATGAGTAATGTATACATGGAGTTTTCACTAAGGATAGAATATCTGGTAACCTGTAGTCACTCGCTTTCTTTGACCACCCGAAACACCTCTTAGCATATCATTACCAACTAGAATATCTGAACAGACGTCAAGACCAAGCTCTCTCAAGACGTAATCTGTTGCGAGGCTATGCTTCTTGCCTCCAACTGATGATGCCTATGCAGTGTTGTTTTAACAAAACAAAATGAAAAATTAGACAAATATATCAATATTTCTAAACGTAACAAGGTGGTGGAGGTTTGGATGAAGACCTTCATAAATGCATCAATTGCTGGACTTGGTCGTATGTTCTTTTCCTTCTCCAATTTGGCCAGATCATCTAGGTATCCTGCTTAAGAGAACAAATGAACGACTTTTCCAAGGAAACCACAAAAATGCAACAAAAAAATTTCCTCAAAGAAAACTACTGCTGCAAGTTTCATTTGAAATGTTCGATTTTTACTCTGGTATTATTTGAAGCATTTCTACCTAATAGATCAATCCACATACATTTTTTTCCTGTATAAGTTCACTGTCTTACCACAATATAAATATAACCTCTTTCTACCCCCAACAATCAGGTAAATTCAACCTGACATGTACAAAAGGTCATAGAAAAAGGGTTAAGACTGCCTCAAGTAGCATTGGGGCATTCCATGAGTGCCCCACATGCAAGAGTGCTAAGGAGTTAGCAAGTCGATGAGATACAGCTAATCTAGGAAGTGATGACTCAATGGATTGTGTCGATCCAATGCCAAAGTGCGCCAATCAAAAGTTTGTAGGGTTGATACCATTTACTAAATTGCATCACATTAGAGGAAAAAAAACTAAAAAGAAACTACGAAGAGAATGAAGTGGTGGGACATGGGCCAAACCAAGATTTCCCACACTAAACCTGAAAATACATCATATACTACAAATTGTATCAACATCTCATAATGGGTATAGTCACAATAGTAGTCATGTTTTCTTGTATGAATGTATTGAGCATTGTTGTCATGTGCGACCGCACATTCGCATATGCGCACACTGGAGTGGAAATCACATATGAAATAATGGCATATGCAATTTTTGTGCATATGCAATGTATGCAATCGCATATTGGCCAACAGTCAGAAATCTGACTGTTGGGAAAAAAAATTCAAAAATCAGCCTTTTCCCTATAAAAAGGCATTCATAGCCTCCTATTTGCATACTACATGCACTCAAACTCTCTCTCTCTCTCTACTCTCATACACTTTCAAAGTCTCAAATCTCTCATTCTCCCTTACAAAATTACATTCTCCATCATTCAACTCTCAAATTCGAAGCCTCCAAGGCCCAAGCTCCATATTTCTTTCAAGTTTCAATCAAGATTGAAGAAAGTAAAGCAAACAAGAATAAATCAAAATTGAATTTCAAATCAAGTCTCACATTTCATTTTCTACATCTATATCTCTTTCTAGTTTCTTCTAGATAGCATTTCATTTTCTACATCTCATAATTCTCATTCATTTAATTTTCTACATTTTCTTATTTATTATATTCATTCTCTAGTTACATAATATTAATTCATAATCATACACACACTCACTCTTTATATCTCTCTTTCTTTACATTCAAGAGTCAAGAGACTCAAAACATTTTTTATTTTTATTTTTTAGTTTGTTACAACTTACAACTTACAACTTACAAGAAGATTCATAAGATTAGGATTCAAGATAAAAGTTGTGGCAAAAGGTTCATGCTAGCTGCCAACCCGGTGCAACTTGTTGGGGAACCGCGAAAGCACACAAAGAAGAATTAAGCAAAGTACTACCAATGGCACAACCAAGTCCAAACACAAACAATTAGAATTTTACATGCTTGTGTTTGGAATTGTCATTGTCATTAATATCACTAGGAGAGAGTGAGTCTGCCGGGAGTGGAGTAGGCACGTAGCCGAACCACTATACATGCTTGTGTTTGGGATTGTCATTTGCGCATCGGTTTAATTATGCTTATGTGTTTGAATGCTTAATTATGTATGCATGATTAGATGAATGTCTAGGATTGATAGGTAACATATTCCATACACACATGTTCACTATGCTATAGGCTAGTTGCTTAATTTGCATATCTTGAGTAGCCTATGTGATTGGACCCTCTATTGGCTTGGAAGCCTTTAGAGTTGAATTGTCTTGCTTAGTTTAATTGCAAATTAATTTAAGTTAGGCAATTGGGATTTTAAATTGGCATAATTTTTAATTGGTCCTAATCACCCCCCCTCTAGGACTCAGTTTACATTCTAATAGCTCCGTCAAGCTTCCGCACTTAGACGCATTGCGGCCCATTACCACAATTTCAGCCACTGGACATCACAAAAACCAGATGTTCGAACTCAAGAAATTGAAATTGACAATGAGTAGATAAGAGAAGTGGATGAACACATTCTATGCTTTTTTTTTCTGAGAAGAGAAAACAACGAAGGATAGCACATGAAGCAGTGAAGACACAAGAAGTACATACAGAAATGATAGCTGCAAGAGAATGTAATGTCTGATGAGCAATCAAGACATGTATATGCAGAAAGGAAAGCTTGTCATTACTGTTACAGAAAAATAGAGAACAAATCTCTCTGAGATCACAAAGAAACAGGTTATTCAAGAAATATAAACAATATGAAAAAAGAAAGCAGTTAATGGTATATAACAACTTCATTTTAAACTGATATATTTTGTGGTAGGATCGAGTAACAAACCTGCAAATCCATCACTTGCACCTTGAAATCTCGCAGCAAAGTCTAAAGTTTCTCGGACAGTCAGCTCTGCAATATGATTATCTGTCTGGCTAATGTATGCAGAAGTCCTTTGTACAAAAAATTCATCAAGCATATGGCCATTATATGTCACTTTCCCACTTGTCTGAAAACAATGAGTTAAATTAATAAGAACCAGAGATCAGTGTTGTTAATAACAGAAACATTTTCATGCAAAGAGTATGTCGTAGGGGGGTGAGCGGTTGGTTTTTCCACCTTTGTTACCTCCGGTGGCTAATCTCTGGTTTGCCGGAAACAGGGACTATGTCCTCTGAAACTGCCCCCATCCCAAGATTACGTGCTGAGAGGTTAAGCTTCACTTACTCCTAACCACTAAGTGGCTTGCCAAAGGTATACAATGATTTCTTTGCTTAGCCATCCACTTAGTGAGCCGTGCAAGGTAGCTAGGGAAGTACATCACAAAGTCCCCCAGCTAGCAGTTCAAGGACATGCTTAGGTCACGCAAAGAGCATGTCATGTATCTCCTAGAAATCAACATGTGAAAATAAAAACAGCATAGCTTCTCTAATGTGTGTGTTACATATGTGTGTATATGGAAAAGGTTCTATGAGGTCAAGCTTTGTGGGCCCCATTGTGATGCACCGTGGGACATCCACACCATCAATTAGATGCACCCCTACAAGGTGGGCGATGGGCCTAAAAATCAGGCTAATCCATGATTTAGATGGAGCCACACTAGAGACAAAATTTGAGTGTGGATGCCCACACATTAAAACCTTCCTGATTGTTTATAGGGCCCACAGAGATGAGGTTCAGACATCCAACCCATCCATTGTGGGTGTCCCATTTGGATGAGGGGTTACACCAAATTAAAGGTCATTCCAAATCTCAGGTGTGGCCCACGTGAATTCTAAATAAGAGTGATTTTGAGCATATCCCATAACCTAGAGGGGACCTACCAAATGCACGGTGTGGATGCCAAACACACATGACAGATGAGCCATAGAGCTTAATCTCATGAGAAGCTCATATGCGGAAAAATGTATTATGAGCTGGACCTCACACAAAGCTTTCCATGAGGTTGAGACCTATTTCCGTTGTGTGTGAGTAACAGAGATGTTGAAACAGAATGGCAGCTTACCTTCAAGTCATTACCTAGCTTCCCGGCTAGGGCCAAAAGCAACGTAGATTTTCCAGAGCCAGGGGGTCCCAAGAGCAGCGTCATTCTACCACCACAGAGACAACCACATCACCAACTCCACAATCACTTTTGCATTTTACATCTACTCCATGAAAACATGAACTTAGAACGTAAACATGTATCTTGGTTACTAAATAAACAAGAAAATTCCTACAGCTTTGGGACCGAGTGATATTAATGATGTTCCATCTCACCAAAGTGGGGCAACTTAAGTGCCTACCCAATTAAAAAGTAGGTCCCACCAATTGGATGGTTTAATTCCAGTGAAATGTATCTGACATGAATGATTTACAGAGTGCATATGTATGAAGAGTCACATTATACCACAGCATCAAAAGTTTTGCTTTTTGACTTACAGCATGTTTTGGAAGTGGATTGCATCGCCGGCGTGAAGCATAATCCGACCAAGCAGGGACTACGTGGGGCTCACCATGATGTATGGGTTTTATCCACACCGTTTGTCTATTTCTCCATATCATTTTAGGAAATCTGCCTAAAAATAAGGCAGATCCAATGCTCAAGTGGACCACACCACCACCGAAAGTAGCAGTGATAATGACACCCTCCTAGGGGGCACCGTGGTGTTCATTTGCCGTCAAACCTGTTCATAAGGTCACATCGACATGGATGAAGGAAAATACAAATATCAGCTTGATCCAAAACTTCTGTCGTTTCAGGAGGTTTTTAATGGTGAGTGTTCAATCCCCACTGCGCAGTCCACTTGAGCCTTGGATCTGCCTCGTTTTTTTATTCATAGTCTAAAATGATCTGGAAAAATGGATGGATGGCGTGGACAAAATCTATACATCGAGTTGGGCCCCACATAGCCCTACCCGGATGGATTATCATCCACACGGGGGCAGGGTGCAATACGCCTCCGCATGTTTTCATGCATGAACGCTTGTGTTGAGTAATGAATGGCATTAAGGCTCAAGTGGATTCATAGTCCACTTGAGCCTTGGATCTGCCTCATTTTTGGATTCATAGTCTAAAATGATCTGGAAAAATGGATGGATGGCGTGGACAAAATCTGTACATCGAGGTGGGTCCCACATAGCCCTACCCGAATGGATTATCGTCCACACGGGGACAGGATGCAATACGCTTCTGCATGTTTTCATGCATGAATGCTTGTGTTGAGTAATGAATGGCATTAATGCTCCGGTGATTCGCCTTCTGTACAAGAAAAACTTGTGTGGCTCACCTAGATGTGTGCATGTGACATCCACTCCGGCCATCAGTTGCACCAGCTCATGTCACACATGATAAGGAAGCTAATGTCGATAGCTTAGTCAAGTGGGCCGCACAATAGGGAACAGCAGTATTGAGAACACACACCCACCATTGAAAGCCTTCTGGCCCACCGTGATGCCTGTATTCCAGCCGAAGATTCCAACCGGATGAAGTGAGTACAACCGGGAAGAAAGGAAAATCCAAATATCAGAAGGATACAAACTTTAGTGGGACCCAATGGCGTCCTTCTCCATCCCCACTTTTCCTTGTGGTGTGGCCTACTAGAGTGTTAGATTGACCTAATTTTTTTATCAGGTCCAAACATAATACGTCTCAAATAGTGGACTGAGTGGATGTCAAACAAACATCGCCTTCGTCACGTGGGTGGTTTGCTCAAATACATCACCATGTATTGCAATAAGTTACATCGAGAGCATAGCAGGTCGAGATGATCCAAACCATATGACTCCCATTGGATTGGAGAAGACCACAATAACTCTTAGCTTGAACATTCCAATGCTTTGATCATAAAGAGTCTGTAGTGACCGTCCAAATTATCAAAGGGTTGAGATATTCCCTTCGATAGCTTTTTCTTGTTGTCTATTTCACCATAGAAAGTGAAAGAACCCCGATTTTTGTATCTATCTTAAGGGAGACGTGCCTATTCCGGATTGAAGAAAAATAACCCCCATTTTGGAATTTCTAATCCCCATGGATTTCTCAAAAAGTCATTAAACAACACTCTTATGGACGATGCAAAAGAGCAATTTCTTTCTAATCCTACAAAAAGTGCCCCAGTTTGGAGATTTCTTGAAATTAGTTTAAGAGTAGAAATTCCAAAATCCCAAAAATACGGTTTTGAACTGTCGTGAGCCAAACACGGCCAAAACATTTCACTTATTTTGAACACAATAAGATAAGGAAAGAAAAGTGGAGATAAGATTCACTTGATCTTTGGATATGCTTTAATTTTGAGCTCAACCCATTAAATTAGATGGAAAAATGGATGGACGGCGTGGATAGACCACATACATTCAAGGTGGGCCCAACTGAGTTTACTCAGTACGATAAGAGCCTACTGAGTAACTCAGTACGCAATCCGATTTTGGCCTTCGTCCCGTGGTGGTTTGCTCACATATTGTAATAAGATACGTCGAGAACGTAGCAGGTCGAGATGATCCAAACCATATGATTTCCATTGGATTGGAGAAAGACCACAATAACTCTTAGATTGAATATTCCAATGCTTTGATCATAAAGAGTCTGTAGGGGCCGTCCAAATTATCAATAGCTTTTACTTGTTGTCTATTTCACCGTAGAAAGTGAAATAACCCCGATTTTTGTATCTATCTTAAGGTAGACATCCCTATTCCGGAGTGAAGAAAAATAATCTCAAAAAGTCATGAAACAACACTCTTATGGACGATGCAAAAGAACAATTTCTTTCTAATCCTACAAAAAGTGCCCCGGTTTGGAGATTTCTTGAAATTATTTTAAGAGTATAAATTCCAAAATCCCAAAAATACGGTTTTGAACTGTCGTGAGCCAAACGCGACCAAAACATTTCACTTATTTTGAACACAATAAGATAAGGAAAGAAAAGTGGAGATAAGAGTATCACCTGCCAGGTTTCACAAACCCACTAATATTATTCAACATGGTCAGTGAATGCCTCTTTGGACGAAATATCCTTAAACTAGCTGCCAGCTCCTGCATTGCCCCAACCAGATAATTATAAATAAAATAAAAAAGTCCCAGAGAAAGAAATTGGGAAAAATAAAAATAAAAACATAAAAATTATATTCATTTGGAAGAGCTTATATTGTAAAGAGAATACCAACCTCAATGGCATCGCGGGCGTAATTAATAAGAGTAGGCAAAGCTCTTTTTCCAACCTGAACATCTGCAGTGACAGTCAGGCCTTCGAATCTCACTTCTACCTTCGGAACTTGCAAACCCACTCTGTTTAAGGACGAATTTAGGATGGTGAAAAAGAAAAAAGAATACAATGTTTTCGTACTTCCGCGGCCAGTTTCCGGGATACAGTTCGTTCGTTTCATGGGACCCACTTTCGGTGGACAATGGATCTAAAACTTCACTTTTTACCGTACAGATGGATCGCTAGGATAATCAGACATTGCATTTCTTGCATGATTGCCGGTCCCACTAGACGAACAGCCTGGATCACTGGAAGGTGGGCCCCTCTTCTAAGAATAGTAGGGCGTTTGGATTAAGTTCGGAAGTAGACAAGGAAATCATATCTCAAAGGAAAGGGGAAAAATATATATATATATATATATATATATATATATATAATATATATATATATATATATATATATATATATATATAGATTATCAATCGTTGAATGAACCGTTTGGCAATCCGAATACGAAACGTCCCTAACAAATAAACCATGATTTTTGGGAATTTCTGGTTGAGATCTTCAGCTCTAAAATAGCAAATTTCCAAATCTCTACGGAACATGAGATTATTCGCAGCAATCTTCACATTTAAATCCTTCAAATCGAATTTATTATTCTAAAATCCAAGAAAGCATGCATACATTGCCAATAAAAATCAACAAAAATAGATAGATAATGAAATCAATCGGACTGACGAAATTTCAATAAAGAACCGATCAAGCTTCCTTCAGCAATCTTTCTAAACAACGAAATCCTTGAAATTCCACTAAAAAGGAAAAAAAGCATGCAAACCTCACTGATCCAGAAAAATTAAATAAAATAAGTCCAAGAAATGGATGGCTAAAATTTCAAAAAGTGTAGATCAAGAATCCTTCAGCGATCTATCTTTTTAAAAAATAATAATAATAAATAAATAAATAAATAAACTCGAAATTCACTCACAGAAATCCGAGAGAGAGAGAGAGAGAGAGAGAGAGAGAGAGAGAGAGAGAGATCACGTTGGGTTGAGAAGAGCACAAGCACGTGATTTCCATTTCCCTAGTTTACCTGTCAAGGCGCTCCTTGACGCCGGATAGGAGAATGTAGTTGTCTTGCTCGTTCGTGGCCATTGCGTTCTGTAGGAGCTCCTCCCGGCCGATCCGGTCGAGCTTCCGGACATCAAAAGCCTCAGTCACGGGATGTTTGCCATCTTTGGAGGCGTTTCGCTTCATGATGGCGAAATTCGAGCGCTTTTGGGACGGCAATCTCTCGATCGCCGCCCAAAGGAGCTCCTCTTCATCCTCATGCAACGCTTCCGCATTCGATGGCCTGGGAAATGTATCGTTGAGTTGATCAATTTCGATCTCGAAAAATTCGCTTCCACTCGAAGCAGCCATGAATGAAACTTCGATCTTCTTCCTCTTCTTCTTCTTCTTCTTCCTCTCTCTCTCTCTCTCTCTGATGGATTTCCACAAAAGAAAGAAACACGAGAGCGATTCAGTTTTTTAGAGATTAGCACGCGTTTCTGTTTATAAAGTTGCCTGTCGACCGCATTACGTACTACCCCCGCCTGTTCGTAGCGCGCGACAGGTGGAGGCCCCGAGAGCCACTGAGGGGCCAACGTGTTGTATTAATTTTATCCACACCGTCCATATATTTTTAAATATCAATTTATATTACTGACCAAAAATTAAATAAGATCCCATCCTTAAATAGACCACAAAGTAGGGATTAAATTCTTACGGTTGAAAATTTCTTAGAAGCCACATTAGTTTTGAATCAAGATGATATTTGTTTTTGTTTCACTTCATATAGGTGTATATGACCATATAACAGTTTGGATGGAAAATAAACAACGACGTAGACTCAAAAATATTTCATTGATGGATATCCATAGCACTGTTACTTCCTGTAGTGTGGTCCAGTTGAGAATTGTATCCGCCATATTTTTGGTCCAATATTCTAAAATATATGTAAATATGGATGGACGGTGTGGATGAAATTCATACATCACAGTTCCCACTCAGTGGCCATCGTTGCAATGGTCCTGCGCAAGGATGCTGGGTGGGCCCCAAAGAGATATTTGTGAGAAATACACCCGGTTCATCATCCGCTTTTACCTATCATTGTAGGACCTGCAACCAAAATTATATAAACGGTTTAGATTGCCCAGGAAAGTTTCAACGGTGAGAATTTCTTTTCCCAATTATTCTTATCGTCTGTCCAACTTAAGTTTTGAATCCATCTCGTTTTTAGTTTAATTTCCTAAAATAATCAATCAAAAAGGTTGGACAGTGTGGATTTAGCAAAAACATCTAGGTGAGCCCCACCTCGTAACCCTGCGTAGGAACTTCCTCAGGAAATCCGAGTATCGGGGTAGTACCTAATCCGCGCGCATGGACCGCTAATTTTAAAGACGCGTAATGACGCTTCTGTCCTGAATTTAACGCGCCATTTTACCTTTTTGTCCTCCTTCTCTTGGCTTGCCTCACAATTTATATCATACGTGTGGCTTGCATCTTTTCACGCTGTACACGCGTTTGTAATTCTGATATTGGAAGTATGATTGATAATCCAGACCATTGGGCTGCTGTAATACATTACAGATGTGGAAATATTCAGAAAATGAAGTAGATTGGAAACCCTTTTTGGTTGAACGTGGACTATTTTCTTCATTTCTCTTATTAACCGTCTGTCTAGATAAGTTATGATTGTCAGATGAAAAATACTTATGTTCGATAATTAATCCTCTATGGGACACAACAGACCAGTGGTCTGGATTATGTATCCATGGAACTACTTTTCATGATTTAAAACGTGTATGCGCCGTGGAAAGATGCGAGAGGATTGCTATGATACGTCGCCCGTATGTACACATGGCGTGGATTTCCCGCCAATTCCTTTTCTTTTGCAAGAGGTTCGTGCGCAGGGAAGCTATGTGGGGCCCGCCGTGATGTTTGTAATAAATCTACACCGTCCATCCGTTTTAATATATCATTCTAGGACATATGACTAAAATTCAGGTGGATTAAAAATTTAAGGAGGTCATGCGAGAGGGAAAAAATGAGGAAATAAATGACTACCGTTGGAACCTTCATTTGTCCACCTTAATGTTTATATGCCATCCAAACCGTTTATAAGGTCATTCCCACTCAAACGAACTCATCAAAAGACAAAATTCTTAGCCTGATTAAATAATTTTATGGCCACACAAACGTTTAAACGGTGGTCGTTCGGTCACCACTCTTTACTCTCGTGTGGCTCACTTGAGTCTTGGATCGGCCTAATTTTTTACATAAATAGTAAAATGAGCTCTCAAAACGGCCAGACAGAGTGGATTTCTAAGTGCACAACATCTACGTACTTCTACACACAATACACATTTGTACGGTTAATATAGTTAACTACTAATATTTATACGGTTAATATAGTTAGTTTGGGTTGTATGCGAAATATATATACTGATTGTCCGTAGTCTTCTCTTACCAAATCTTTGGCCGCAGTAATCGGAAGAGGAGGTTACATTTCCAATAACTCCTGCGTCGGACGTCTTCTTCTCATCTCCCGAATCTCCCTCAAAACCCAATCCGAGATCGGTTAGGGGTCGGGTCTGGTTGACCATTTTGCAGTTGGGTTTGGATTGGGTCGACCCGACCTGACCTGATCAATTCATGAACCAGGTAGGCAAATGCACAGCTTGAGAGGGACGGTGCTTGGGCTTTCCAAGAATCTGTCTTACAGTAATGGTTTTACACGGATACTTGGGTGAGTCATCAGGTTTCCATGAATGTGTCACTGATTAAGACAAAATAATCTGTTTGATGGGCAAATGCATACATGTTTGGATCCTCACATTTAAGACTTCTATTAGATGGCCCCAACAAAAATTGTAATTGATGTATAAAGAGTGGTACATGTATGCATTTATTTCAAATAGACATGAATTCTATGAATGTAGAGAATTCCTGAGTAATTGTGTAGAAATAAGAAATGGCTTTATTAATGCATGGATTAATCCATTATCCTGCAATTTTTAAGTAATATTATATGCTTGTTGGGGCCTAGCCCACCTACACACATGATAGGTAGTTGAAGTATGCTTACGGCTGTGATATGCTAGACATTCCCAAGATGGAAGGGCGTTGGTTTGTTATGGACGCGGATTTCCTGTGAAAGCCTTGATTTTTATATGCCATCCAAACAGTTTATAAGGTCACTCCCACTGAGATGAAGTGAAAATACGAAAACATTAGCATGATAAGAAAGTTTTGTGGCCTTAAAAATGTTTCAACGGTGGTGACCAAATCACAACTGTTTCCTCTCGTGCGGCCCATTTGAGTTTTGAATCCACGTAATTTTCGGTCGAATGTACTAAAATGATCTCGAAAAACAAATGGACGGGATGGATTTATCATAAACATCACGGTGGACCCCACTTAGCATCCCAGGGCAGGAACTTAGTTTGTTATGATCTTGGGCTTGCGTGGACACAAAGAATGACATGTGTAAGCGTGGACACATTCAAACGATTTTGGGCTTACGTGGACACAAAGAATGACATGTGTAAGCGTGGACACATTCAAACGATGTGTACATTAGAAGAATAGAGAATCTTTGGAAAGTGGAAAAATGGAAGGTTGTTGCATGCATTTACGAAAGGAGATGCCTTCCTTTTCTTGTTTCTTTCCGTCTTTTAAGTAGTATAACACCCCTATTAAATAAGTGAAGTCCCGAGAAGGCCACGTCATGTTAAACAGTCCATCTGGTGGGCTACATTGTGAATGATTCACAGTAGAAAATAAGCACTTCATGTGCAATTTTTTTCTTCTAACTTTTTAATATTTCATTTATAACCATTCAATAAATGATAATGAAATAAGGATAAATTTTGGCTCATGATAACAAATTTTGGATGATTTCATTTGAGTTACTTTCATGCCTTTGTATGCAATTTCTAAGTAATTTTTGAAAGGGTAGTAAATGAAGGAAGGGAAACTCTCCAACCACGTTCAATAGACTATGTAAAGAAGTTATTTAAGTAAGGCCACTATGTTGGAATTTGTGTTGGATATAGCAAAAAATAAGAAATAAAATAAGGTTTAATTATTTTGTTTCACTATGCTGAATCACGTAAAATATACGTTATCTTTAAAGCATGATTCCCCCCTTATCAATTGCTGATTGGTTACAGGTGAATTGTTTTTAGGATAAGACAAGTCTGTTTGGATCTGGTATGTAGCAATCACGATAGGTCCACATAGGAACAATTTAACGCAGCAGATCTTCTAGCAGAATTTTAAAAAAATAATAATAATAATAAATAAATAAATAACTGTGGATTTACAATATTCTACAAAGGAAATGCTATTTGGAGGATATGATGGAATGGGAGAGATTTGAATTAATTAAGTTGATAGAATTTGGATTGGAATTGTTCAGTTTATATAGGCACCAGGGAGTGGAACGTTGCTAGACATTAAGGGCCTGTTTGGTCGGGCGGATTAAGAGGGATTAGGATGGATGGAATGGTAAATTCCCGAGATATGCCAAATGAGCCAAACATTTGAGAGACATTGCATTAGTTTTATAAAAACTCATTTGATGAAGTGATAAATGCAATCCCATGATTTGAGTCATTTACTTGGCTTTTTGCCAAAAATTTCTTGAAGTTATCAATCATAAACATTGAATTACCATTGACGTGAAAAGTATGTAGTATTAAACAATTTGTGACTGAAACAGCTATATCATCAAACAATTTAACTTATGAAAAGCAAAGAGAAAATACTCCTTCATTTATTTTTATTTTTATTTTTTATTATTTTTTTGAGGGGGGGTGTTAGCTTGTTAGTATACACCCCATTGTCAGCACATACTCCACTATTAGCCACCCCCACTAGGGAATCAATACCAAGACCTTAGCGTTGAAACAAGATATCTTCACTCTATCTACCACTTGAGCTATGGATTAGGGTGTATACTCCTTAATTTGCAGCCAACGACGAGAAAATAATTGAGAATTTTTTTATGAAAAAAAAAAAAAAAAAATCATCTGATACATAAGATGTGTTTCATTTGAATTACTGTTATCCAATGTATGCAATTTCTAACTAATTTTAAAAGGGAAGACACTAGAGGAAGGGAAATTCTCTACCCACATTCAAAAGACTGTTTAAAGAAGTGCTCTCTCTCTCTCTCTCTCTCTCAGACACGCACAACTTCATTTCTATGCACTACCCACAGGGGTGCAATATTGTGTCCTATTTTGGCATCGACGAGACACAACCAAGTGATCACTAACCAAGCCTCATCATGTATAGATGCTTTGATCCAATACTTGGGCTGGTCGTACCATCATTTGATGGGCCATAGTTGCTTGTCAAATTCTAAATATGCCGACGCTTGCAATGCTTTTCTATGTTCCCCGTACTTTTTGCACATGTATGGCCCACCAAATGGGTAGGCCTGCCTAATTTTTTAGTTAGGGTATCTGCACGTTGGCCACATGCTAAGACAATTAATTTAAATTGTTCTCATACCATCCTTACTTCCAAATAAGGTATTATCCCATAATCATGCTTCTTTGTTCAACTCCTTTGATTTTTTAGAGTTAATATGCAAGCCACCAACGTACAACTTCATATAAAGATAGTGATGGCCGTCACAATCATCCATTCAACTTCCTTAATCTGGCCTATGTAGTATAAAGTCCAAAACATAGACAGTTCTGACCATCAGGCCACTCGGCATGGCCTCGGCCAACAGGTCGCTATAAATGTTGTATACTGAAGAGTAGTGAATGATGTGTTGGGATTTTTGACCTGCGGAATCACACAGATCTAGATCTAGGATGGTAATCCAATGGCACCAAGCACACACAAGAAAAGAGAACACACAGATTTAACGTGGAAAACCCTTGCGGGAAAAAACCACAGCACAAAGCGACAGATCACCACTATGAAAGCATCAATTACAAAGAGAAAGGACTTACCTGATTCGAACAATCTCGAATCTCACCCTTACTACACCCTTTGGAAACCCTGGAACCCTTTTAGAAACCCTTAGCATTCATCACAACTTCCTAGAAAAACCCTAGGAATACCTATTTATAGTTTAGGAAACTTCCCTTCCGCATCTCAGTTGCGAAAGGACTCAAATCCGCGGTTTCGCGCAAAATCGTGGAACAAACTGCGTAACCTTCGACTAGTCGTAGCCAGTCTTCGACTGGTCCACCTTCGACCAGTCGTAGATGACTTCGACCAGTCGTAGCTACAGTAAAAAACAGCAAAAACTTACTGGACTTTGAGTCGTACAAGGGTTCGAACCTACGACCGGTCGAGCGTCTCCTACGACCAGTCGAAGCTTCCCACGACCGGTCGAACGACCTCAAAACCTTCAGATTTAATACTTTTCTCAACAATCTCTACCAAGTCTTCAATCTTCAACCGTGTAGCTCCTTGACCTCTTCTCTTATCTCTACTTCACATCATAGCTCAAGATCACATCGGCCAACCAGTGCCAATCACGGATCTGATAGATACCTGCTATACCATCGGCACGAATATCTCTGAGAAGCCGATCCCTTCTCTCTGAGCATAACCCTTCGCTACCAACCTCGCCCTGTATCTATGCCGTATCCTCCTGAAGATCCACCTGCATCCAACCGCTCATCGGCCCACTGGAAGCTCCACCAGCTCCCATATGTCGGTCTGGTACAACGAATCCATTACATCGCCCATAGTCACCTTCCACTTCTCAGCACCAGGCTCACCTAGAGCCATCAGAATAGAAGATGAATCCCCTGTAATATTGGAGTCGTCCATGTACCTTGCCGATATCCTGCAATCATGCCATGTGGTTCTTCTCACAGGTGGCTGCTCTACCTGCTCTGTATCCCTATCCGCACGTCTCAGCCTTCCTGCCCTGCCCGCTCATGTGGCCATGCCCATCATGCCACACACATGCAGAGGTGGAATTCGCTACATCCACTGTAGCTCCACCTTTTGAAGTGCTCCCGATCAACCTGTAAACATGATCGAGTCGTTGCGCTATCATGACTACCCATGCCCCCTTGGATACCTTAAGAGAATACCTGTGTACTTGCATCCCTTTGCCTCAAGCACACCAGAGAAATCAGATTCTGTTTCAAATCAGGAACGTGCCTGACATCAGTCAAGGTACGCTCCACCCCATCAAACATCCTGATGCGTACCGTACCAATAGCCACAACATTACAGGCAATGTTATTGCCCATAAATACCTGTCCACCATCGCACTCCCTATAGCTGGTGAACCAACTCCGATGAGGAGTCATGTGAAAAGATGCCCCTGTGTCTAGCATTCACTCGTCCTTACGATCATCGTATGACCGTCTGAGCGAAGACACAGACAAAACATCACCATCACATCCACTCGATTCATCTGACGTGGCAATGTTAGCCTCCCTGCATGAAGCCTCAGAATCTTCCCTCTTAGATTTAGGATTTTCACAATCCCTTTTCACATGTCCTTCCTTCCCACAATTCCAGCACTTTACCTTTCCTTTGCCCTTGCCCTTGGATTTGGATCTAGAACCTGAAGAACCTGTACCGTGTTCAAAATTCCTACCCACTGTAAACAGTGCATCAGAAGATATCCCTATGTTGCTGTCTAGCTGTCTCACAGCCTTCCCTTGAAGGGCTGAGATAACAGTGTCGACACTCAGAGTTTTATTCATGCTGCACATAGTGTCCTTGAATGACTCATAGGACGCCGGGAGAGAATTCAGCAACATACATGCTTGTTCTTCATCTTTGATCACTTCATCCATATCGAGCAATTTGCAAACCAATTTATTAAAATTGCTGATGTGAGCCTCCAGATCTCCACCCTCTGCCATCTTGAAGTTATACCACTGCCGCTTCAAGTGCAGACGATTTTCAGAGGATTTCTTCGCATAAACATCCTCCAACTTCACCCATAAATTAGCCGCAGTTTTCTCCCTCATGACGTTGTAGAGAACCTCATCCGTGAGACATAAACGGATCGATGATAAGGCTTTCTTATCAAGAGTATTCCAATCACCATCAGTCATAGTGGACTTCCGCTCCTCAAGAGCCACCATCTTCGCCTTGCTTGATTAAGGAACTCATCATCTTGATCTTCCATAACTCAAATTATTTTTCCCTAAGTACTTCTCAATATCATACCTGGCGCTCGCCATTATTACTAATCCCTAGATTTAGATCTGTGTCCAACCAATTGCTCTGATACCACTTGTTGGAATTTTTGCCTGCGGAATCACACAGATCTAGATCTAGGATGGTAATCCAATGGCACTAAGCACACACAAGAAAAGAGAACACACAGATTTAACATGGAAAACCCTTGCAGGAAAAAACCACGGCACAAAGCGACAGATCACCACTATGAAAGCATCAATTACAAAGAGAAAGGACTTACCCGATTCGAACAACCTCGAATCTCACCCTTGCTACACCCTTTGGAAACCCTAGAACCCTTTTAGAAACCCTTAGCATTCATCACAACTTCCTAGAAAAACCCTAGGAATACCTATTTATAGTTTAGGAAACTTCCCTTCCGCATCTCAGTTGCGAAAGGACTCAAATCCGCAGTTTTGCGCAAAATCGCGGAACAAACTGCGTAACCTTCGACTAGTCGTAGCCAGTCTTCGACTGGTCCACCTTCGACCAGTCGTAGATGACTTCGACCAGTCGTAGCTACAGTAAAAAACAGCAAAAACTTGCTGGACTTTGAGTCGTACAAGGGCTCGAACCTACGACCGGTCGAGCGTCTCCTACGACCAGTCGAAGCTTCCCATGACCGGTCGAACGACTTCAAAACCTTCAGATTTAAGACTTTTCTCAACATGATGTAAAATGAACTCATGACACATGCAAGTGTGGGGGACATATATATAGTAAGGTTTGTATAGGCTGGCCTTGTATGATTAGCTATAGCCTACAAAACCACGTTCAACTCTCAGGGCATGTTTGGGCATGTGCATTAGGTAGTATTAAAGTGGATGGATTAATTACATGTGTAAGGTATTGTCAGTGAATTGGGGTTATCCCATATTTTCCGGTGTGGTGTTTGGAAAACGAGTGGATTGCAAGTGTATAAATCATCTCCCTTGAATATTTTATATTATATATTTTTTGTAACGGGATCGAGGTGGGCCCAATTTGGACAATCTGACCAGTTCACTACGTAGGTTAGCTCAAGCGGGTCTTATAAGCCCTAACTTGGGCTGGTTTGGATAATCAGGGACCCCACAGTGGGCCTTGGAAGGTTTCAACAACAAGAGCTTATTTCTCTCCATGCGGCCCACTTAAAACTTGGATCTGCGTCATTTTTCGGCCCATGACCTAAAATGACATGGAGAAACCGGCATACGGCGTGGATTTATCATATACATCAAAGTGCGGTCACGAGTGAGACACCCCACTCCACCTGGGCAGTGACGTGAGTGGGTCTTCCCAACCCACTGTCACTAGTAGTGTGGTCCACCTATGGTTTAATCAGCCTGATGTTTGGGCTCAGAGGTCAAAATAACCTGGTTAAAGAGGTGGATTGTGTGAATCTAACAACCGCCTCATGATGGGTCCCACAAGTAGAAACCCACTCTAAAATTCTATGCATGCCACTGTCATTTACATCCGAGTTTTCCAGTACCCTTGCACCGAACAATGTAGCCTACCTGAGATGAGGATCGACTTTATTTTTGGATTTAAAGGATAAAATGGAATGGAGAATCGGATGGACAGCTTGGATGAAACATAAGCATCAAGTTGGGACCTAAGAGTGGAGGCCCCACCCTTCCCCTATAAATATGGAGACTCAAAGAGGGATGGTGAAATCCCGCCCAAACCCACAATGACTTCCATCATCTTATTCAACTATCATTTCCAAACATGCCAACAAGATGTATTAGATGGGATTATGAATACCATCCCATCTAATACACCTGGCCAAACAGGCCCTCAATGTACTTACACGGACCAAAACTAATAGGCCTGCAGGGATGTCAATGGGCTAGGCCTCGCAAGGCGTGTGCCCAAGGGACAAAATACAAGTCTGGGCCTCAATCAGGCCCAACCATTACATGACATTGCCCAAAATTCGAAATCACCAGTCCTCTCTCTCTCTCTCTCTCTCTCTCTCTCTCTCTCTCTCTCTCACTTTTGTTTTTGTTTTTTCACACCCAACGACACCATATGAGCACTTGAACCCATGATCCCAGTGTTAAAACACATTTTTTAACATCAAACTTTTCTTTTATAAGACATCTGGCAAGGTGATGATTTTACCCCCACAATTAGTTTTATAAGAGAAGTGAACCTTGGATATTCATATATATGAAAAGGGAATTTATTTTATTTTTTTAAGAAAAAAAAAAAAGTTAAAGATATTTTAATCACTTAAAACTATGCTACTTGCTAACAAACAATCCAGAAAGCCCTCAACCTACAAAAGGCTCTCTAGACATATGTTGCACATGCCATGCCCCTAATTTATATCTGTATTGCTTAGAAAAGTCAAAATACTTTTTAAGGATTTTTTATTTTTGTAAATAACTAACTTTTTCATCACTTCTGCTTGGCTAAAATACCCTTTGCTATTTGTTTTAATCACTTTATTTTTCACCCTTGGATGAGTTCCCTTTTACTTATGCATGCCTTGTAAATCAATCTCTAATCCGCAATATCTAGCTCATGTTAGGACATGAGTTCAAATACGAGGCATATCCAAAACTCACATGACAGGAAACAATAACCATTGAAACCTTCTCGAGGCCATCCGGTTTTGTGGAAGATGGATCGATGCATTCTACCAAAGCTCCAACTCTTTTTATTACATTAAGTTCTTGTGTTGGGCTAGAACTGTCTTACCTTAAGATGCCTAAGCATTTGGACCAATCGTATTAAATATACTCCGTACTCAGGTAGGCCACATCTTATGAAAGAGTGGGAATGGGATACCAGCCATAGGTCTATGTGTAGGAGCAGCATAGTTTGGTCAGGTGTAACTCACCATGACGAAATGAAAGTACAGAAATCAGATGGATACAAATATCAGGCGGGCCACACCATATATATAGAGGTTTTAGGATTAGTTTTACATTAGAGTTTTTCTTAGATAGGCTGATCTTTTGTATGTACGATCGAGATCAAAATAATGGCTCTCAAATGAGGGGATATTTATAAAATATGATGGCTGTGGGGCCCACCATGCATGTTGTATGCGTTAAACCTAGCTAACTCATATTCCAACAGGTGCACTCCCTTATTCTAGGCCTCGCAACTGAAATTCAGCTACATCCACGACTCAGGTGGGCGATACTAAAGGGACCCAGGTCATTTACAACACCTGTTGCCGTGCACAAAACACGGGAAAACGTATTGGCTACTCCCCTCCCACCGGACGCGGATTTCCTGCGAAAGCGTTTCGCAGGAAGTTCCTGCGCTGGGAAGCCACTGCGATGTTTATGAGAAATTCACTCCGTTCATCCGTTTTTTTGTGTTAATTTTAGGATAGTAGCAAAAAATGAACCGGATCCATTGCTTAAGTGGGCCGATGACGTGAGAATTGAACGTCTACAGTTGAAATATTCATGGGGCCATAGAAGTTTTGAATCATGTTAATATTTGTGTTTCCAGTTAATCCCAGTAGGAATGAGGTTATGAACGGTATAGATGGCATGTAAACATCACTGTCAACCCCAGGAAGGTTTCAACGGTAGTAATTTTCCTAACCACCTTCTCTTTTAGGGCGGCCCACTTGAGTCTTGAATCCTGATCAATTTTGGTTCGATAACTGAAAATGAGTTCAGAAAACGGATGGACGGAGTGGATTCCTTACAAACATCACGGTGTGCTGAATCTCAGTTTCCAGCGCAGGAACTTCCTGCGAAAGGCTTTCGCAGGAAATCCTCGTCCCCTGCCACCAGCCTGCTAGCTGGTCGTCGGTGCTCTGTGGGCCTCATGAAGATGTATGTGTTTCGTCCATTCCATTCATCCATTTTTACAGATAATTTTAGGGCTTGAGCCTAAAAATGAGAGGGATATAAATCTCAGGTGAACCACACCACATGAAAACAATAGTGAGTGGATAACCACCATTAAAATCCTCCTAAGGCCCACTGTACTGTTTATTTGACATCCAATCTGTTGATTAGGTCATACAGACACAGATGAAGGGAAAAACCAAAGATCAGCTTGATCCAAAACTTTTATAGCCCCCCAAAAAGTTTCAAATAGTCGACCTTCATTCAACACTGTTTCCTATAATGTGGTGCACTTAAGAAAGGGATATACCTCAATTTTGGTATCATAACATAAAATGATCTATAAAAATATATGGACGGCATGGATGAAACACATACATAATGGTCGGGTCCACAGAGCACCGACCATCAGCCATTGGCTGGTGGCAGGGGAGTAGCCAATCCGTTTGCAGTTATAAGGGGCCATCATAATGTATACGTCCATCAGGTAAAAACCCTTGTATTCACCGTGCATACAAAAAGACCATGCAGATGAAAAAGTCAGGTGAACCACGCCAATTGAACATTGTAAAATCGATGTGGCCCACCTTAGATTGTAAAATCGGGCTTGGACCTGCTAAATAGGCCCGTGAGCTGGGGCTGGCCCTCGATTGCCCTATCATTTTTGGGTGGGTCTGGGCTGAAGTTATTTTAGCTCGATCGAGACCATAGACCAGTCCAGACTAGCCTAACTTTGTATCTACATGTCTTACATCTTACAAATTATGCCATTCTAATCCTCGGCAAGGTGACCCATCTCTTATAATATATAGACCGTCCGTTCATTCTTCAAGAATGAGGGGCCATTGTGATGTATGAATTTTATCCACACCGTCCATCCATTCTTTCATATCATTTTAAGGAATAATACAAAAAACAAGGTAGTTCCAAGGCTTAAGTGGACCACACAGTGAGGATTAAACATTTACGGTTGAAAACTTTTGGGGGGAAGTTTTCGATCAAGCTATATTTGTGTTTTCACTTCATCTAGAGTCTATGTGATTTTATGAACAGGTTGGATGGATATTAACCACCATCAAGGTGGACCCCAGGAAAGTTTCAACGGTGGGCGTCATTATCACCGCTGCTTCCTATGGTGTGGTCCACTTGAGCCTTGGATCTGTGTCATTCTTAGGCTTATGCCCTAAAATAATATAGAAAAAAGGATGGACGGTTTGGATAAAATCTATACATCACGTTGACCCTTCAGAACCCCTATCCGTTCCAAACTAACGGAATAGGATTTTATTAACAGGCCGGGCAGATTGGGCCATGCTGAGCTTGGGCTGAACTAATACGTCGGGTCTGTCAGAATGGGCCTAATACTAGCCTCGCATAGTCAAAGCCCGGCCCATTTCCACCCGACCCAGGAGGACTATGGTCCTCAGCTCATGGGCTAGAGTTGAACATTTGCTGGCCCATTGAGAATTTAAAAGCTACAGCTGAAATGGACAGCCAACGGTAGCCGCCTTGATAATTCACCCGTTTATTTATTTATTTAAATCATTAAGTATCGTGTCCCACTCAATATAAACGTGCCCTTTACGAACATCAATCTAGAATGTCCAAATTTTAAAATTCATTGAACGATCTTAACCGTCTAATGTTGATAGTTGATGATGGGCCATGAATCATTTTATTTTAACCGTTCATCTCGACACCCTCCAATTAGATGGTTAGGATTGTTTGATCAGTGGGAGTAATCTCTGGTTCATGATCCATGCACAATATGAACGTGTGGTTCAGAAGAATCTGGAGAGACGTGCGGTTGCGCCACGTTTACCATGGATGAGGTCCCACCACTTAAAAAAAAAAAAAGTAGAAAACTATCTATCAGCTAAAGATCTATTGACTTTAGGACCAACCAGGCGTGTTTTCTGATGGTGATGTTGACCTGATGGACCCGACGCGGATTTCCTGCGGCCCATATCATCAGGGATCTCCCAGGCTCTGTGGGGCCCACCGAGATGTATATGTTTTATCCCACCGTCCATCCGTTTTTTTCATCTCATTTTAATGCATTAGACCAAAAATGAAGCAGATTCAAAGATCGAGTGGACCACACACAAGAAACGGTGGGGATTGAACGCTCACCCACCATTCAAAACTTCTTGGGGACGATGAATTTTTGGATGAGTTTGATATTTGTGTTGTCACTTCATGTAGGTCTTTGTGACGTTATGAACAGGTTGGATGGCGAATAAACAACGAGGTGGGCCTTAGAAAAGTTTCAACGGTGATCCCACACTGTTTCCTTTGGTGTGGTCCACTTGAGCTTTGATTCTCCCTCATCTTTCTGCTCATTTCCTAAAATGAACTGGAAAAACGGATGGACGGCGTGGATAAAACACATACATTACGGTGGGCCACACGTGCGGCATGGATATCCTTGTGACAGGCACTGCCGGCAATCCGCGTCCTGATGGCCCACCACATATGCTTGTTTTGTTTGTCATTCGATGATGAATTATACGATACAACTCACGTCCTTGCACAATAGACACGGCTTTTTCTATTCTGACAAGTGGGGCCCATAGTTCGGTAATCCAACCGATCGTCTGTGGCCACCCACAGTGGATAGACTATAACCCAAAAAATCTCCTCAATCGGTCAGTGCTAACCGTTCGATTTGTGACCTACATTTATACGGTTAGGAAGAGAAAACAACTACCGTCCACAAGCAAATGAAGAAGTTCCAAAACTAGGAGTTTGGGTGTTCCAAAATGAATTTTTTTTTGGTATGGTTCCATCCAAGGTAAGACATCCAATATCAATGGTCTGGATTACAGAATCGTATGTCCCACTTATGAAAACTAGAAAGACGTGTACGATGAAAATACATGGCTGCATGCTGTATATTCAGTCATCCTTCGAAGCCTCCCATGTGAAATAAAAAGCCAAAAAATCCCAACGTGGAAGCCCAATGGCAGATTTAAGTGGCATCATCTCATCCAATCTTGCCATTCTATCATCATTTCAACGCGTTCGTTTCCCTTATGTCCGACTAAGATCCTTACGTATGTCGCCAGCCACTGGGGCTCACGTGATATGATAATCTGATGATCTGAACCGTCCATGTTATTATCACTACCATAAATAAACCTAAACATTATTTTAGAGTTGAATGCAAGCCAATGAAAGTTTTGTTTTGAATTCATCAACAGATAGAATTGGTCAGTATATGGTGGGTTCCGTTCAATTGCCAAATTCTGACAAGTGGGGTCCATAGTCCAGGGGCCTAGGTTCAATCCTAACCTTCCAATGCGATATAAAAATAGAGGACTGAAGAAGAGAAATACAGCAACGGTCCGTAGTTAACTAAAAAGGAGGCTAATAAAGTAACAATGGTCCATCAACGGTGGAGAGGTGAGGAGCTGAATCTTTTAAATCCGTACATAGGTTTCATGAAAGGATAAAGGTTACAAGTCTAATAACCTTATCTAAAACCATCCAAATCTATGGGTTGAGCTGTTTACCATAAATAATAATAATAAACAAAGGAAAAAGTGGGATTTATTTACAAAACAGCTGTAGGAAAGACAGATTAAAGAGAAAACATATCATTGCCATATCTCCTTTCTTGATTATCATGCATTTTACACGATTTCCACAAGTAGAACAGACCCAAACAAAAGGGCCCACTAATCTGATGGTTCTCACATTGAATGGTCGATGCCCCACTTTGGCCTTTCTATGTTGAATGGTTGGCTATTTCTGTGGGTGTAAATCCATCCTTTATAGAAAGCATGTGGAATTTCAATCTAAATATCAGCTAACCTTTTTAATCTTGTGATGGGATAGATGCATGAATGTCACCATCTTCTTCTTCTCATTAAAAAGTGTTTTGGTCTTCCTCAACCAATCACAGGCATTCTTCGATATGCCTACATGGTTTGGGGGTAAGAATAACTCGGTGCGAGCAATACAAGAAATGATCTAAAAATTGAAGCAGATTCAAATCTCACGTATACCATGCCGCAGTAGTAATTGAATCCCCACTATTAAAAACTTCATGTGAGCTTTTGGAATAGTTATTTTTTTATCCAACTTGTTGATAAAGTCACAAATTTTAGATAAAAAGACTACACAAATAGCTTGATCCAAAACTTTTGTGACCCATAAGAAGTTTTTAATAATTGATTACCATTGTTTCCTGAATAATGGTCTATCTACTTAGATCTGGATCTATAAAATTTTTTGGATCATGCCTTAAAATGAGCTTTCAATATGGATGGACCATGTGTATGTAGTCACATACAACAAAGTGGGGCCCACAGTCACAGTCGCATCCACCTTGATGGATAATCCTGAAAAAAAAAAGTCCAAGAGCCTTTCTAGATCCTAGATTGCATAGGTATCTAATTAGTGGTCAATGTTGTGTAGGCCCCTCTATGATATATGTGTTTTATCACCGCATTTCATCTATTTATTATTATTATTATTATTTTAGGGAAGTAGTCCAAATAGAGGCAAATCCAAATACCAGGTGGACCACACCATACGAAATAGTGGTGCCCACCATTAAAATCTTCCCAGGCCCACCATAATTTTTATTTTCCATCTAAACCAGAATTTCACCAAGAAGGCCAAATTTGCTGTTTTTAGACCAAAATGGCCAAGTTGGACCAAGTTGGTTGACTTTTTGGTTGACTTTTGATGTTTTCTAATCAAGATAACAGAAATTGATGTTTTTACACGACTGAGCAATCATATATTTATTATGTCAAACAACAAATTAACATCATATTCATCTTTTAACAAAGGCGAAGCGACGTACGAGGTAATATTGTACTTCTTAAAAAATTCAATTGAAAATAACACATGTTATAACAATTAAAAGACATAACATGCTAAAGATCTCTAAAGATACTTAGAATGATTTTTTACTAAATCACAATGAACATGATGAGAAGACAGAAAACAGTTGAAAGATATTTAAAAGCAAACCAAGCGACTAAGAGACATCTAAGAAATGTGGTCGGGAGGGCAACCAAAACAAAACCTTGGCCAACAAAGTGAAATAAGCAACTGATAGGCGTACGAAAGCAGAAAGAGCAACCGATATGCATCCGTAAGCAACCGAGTGGCTAAGAGAAGCTAAAAAATGGAAATGTAGTTGAGAAGCTTAGTCGAGTGTTCAAAACGAAAAGATGCGGAGAGCAGCCGAATGGAGTGCAGTGAGCGACCAACAAAAAAAAATGCAATCGATGTATGGTGGAAGGGTGAGTGATGTCTAAGAGAAATAGAGCTTGACTAAGTAGTAGAAAAACAGTTGTGAAGAGAAACTAATGAAAAAAGAATTTAGTCGTAGTATTGGAAGAAGAATATGAAAAAAAAAAAAAGCTATAGCAATATCTGTAAATAACAGATGAATATAATGGACATAATTATTTATTTTTATCTCAGCTTATTCCAGCAGTAGCAATAATTAAGTAGCCGTAACACTTAATTATAATCTTTAGTTATAATTCAAAGTATAAGATCCTTACGCTAGATTGATCCTCCATCCAGTATCAATTAATTCTTTCAAAAGATGAGCAGCAGGATAGATGTCTTCACTGCTGAGCCATCTGTCACGTGTCAAACAGACGGATAGCTCTACTGTATTTTGGTGCATCAGCACCCACCCGAATATCACCTTCTGTCTGTTTCTTTCTGATGCGAGGGACAGACCAGCAGACTAGTGTGGAGGGTGGGCCCTGTTTTTGTTAGGACGCTAGTTTCCAGCAACCCTCCCACACAAAGCCCTAGGGGGCCAACGCGTTGTCAGTGTGAAATCTACTCCGTCCATCAGTGTTGCCATTTTATGTTATTACGAGATCCTAAAAAAGAACCACATCCAATATTCCAGAGGGCCACACCATCAGAAACAATGGTTAATGAACGCTCACCATGAAACCTTATTAAGCCCTATTGAAGTTTTGTATCAGGCTGATATTTGTATTTTCCTTTCATCCAATCAGGGATCATCTTATGAACGGGTTGGATGGCATATAAACATCACGGTGATCACGAGGAAGGTTTCAATGGTGTGGATGTTTTCATCCTTACTATTTCCTGTGGTGGGCCCAGTTGGGTTTTGTATTTGCCTTTTTTTTTTCTTGGTTCTCGTACTAAGTTGAGCTGGAGAAACAGATTGACGGAGTAGATTTCACACGAACATCACGTTCGACCACAAAGGTCTTTGTGTTGTCCGATTTTTCTAGAAGTTGGTAGTAAATGGAAAACGTGGCTGATGCACGCGTGTCATAGATCCAGGCCATTCATCATCACATAGGTCGGCTGATGAGAAAGATAGAAAAAACTTGTAATGGTCCATATTCAATGTACATGTGACTACTGACTAATGAATGGCCTCAATGTCCACGCGTGTAACATCTAGAACGTGTTACATCCTCTCACATGAAGTGAAGGCTTCCCTTGCAGTGCAGTCGGTCGGCAGATGAACTACAGACGTTCCTGCATGCCATGGCAGTGTAAACACATGCCATGGCGTACATGCACTCATACGTATAATCCAAATCATGGGTCCTGCTGCAGATGGGGATAGAGCGCGGCTTCGGACCCGGATGTGGGTGGGACCCCTTATCGCGAGCCCACCGTACTATCATCTATGTGACCACATCACACCGTCCAATCATTTTGAGAGTTCATTTTAGGGCATGATCCCAAAAATGAAGTAGATCCAAATCTCTGATGGACCATAGTACAAGATCCAAATCTCCAATGGACCATATTGACTATTGAAATCTTTTTATGGGCCACAAAAGCTTTGGATCAAAGATAATAGTTGTGGGCCTCTTCATTTAGGTCCTTGTGACCTTATCAGCAGGCTAGATGGCAAGTAAAGATTCCTGTGAAATTCCTTCAGTTTTTAATGGTGGGGATTCATTCAGGACTCTTTCTGGTCCACCTAAGATTTGGGTTAGCTTCATTTTTGGGATCATTCTTTAAAATGAGTTGTCAAAATGGTTGGACGGTGTGGATTCAAGATACATACATCACTAGAAAGTATAACTTGGAACTTTGATAACTTGCATCTCAACTGTCCATTTTATGGCCACCGATCTGGAAGATAAATCATCTATTCCGTATAAATCTCCAATTATGAGCAACCTAAAGTAGATCACAGGATTTGGAAGGTTGAGATTGAGGCAAATATCTTCCACCGGCAGAGTTATGGTATGCGATAGTACGAAGTAATTAGCTGCGGTGATGTATCTTGTTTTTTACTTTCTTTCCTCGTAAAAGTTAGAACGGCACCTGGTTTTTTTCGCCTGTTTTGTAATAGAAATACATTATTTTTAAACAATTCCACCCCTAATATCGGAAGAAACTACGTAAATACCCTGCTGCCGAGAGGCCCGTGGTTCTAACTTTCATGAGATCCACACCATCCATCAAGTCCTCTGCCTTATTTTCACCTCACGACCATCCAGAAGTAACTGATCAGTGATCAGGAAAGAAATCAGGTGGGCCATACCATGTTTATAGGTATACTTTTATGGGTGGACCACATAAGTGTTGAATTAGATTTATTTGTGGGATCAAAACCAAACAAGTGGTGACCTACCTGATGGACAGTATGGATTTCATGCACGTCAAGTCGTTTCTACCGGCTGGGGATTGCATAACACTGGCAGTTGCTACGTAGCCTATAGATGGTGCTCTGTGGGACCCACCGCCATGTATGCGTTATATCTACGCTATCTATCCACTTTGGAATATTATTTTAGGGAATGATTAAAAAATAAAAAATAAAAACTGAGGCAGATCCAAATCTGAGGTGGACCACACCAAAGGAAAACAGCGGCCGGTGATTGAATGACTACCATTAAAAACTACCTAGGGCCGCTGAAATGTTTATTGGTCGATTACAACAAAAAGCTACCTAGGGCCACTCGAATCGAGACATGCAACCAAAGCTAAGCCATACAAGATTCAAGTAGGCCATGCATAAGGAAACATTGAGGATTGAACGGCTACCATAGAAATATTCACACGGTCACAAAAGTTTTATATTGTTCGCTGACTCAACTATTTACAAAAGTTTATAACAAATAGGTGATAAGTGAAGGGTGGGATTCTTCATTCAAAAGTGTGTTACTTTCACAATAAATAACTTCAAAATACTAGTACAAATCTAATAAAAGGAAAAACTCAAAATTGATCATTAAAAGTAACTGTAAAAATGCATTAACTAAAGATTTTGACTAAGGGTTACCCATACTTTAAGATAAATTGAGATAAAAATAAATTAATAAATTTGATAGATTGTTGCTGGTTGATTGTGTTTTTGAGATGATGATTTTTTTTCTTTTATATTTCTTTACTATTTATAGATCTTTGTTAAAAAGCCTTTCTTTATATATATTTTTTAAAAATCTTTAGTATGTCATATCTTTTTCTTTTTATAAAATGTATTTTTTTCAATTGAGTTTGGTAAAAAATTATAATATATACAAGACTAAATTTTTTTGTACTTCTAATTCTGGTTTGGATTAGAGCTAAAAGTCGAACGGGTTGAGTCGGGTTGGTGTTCAACCTTAACCCAACCCAACCTTGGGTTGAGAATTCTCAACCCAAGCCCAACTTGAGCGGGCTTATTTGGGTGGATCAAGTTGGTCGGGTGTATACATGCTAATATTTTTATTATTATATTTTAATATAGGACTTATTTTTTGTATCTATAATTTTATTAATTATATATGTAATTATCCATGGTAAAGAACTTCCTTTTTTCTTAAAAAAATAAGTTAAAATATAGGACGACTACTCTTTGAAAGTCATGTAGCATAGCATGCAATTTATTTGGGAGAGAGAAATCCTGCATATCCTATTAGCTCGAGTCATTGGAAATGACGTGGACAAATGAGACCCGGCATCACTAGTGTGCCTTCGACACAAACGATTTATACTCAATTATAATTTATAAGTAACTTATATATTGATCGGGTTCGAGTTGGGTCAGGCAACCTGAGACATCAACCCAAACCCAACCCAAGTTTTATCGGATTGATGTTTGTATAGCCCAAGCTTGAGATTAGACCTGATACATCATGCCCGAGCCCAATCCAATGTCGGGTCGATCACAGGTCAGTCAAGTTGAACCCGCCCAACTTTCAGCTCTAGTTTGAATGACATATAAACATTAAAATAGAGCCAAGAAAGATTCAATGTAATCATTTCTTTTTCAGTTTTCCTCTCTTGTGTAGCGCACTTGAATATTGGGTTAGACTCTTTTTTAAGTCTTATATTGCTCATCAAATAGATGAACAGAAATGATTTCTCACAAACATAATGACAGTCCGACTAACTTCTCAACCCCAAGACCTCCCAATGAAAGGCATATTCATGAAATCCCGGTACCATGACGTAATCGGTTTTAGCCAACCTAGTTCATTTGTTTTTTCTTTGAAATGCTTTCTCATGAAATTCGGTGGCTCCGTTGGCCACCATGACGTATGGGTTTTATCCACCCTAATTCATCTATTTTTGATCATGTTAAAATTTAGTTTGAATGGCATATAAACATTAAAATAGAGCCAATGTAATCATTTCTTTTCCGTTTTCTTGTGTGGTGCACTTGAATATTGCGTTAGACTTTTTTTTCGTCTTATATTGCTCATCAAATAGATGAGCAGAAATGATTTCTCACAAACATTATGACAGTCCCACTAAGGCCTATTCATGAAATCCAGGTACCATGACGTAATCGGTTTTGTCCAGCTTAGTTCATTTGTTTTTTCTTTGAAAGGCTTTCTCATGAACTCCGATAGGGCTCCATGGGCCACCATGACGTATGGGTTTTATCCACCCTAATTCATCTATTTTAGATCATGTTAGAATTTAAACCCAAGAATATATAAATTTAATGTTGAAGTGGATCAGAGAGTGGAGATTAAACTCCCACCACTAAAAATATCTTGGGGTGGGATAACCTGATATTTGTGTTTTGTGACCTCATTAAGAGGTCCCATGGCAAATAAACATCAAAACAGGTCCCTATCAACCAACGGCAGTTGTCATAATCACAGCTGCTTTATGTGATGTGGTCCACTTAAACCTTGTATATGCTTGATCATAATCTAAAATGATATGAAAAGATGGATGAACGGCTCCAGTAAAACCCACGTATCACACCCTTGCCTCGACCGAAGCGGATTGCCTAGTAACTCAGTACGGTAAGTGTACTGAGTAAACTACGTGGGGTCCACTGTATTTTATATATTTTATCCACTCCTACCCATTTTATAAGATAATTTTATAGCCTGAGCTAAAAAAAAATGAAGCATATAAAAATCTGAAATGGCCCACACCACGGGAAAAAGTGTGAATTCAACGTATACAGTTGAAAATTTCTTAAGGACCACTAAAGTTTTGGATCAAGCTTATATATGTGTTTTCCCTTCATCCATGTCGGTGCGTAGTAAGGTTTCAACGGTAGAAATCGTTATTCCCACTGTTGCCAGTGGTATGGTCCACTTTAGCTTTTGATATTCTTTAATTTTGGTCTCAACCCCTTAAATGTTCTTAAAAAACGGATGAACGGTGTGGATTAACCACATACATTCAAGATGGGCCCGACAGAGTTTACTCAGTGCGATAAAAGCGTACTTGAGTAACACAGTATTCAATCCCATCTCGGAAACGGATTGGCTACTCCCCCTGACACCATCGAATGGCTGATGGTCGGTGCTATGTGGGCCCCACCATGATCTATGTGTTTCATTCATGCCATCCATCTATTTTTAAAGATCATTTTACATTATGAGTCTAAAACTGAGGTATATCCAAATATCAAGTAGATCACATTACAAGAAACAGTGTTGAATGAGGGTTGACAGTTAAAAACATTTTAGGGGCCATAAAAGTTTTGGATCGAGCTGATCTTTGTTTTTCTCTTCATCTGGGCCTGTATGACCTAATCAACAGATTGGATGTCAAATAAACAATATAGTGGGCCTTAGGAAGATTATAATAGTGGATATCCAATCACTATTGTTTTCATGTGGCGTGATCCACATGAAATTTATATCCCTCTTTTTTTTGGGATCAACCCATAAAATGATATTTAAAATGGATGAACGGAATGGATGAAAAACATATATAATTTTGGGGCCACAGATCACCGACCACCAGCCACGGAGCTGGTGGCAGGGGAGTAGCCCATCCGTTTCCTCCGATGTCTGCCTGGAACCGAACTCAGTACTCAATCCGACTTCTGCCTGTTTCCGGCCTGGAACCGAACTCAGTACTCAATCCGATTTCAGCCTGGAACGGATTTCCGTACGGAAAGGATTGGCTACTCCCCTGACATCAGCCCGTGGCTGGTAGTCGGTACTCTGTGGGCCCCACCATCATGTACGTGTTTCATCCATTCCGTTCATCCATTTTTACAGATCATTTTAAGGCTTGAAACAAACAATGATAAGGATATAAATCTTAGGTGGGCCACACCACAGGATAAAAATAATGAATGCATATTCACAATTAAAATCCTTCTAAGACAATTGTACTGTTTATTTGACATCCCATCTGTTGATTTTGTCATAAAGATTCAGATGAACGGAAACAATAAATATCAGCTTAATCCAACACGTTTATGACCCCAAAAACGTTTTTGACTGCCCAAAACGTTTTTAATAGTCAAAATTCATTCAACGTTGTTTGGTGTAATGCGGTACACCTGAGATTGAGATATACTTCATTATTTCTACCTTATCATAAAATGATGTATAAAAATAGATAGACTGCATGATGACACACATACATCATGGTGGCCCACAGAGCAATGATCACCAGCCAATGGGGATGCGGATTGCGTCATACCTCGGCCGGGACGGTAATCCGCAGAGCAGGGCTACGTGGAGTCCACTGTGATGTAATTGTTTCATCCTGCCATCCAACGATTTTTTCAGAAAATTTTAATATGTGAATCAAAAAATGACACAAGTCCAAGGCTTGAGTGGACCACAAGGTGGGGATTGAATGTCCACCGTTAAAAGCTTCTTGGGAACCACAGAAGTTTCGGATCAAGCTGATACCTGTGTTTTCACTTAAGAATAGGTTTTATGGTTAAAAAAACATAACGTGGCCCTTGGAAAGGTTTCAACTGTGGTGTCATACCAGTACAGGTTCCTTTGGTGTGGTCCACTCAAGCCTTGGACTTGCCTCATTTTTTGGCTCACGTATTAAAATTTTCTAAAAACATCGTTAGACGGCGGGATAAAACAGTTACACCACGGTGGGCTCCACAGAGCCCTGCCCGGACGGATTACCGTCCGGGCGGGGCTAGGACGCAATCCGCGTCCGTGTCGGGGAGTCGCCAATCCGTTTCCGGCGCGGGGCAGCACGGAATCCGCTTCAGATACGCCCGCGCAATTCGAGAAATATCCGCTTTCTTCTTTCGAAACATCGCGAATTTACCGATCTGCGCAATTTCGCGGAAAAAGTAGGGGTATTTAAGTAATTTAACCGATGCGTGCAGTCAAAAGTGAGCCGTAAATTCCGTTCTCATAAGTCACTGTACGTGCACTTTACAGCAGCCGTTTATGAATAGAGGGGTCTGAAATATAGGTTACCTTCATCTTCACTGTACACGTGTCAATCATCAGGGTCATCAGAACTGTTCGTCTTTTGAGACAGTCCATGGCCCAATCACTGTGTATCTGTGTCCATGGTGCAGGATCACATATCTGGTATGGTCGGCCCACTGGATGGACTGTTATCACTCACCACTTATCCACACCGTCCAAACGTTTTTCCAGGTAATTTTAGGGGTTTAGACGAAAATTGAATCTTATCCAAATCTAAGTGTACCATATCACAGGAAAAAGTGGAAATAATGATTTCCACCGTTGACACCTTGCTAGGCCCCACAGTGATGTTTATTTGTCATCCAATCTGTTCATAATATCACAAAAATATGGATGAAGGTAAGAAACAAATATAAGATTGATCCAAAACTTCTGTGGCCCTCAAGTATTTTTCAACGGTAGGCATTCAATTCAAACTGTTTCCTGTGATGTGGTCCATTTTAGGTTTGTATGTGTTTCATTTCTGGGAAAAGGCCCTAAAATTATCAGATAAAATGGATGGACTGATTGGATAAAATACAGTGGACCCCATACGTATCATAGTGGAGAGAGATCAAATATGCGTAACCGAGAAAAAAAAAAAAAAACTCGCGGGCGTGATCTGACCGACACGTTGGTGAGACGTTCATTAGATCTTAGCCGTTCATCAGCTAGGCTGCCTCTCATTCAACCTTTCAGACAAAAACCATTAGGATGCAAAAATCAGACGGGCCACGACATAAGAAAACAGCTGGGGATGGAATGCACACCATTGGCAAGTGTAAGGCTCACTGTCCAATCTAGATTTGATCTAAGCCGTTCATCTAACTTTGTCTCATCGGGATGTAAGGATTCCTAACAAATCACTCCATTCCAAAACTCAGGTGAGCCATAACACATGAGTTTATAGGTTTTACGTATGATTACCTAAGGGGTGGTCCACCTCAGTCAGTATAATTTTTGAAATCAAGGACAAATAATGGGTGCTGTACCTGATGGACGGCGTGGATCTGATGAACGTAAAGTCTTCCCCCCCTCTTAGAAGGAGTTTGCACGCTCCCCGCTTACCTTTACAAAGGCAAGAATTTTCAGGAAAAAAAAAGAGGTACCGGAGGAAACATCGGCAAGCTGGATATAATTCCGGTACAGTAGCTCTTCCAGTACACACGTGGCATAAGTTCATCCTAATCTGAACCGTTAAAATTCTGTCCCCCAGGGTGGATGGAACAATATCTTAAATCGAAATGAAAAAAAAATTCTAACCTTTAATATTTTGGGTAGCATATGGACGGATGAAATTAAAGCATCAGTAAGCAAATTTTAATCGGAAAGATCATACGATCAGACGTCAAATCAGTGTAAATTTCAATTCAAGTAGAATCCATATGGGATTAGCCAAAGTTTCAACGGTCCATAACTGTCGTTCCTTATGCCATGTATACATAGATGAGTTGCTGAATCGGAGAGAGGTCCAGCTGCGAGATACCATCCTACCGAGAAGAAAGCCTTTTTTTTTTTGAAACCACCTTCATCACTCCTCCCTTTGCTCAACCACCACCGGCAGAGAGATATAGAGAGAGAGAGAGAGAGATTTCTAGGGTTTATTTTTTTTCAGCTTGTCTTGTGGCTAATTGGGTTTTCATGAGAAAGAAGAGAGGAGATTTCTAGGTTTTTCTCTGTCCGACACTCTCTCTCTCTCTCTCTCTCTCTCTCTCTCTCTCTCTCTCTCTCTCTCTCTATCGGTTTTATTGTAGGTGGAGATTTTGAGGGTTTTCTGTGGGAAGGGAAGATATCTAGGTTTTTTCTTTTCTTTTTTGGAATTTTGAATTTGGTTTGGAGAATATTGAATGGGGATATAAGTTAGGCAGAGGAAGAAGAAACGGCGATGCGAAAATCATTCAAGGATTCTCTGAAAGCCCTCGAAGCGGATATCCAGCATGCCAATACTCTGTAATTCTTTCTCCTTCTCATATTTTCTTCTTTTTCTGCTACCGTTGATTTCTTCTTCTTTTTTTTTTTTAAAAAAAAAATGCAATTTTTATTTTGTAATTGGGATTGATTTTACTTGAAGTCTGTTTGATTTTATTGAATTCTTTGTTTGGGATTTGGATGGATTGCTTTGTTTGTGGATTTTATAGGAATTATTCGAAGATATTGGAATTTCATGGCAATCTCTTTAATTTTCTGCTTTTTCTTAACTCTCTCTTCTTTTTTTCTTTTTTTTTTTTTTTTTCTTTTCTTTTCTTTTTTGTTTTCTTTTTTTTTTAAATAAAAATTTGAGCTGGTATTTACACCAAACCCTGATTGATTTGCATGCAACCTACTTATACCTTTTCATTTCCAAACTTTTGGAATTGGATGTATGCAAATCAATTCAGTTGCGTGTAGTTATCAATTCCTTTTTTTTATTATAAATTATATGGGTTTATCTTATACGACTGGAAATTGTGACTTCTGGTGTTATTTTTGAGTTGGTAGTTCTATCTCTCACCCTTCCCCCATTATCTTTTGTTTTCTGTGGTTCTGTTTTCTTTCACCCTCTTTTTTCCCCCCATATATTTGTTATTGTCTGATGAATTAGGATGTGCTTTTGTTGAATAAAATCAGAGTTTTTATTGTAATTCTGGCAATTCTTTCTTCTCCACTGACGGCTTCTGTGGGGTTCTTTGAATCTGGGATTTTTAGCTATGTCCTGAGATTTTCTTTGAATTATAATATATTAGAATTGGTTCGACTGTCTATTGCGTCTTAGGGGCTGTTTGATAGAACTTTAATTCAGCACTTGTCACTGAAATTTGATATTTTCAGTGATTTTCATTGATTCAGATCATTTGGCAAATCCAACTTATTAAGTGCATAAATTAATTTTCACTGAAAATATGGGACTTTCTTTCAGCTCCCCTCTCTTCACTTAATGCTGAAGGCTGAATGCTGAAAGTGGCAGTGCATTAAAATTTCCTTTCACATTTGACTAAAATAACCCTAAAATTATTTCAAAATTATTATTAGGCACTTAATTTAATTTCCAAAGCTTATTTTTTTAGTTTATCAAAGGGCTTCTTAGTGGTAAATATTATTACTGAGTAATGCAAGCTGTCTGATGTGGCAGGATTAAGCTTCAATATTTGTGTGTTTAATAATTTGATTGCAAATCTCATTGCATGTGACTCATCACGATTCCTCCGCATGCTTTCTAAATCCATATTCCAAGCGTTTCAAGTTAAACCTTTAGTTATAATGATGTATTTTCAAGACCCAATTTGTATTTTTCAAATAAGCTTAATCAATTGATATGTTAATGTTAGCCGACCCCACTTATTTGGGATAAGGTTCCATGATGATGGATTGGTTGATACATTGTTTCTGTTACCGGCCTTCCCCTTCTTTCTCTATTGCTGCTTTTGATTTTGTTTGCATCAGATTGCTATTTGATGAATGCATTCACTTACCAGGATATGTCCTTTAAAAAAAGTTATGGTATGAGCGCTGGCACTTATCTCCTCTTTTTCTTTTTTTTTTGGGTGTGGTCTTTCTCTTTTCGATACGAAATTCAGGGCTTCGGATTATCCAAGGGAATATGATGGCGCCTGCCTACAGATGAGATTATCGTACAGTCCCACAGCCCACCTCTTCCTTTTTCTTGTGCAATGGGCTGATTGCAGCCTAGCCGGTCACCTTGGGTTGCTTAGAATCCTTATTTACCAGGTAATGGTTATTTTCTCTACTGTGTACTCTCAATGTATGCATAGACCCCACATGCTAATTCATTTTCCTGGATACCGGCTAATCCATTGAGTTGTGACAGGCTTATGAGGATGGGAAGACTACTATGTCTGTTCATGAAAGGAAAGCTAGTATCAGGGAATTTTATGGTAAGCTCATGCTGTGAAGTAATGAAAACCATCTTTAGTTTACGTTTTCATTTGAAAGTGTGATACTTTTCCACCTGTTGCTTTTTCTTTCTGTACTTTTTTATTTGAAAGAAAGTTGCCATGTTTTCATCTTGGGATGAGACATTTTCTTTTAGATGTTTAGAGATTTTCTTACTTAGAAGGCAGTTTTCACCATGGGCAGCTGTATTCAAAGAGGACTCACCAATGTGGAAGATTGGAAACAGAGAAGTCTGTTTTTCTTTATTTATTTTTTCTTTGAAAGAAAGTTGCCTTGTTTTCATCTTGGGTTGGGACATGTTAAGGTACTTGCATAGTCAGAAGTTAGTTTTCTTCACGATGGGGAGCTGTGATATTTCCCTTTTTACTGTGACCTCAAAGAGGAAGCATCATGTGGAAGATTGGAAACAGAAAGAAGTCCGTCTTTTATTTCTCTAGTTTTTAATGTGAGAGAAGTTGCCTTGTTTTTATCATGGGTTGGGACATGTTTTGTTTAAATGTTTAGAGATTTACTTACTTAGAAGGTAGTTTTCATTGTGTGCAGCTGTAATATTTCCCTCATTACTGCAACTTCAAAGAGGAATCACCGATGTGGAAGATCGGAAACAGAGAGAAGTCTGTTTTGAGAAATATAAGAAAAGGGCCGAAGAAAAGAGGGGCAAACTTTCAGAACTGGAAGCAGAGAGAGAGGAAGAGTGTGGGATTTGTATGGAGCTGAATAGCAAGGTCGTCCTGCCCAATTGCAACCACGCATTGTGTATGAAGTGCTATCGAGATTGGTATGCATTTACTGTTTTAATAAATTTAGATTTGTTTTTAGGAGTCAATTTTACTTCTTTTCTATCTTCCATCATTAAAGATTACCATTACCCAATAAAATAACTGCATGGTTTGGTCATTTCAAGCTTGTAGGTGTTGGATGCTTTCACTTTAGGGGATATCAAAAATATTTAGAGAGGAATTGATGATGTTGTGTAATGTTTCAGGCGAGCACGTTCTCAGTCATGCCCCTTCTGTCGAGATTGTCTCAAGAGAGTGAACTCATGCGACCTCTGGATATATGCAGACAGCCGGGAAGTCATCGACATGGCCTCAATCTCCAGGGAGAACATAAAGAGGCTGTTCATGTTCATAGATAAATTACCTCTCGTCGTACCTGATACTGTTTTTCTTACCTATGATACTCATATCAGATGAGTATATCAATTGGGGAGTTTGCCTATGGCAGGCTTCATCCTTTGTTTATGTGGTTGGACTGAGTTGTGTAACTGGAGCAGGTATGGTCCCCACATTCAGGAAGCCACTTTTTGTATATATATGGATTAAATATCATGATAGTTGAAATTGTAAATACAGTTTACATCGTGCCTTGTCAGGCTTCCAAGTTGATGTTGCTGATTTATGAATCTTGCTTCATTGAATACATATTGCTGATTTGTGAATCTTGCTTCATTGAATATGAAGATGATGATATTGTGTTTGGTTGTTCTCTGTGGTTCTTGCATATGGCACTAGGAATTTAGGTTGGATCCTAGGTGTGAGTAGTATAGAGTGCTGCTAAACGTCCAGAGAGAGAGAGAGAGAGAGAGCTTGAATGGTGAATCGGTGCGCATTCCAACAATAATAATCTTTTGTTGCTTGTTTCGAGGTGATGTTTCATTGAAAAAGAAGGCAGCAGAATCCCAACAGGTGCGACTGGCTTTCCTCTCTTTACCTTGGAAAGCGATTTGATCCCAAAAGAACAATGAGGGCGTGTTTGGATTAGAGGGCTTATTTGGATTAGTGATTCCGGCAGTTGTGTTGTAAACTGTGGTAAAAAAGTAATGATCATCGATTACTATGGTAGTCCGAAGGAAAGTAAAATGGTGACCATATGTAATACTAATATGGTATCTTTAGTTTTCACATATATAAAGTAATTTCGCTGGTTAGATACACTTAGATGTGATCCTTTTCACATGTGTTATATTTAATGTGTTACATTCACACCATTCATCCATTTTGCAAAATCATTTTAGGGTGTCCTAAAAAATGAGCTTGATCCAACACCTCTATGACCCTGACAAGTTTTCAATGGCAGGCATTTAATTCCCATTCGAGCTACATTGTGGTCCATGTCTGCTTTAGACATGTCTCATTTTTATCCCATTTCATTAAATGATCATGCAAGAGGGATGGATGGTTTGGATATACATTATGATGGGGCCCACTAAGGTATAATACGGCAACACACACCTGCCGATCTGTATCATGGGGTGATTTAGGAGGATTAGTTTGATTTGACAAGCAAGCAATATCCAATTAGAGGAAGAGTAATGATGTGAGTTTTACACTACAGTAATCCATTATTTAAACAAGCTATGATATCCACCCATTTTCTTTTCTTTTTATATATTTATTTACTTTTTTGGAAGAAATATATCAATTTCATGCTGGTTTTATCCGTCAATGGATGAAAACTGCACTTTACTCTGCTGATCATAAGTGGCAAAAGCTGCTGGAATCCTCATCTTTTGTTCACCGGTGCAGATGATTGCCCCTAAAGCACTGATGGACCAACGCCTTTGTGTATTGATGTGTGAAGTTCTCTTGCAACTATTTAATTGCCGTTGTATGAGGTTCTCTTGCAACTATATAATTGCCGTTAAGAGTCCTAGAACTATCCTACAAGAAAGAGACATCTTCTTCATTTCCTCCCTCTTGTATGAAAGAAAGGATAAGATGGACTAAGATGGATTCATGCACTTTCCCTTCTCTTGTAAATTATCTAAGATGGACTACTTCTAGATCTGCCCGGCCCTAATTGAGTGAATTGATCAGTCACCACTCTGTCCCTTCGAGTTTAATCTCTACCACTTGCCCTAGCTACTGAAAAAGAAGAAACAGTTTGATTCTCGGGGAGGAAGGAAGACTTTTGACTGATTGGGAGGTCAACTACTAATACATCATATTCGATTTGCTTTGACAGTGAGGCAGAGAGGAAAGGAAGACTTTTGACTTCCAGGGAGGCCAACTACTAATACATAAAATTAGGATGAAAACAGGTTACAGGTATTGAAATGTCGAGAGGAGTAGATCCAATCAAATGGTAAACCGTATCTCTAAGGAGGGACTGGATCAAACAAATCAATAGGATCTCTAATGGGCGACTGGATCAATCGAATCAACTGGATCTTTAGCAGGGGCTAGATCAATCAAATCAAATCAAATCCAACAAATGGGTAAACCAGATCTCTACTTTACCAGGGACTGGATCAATCAAATCAAATCCAACTACTGGGTAGAACCACATCTGTAACAGGCACTGGAATTGGACAAGATAGTTGCTGTTATTTATCTTCATTTGCAATTGTGGGAGGATTTTCAACTAGATTCAGAATTGGTACTGCCATCCTTGTTCATTTTCATTTCATTGATACCATTTACCAATTGTCAAATTACTTTGGGAATCAAGGAAATGATTGAAACTGGAATTTTCTTCTCTTGAAAATTTAAAGAGCTTGTGGGTATTCGTTTTCCATCAAAATCGGTTTTCCTTGACGACTCTCTCTCTCTCTCTCTCTCTCTCTCTCTCTCTCTCATCTCTTGAGACTCCACCCTTCAACATGGCTGTATTACTACAGCTGCAACTTCCTGATGGTGGGTGGGTGGTTCCCACCATTAGGGATCGTGGAGATGATTGTCACACATGTGCATAGGTGGGACACGTGTGAGATATCCAGGGCAATTGTGAGATGGGGCTGACCATGATCACGCCTTGGCCTATAAATCAGGTGGAGCCGCTCATTAGGTGGGCCACACTTGTGAGAGTAAAATAGACGGTTGGAAAGAACAAACCAATTATGGCTAGTATCCAAACGTACAAGTGTGGCCCACCTGATAAATGGTTCAGCCTGGCTTCAAGGAGAAGGTATGTTGACTTTTGAGCCCAGCCTGGTATGTGGCCTGGATATCAGAGACATATACTGCGTTGGCACGTGTGTTCAAATCGCCTGAGCATTTCTCGTTGAACAGCTGTGATCGTGTGAGTGGCCGGTGGGACACACCAATATGCCCATCTTCCCGTTAAAATGAAATTGGTTGAGGCAGCTTCTCATGCCACAGAGATGGGCCCGGCTTGAATTGGCTCGACTCAGTCTCTGAGCTTGGTTGGTCAGCTCAGTTCTATTTGGTAAGCAGCTCAGGCCAGTTCAAGCCGTGCAACATTTTCTGAAACACTTAGAATAGGTCTTTAATTTTCCACATAATAAAAAACAGTAACAATGCTTTACAGGTATTTTATTAAATACTTGGCTAGCAGTACCAAAATCAATATATGAGGGTAATCATATAATGTAAAGGTTATCTATATATATATATATATATTATATATATATATATATATATATATATATATATATATATATATATATAATATAAAATCAGCAACTTCCTGATGGTGGGTGGGTGGTTCCCACCAACATGCCAAACCATGGACAAAGATCCTGGACCATCCTCACGAGTAGGCCTTCCATAACCAGTTGGGAGACCCACCCTGGCTTGAACAAAAATATCGTGTATGGAATCCTCAAATGTATCTGCCATATTTAAGGATGGGTGCATGACATGAGTGGATGTCTCCTCACAAAAAAGGTAAGCTTTTCCTTTAGGAGCATATTGTATTATTTCCTCTCACAAGCTGTTCTACCCATGCTTAGTTGCCCTCCATCCTACTGTTACCGGTAAATGATACAGTAGGTCGTTACCTACCCTATTAGGGTAGACATCCAATGGCAAGATGTCTATAGCCTGGCTAACCAATTCCAATTCAGGCCTCTCTTTCTAGTTTCAAGAGTAAGGAATTCATTCATTGGGAACCACCTTGGGTCTTAATCAAGAACTCCAGATGGGATCCACCTGGGGTGTTAATCAAGAACTCCAGATGGGATCCACACATGCAACTGAATGATTCTCCATAAGTAAACCATCTAACTTAAATCATTCATGTTGAGGAAGCATCCCTGAAATGGCACTCAAATCTTCTTTTCCACTCCCAATTTTAGTGCCCATACACTTTTCATCACATTACCATAGCCCATAGCCACAGTCCTCCTGTCCACAACTGCAAGTATTTGGGATGAAATGTATGTGGCAACTCTCTCTCTCTCTCTCTCACCTGCCTGATCTTTTTGCCCCCACACAGTTGTCAGGTTGGCACTGCTTCATTGACTTTTCCCAAAGGAATAGACATGCATTTCTCGCAGAAACAGAAGAATATGAGAATGCTTAAACTCTCATGTTAAAAGCCTAAGGCGTGTTGTGAGAGCACATGATATTATACCAACTTGATAAGGGAAGCAGAAAACAGAAATAAATATACAGGTAATTCTAATAGGGATATATAGCAACACTCTGGGAGCTGCATTCTTTCCCATTTTGAAAGGCAACCACTTGTATCCTAAGGTAAGATCATACACATTTTAGAATCAACGGTTCGCATTGATTATACTCCCCCAAGCCACATAGGCCATCATCTTCAATCATCATCTTCATCATCATCATCTTCCTCCTACAGAGAATCATGCCCCCTATCATTAGTACTCAATAAGTAAAAAGGACTTTGATATAGGTAAGAAAAACAATGTTAACAATGTCAATAAACCTCATATGTTGATGTATTTCCTAGAATAACACAGGATTTACGGATCTTACAGTTCTCCCAGAAACACTCTTCAGAATCATCAATTACCCATGACTCTAGATTGTATATTATGATTGCAAGTGATTCTTGCTGAAACTAGAGTGGTCAACAGGCCAGCCTGCGGTTAGGTTTGGCCCCAATTTGAACTGTTCTGGTCAGGCATATTAAAAAAATTGATTTTTCCTTGGTCCGAGGCAGGCCCATTGACAGCCCAAAGCCAAAACAGTAGCTGTTTTGGGAATTTCCTTGATGTGAAAAAACCAAAACTGCAGTGAGTGTGAATTCCAACAGCATGATGGATGGTGAGGTCACCAGAACTTGAGCATCTCGGAAGCAGAGATTTTCGAAATTTGACCTTGTAGTGAGGAGGTGAACGGGGAACATCTTCAACCCAGAATGCAAATTTTTTTTTAATGACCAAGGACATTGAACTCCAACAAACTCGAATGGGAACTCGAAGCCATGACTGGGCCACGATCACATGCTGGTTCTGAAGCTAAAAACTTGCTGGATGGGTAGATGGTTTCTTGAAAAATGATAGGCAAGTCTCCTCTTTTCAGAAGTTTACAGTAAGTTGTTCAGTTACAAAGTGCTACACAAAACCATTATGGTAGACCCATTTGCTCAGACAGAAGTCTCGGCATCTTTTTATGAAGCATGTGCAAGTGTTCGTGCACATGCAAGAACGTGGACGGGCTGTCATGCAAAACCAGCAAAGACAACTCAACCAACAGGGAACTTAAAGAAATTTACCTCCTCACTTTCCTCATCATCATCATGAACTTCAGATTTTGACCTATCGGACTCCTCATCACCATCATCAGCCATACTTTCCTGTCAGAAAGAATACCAAAAAATGATTAAACAGACAAGCCAAGAGGATTTCATCATGGTTCTAAAACTCACTCTCAACTTGAAACTCAGCCAAGTCACTTGGAAACACAAATAATGAGTCGCAGCAAGACTCGTTGCTTTGTCCTTTTTTAATTAAAAAGTAAAAAAGAACAAGGGCTAAATTGGAACCCATGATTTCTTGTGAGATACTAGAGTACCCATCCACCAAGCTATGCACTATCTGCTTTCTTACTTATTCTATAATAAATATTATCATCATCAAGTATCAATTATCGCGTCAAGTCGGGTCAAGTCTTCGAGTTGACCTGGCCTGAATTAACATTGAGTCAAGTTTTTGGGTTTTTTAAATATAGATTTCATCGGATATGATAGAAAGGCCCTCTATTATGTGCTTGCCTGTTTCTTGTTGTAGGCTGAAATAAGCTTTTCATACTCGCCCTTCTTCTTTGCAGCTTTGGCTTCAAAAGGAGCTTTCTCCTGTTGACCGTCACATAAAACAAAAGGCACATGTAAATATTACCTATTGCATAACTATCATTTACATACAATAACAAGGTAGGGGCAGGGACAAAAGGATGATCATTTGTTCTGAGAACAGTTGTTGCTAGGACAGCACCAATTATGTTTCCAACAAAATGTTGCCTTCAAAAGTTAAATCTTAAGCTCAACAAAGAGATCCAGAGAGATCCAAAGCAGTCGGGAACTCACCAAGATGACCCAACTTGATAAGGATAACAAGAAATCATGCAAGAGCATCAATTATAATATCAATTCACTAAGTACAGTTTCTTGACAGATTCCAATAACTTGCCATGGCTTTTAAGCGTACCAAGGTATTCAATAATGGTAATGACAGCCATAACGGGCATTTTATTTTATTTTATTTTTGCAATTAACAGTAAGTCATGGAAAAATATCCCTATACAGGGTTACGGGCCATTTTTTCCGTAATGGCGGCTATGACCCCGTAAGGTGTAATGGTGCTCTCTGTAACCTTTACATTACGGCCGTTATGTAACTGTTTTTGGATATAATGGGTTCTACGTAACTCGACATAACAGAGTCAAACCCTACTGATTGCTTTAAAATCTCCCAGAATCAACTTTGACTTGATAAAGACTAAGGCCAAGCTAAAGGGTAAGCTTTTTTATAACTCTGTAAGAATTTGGCCAAGTTGACCAAATTGTTAAAGAGTCCAAATGAGAATTCAAGAAACTCCAATACATAATCGAAACTTGACAAATCAGGCTACAACATAAGTTTCTAAACAAGAAGACTTGTCCAGTACTCAATAGGGCTTTCTGCCAACTTGAGATGGGCACTTGTCAAGTCCAACTCATGCTCCAAGGTTTTAAACCTTACAGTCTAGGCCCAAAATTTCACCCTCACCTGGCTTGGGCAGACAACTAGATATTCAAAATCACAATACAATCGGCCTACACAGACTGGTTGGTGCATATGCTAAATCGAGTGGGAGAAACACATCAATGAATTTGGCAACGACTTTACAAAAATGAAGGATCACTTGAATTTTCTAAGCTAAATTACATCATCAGATTTCAAAGGCCTGTCATCTAATCTTTCATTACCTTTAACAAATTTCAAGGTTTTAATTACTTCCAGCAAACGTCAGAACACTTACAGCATCAGACATTGACTTCCACTTCTCTCCCCCAGCCTTCCCAACCTTCAGTTGCAGCATCCAACCTCCAAATTAATTAGTCAATCCAAAACCCAAATCAACTAAATTGCAATAGGAAATCACCTTAAAACCCCTTCAATACTTACAGCTGAGACAGCCTTCACATTAGGATGCTCTTGTTTGTAAATCTTTCTAAACTCTTCTCTGTATGATATGATATAAAAAAGAGAAGCATAAAATAAAAATGCAAACTGCTTACATAATTCACCATCTTAAACACACACACACACACACACACACACACACACACACACACACACACACACACACACACAGGGAGAGAGAGGGAGAGACTTACAGAAAAACAAAGAAGGCGCTTGCGGGCCTTTTTGGTTTGTTAGGATCCTTTTTGGCCGTTTTTTCTTTCTTACCCCGTTTTGTACTACTCTTATCAACTTTAATAGCAGCTTTGCGCTTCCCAACCTTTCTGAAATGAAGAAAGGTACATGACCATCACCAAATATGTTCAGGTAGTAATCATTTTAAGCGATATACAGTGTAGTGAGTTTAACTCCGGAATTAGCGGTTAAAATGGCTGGGAAAAAGTTCCCTGATCTTGTCCTTGTGGGCCCATTTCAGCTGAAACTGCCTGTTTACGTTATTTTCACCAGATTGGACCAAAGTGGAATGCAATTTCAGCAAAATAAAAAAATGGGGGTATTTTGCTTCTGGAATAGGGACCAAAATGAAACATTTCAGCTGAAACATGAGTGACTGCTAAGATACAGAGAAATTTTCCATATCTTATCCTTCTATAGACCAGTATCTCTACAACAATGTATTTTCAATAAAGTCCGAGTTCTCTGCTAGTAACCGACAGTAAACTTCCCTATTGCACATGAAGTTGGTGATGTGGCATGGAGCCATGGTTGGGTTATCCATCCCATGGCTCCCATTATAAAAACCATGCCCCCGAAATATCCCAAATTGGAAGATCCTAGCCATCAATCTCTAGCCTTCTTACCATCGACCATTCAAGTATGGACTGTTGGGGTACTTCTTCTTAACCATCTACTTACAAGCCAATCACTTAAAGGTTTGGATGATCTGATTGAAGAAATTTTGAGGAAATGGTCTACGATGGGGACCATCAGCTCAATGCTTCAATGGTCTAGATCACCAAACCATGGACACCACATGACCAAACACAGTGAATGTGCTATATCAACCACTAATACATAACCCAACCTCTTTTCTCAACATCATCTATTGGGACCAGCATCTCACTGCGACAGGCTTCATAGACCTCATGTCTATGTCCATGTCACATGCAATCATATGAGAACCGAAACATGAAACAATGTCCCTCAACTACAAATCCAAAAGATAAATGCTGATTGTAAAATATGAAACAACACCATCACTGTCTTGAAGCATACGGAAAAAAAGAAGGAGAAGGATTAACAACAATAAACATGAGCTTTCAATCAACCTGTCTTCAACTGGCTTCAAAGCTTCCTTGGTTTCCTTCTTCGTAGCCCCCTTTCCCTTTGCTGCCTTCATTTTAAGGAAAATTTTTCCTATAAGAATGAAAATATAAATTAGCAGCAGTCAATAAAATAGCAGAGCCCAAACAAGAACTCCAATTTAATGACTAGCTGATCAACTAGGACAAGTTCAATGAATTTGCTGCAGGGTTCAAACATCGTACTATACATGCTGGATTCAGTTGGGACCTGAATGAGTTGCCAGATTGAAATCAAATGAGTCAAGCGAGTAGTAACAGTTTCGGTCTTTAAGTGAGAGATACTCTGAACCGCTATTTAAAACCATGATTTGGTGGGGCCCCAAGCAGGCAAACATAGAATCCAGACTCCAATTCAAAAAATTTAGCTGAGTTTCTCATTGACATAGCAATGCCGAATTGAAGAGATGGGTTTGGGAGTTGTGTCCAAGATTTTGAACATTGATTCACAATGAAATACATTGGCATAGAACCAAGCATTTTCACAGCACAATTAAATGTAAATGTGGACCTAACTTTCCCACGGTCCAAATTGCTCTAATGGCAGCAGAATAGTGGGTGGTGAATATCACAAAAAGCTCCCTATGGGATGAACCAAAACATCCAATTGCCCCCCTGATGATTGTGGAACACTAGTCATCATTGTCAATTTCATTGGACGACTAGGATTATCTGATAGAAGACCCCCATCACGAAATGGAACCATTCGATAAAACTGGTAGGCTTATCGAAACGTAATCTCCAGTAGTACCAGCGTTCCGTTTCTTTTGATCGAGCTTATACAATAAATTCTTATAAAACCACTTCAAAAATAAATAAATAATATAATCTAAACTGCAGCGTCAGGGAACCTCAAACAACGAATTAAGAATTAACAAATCTAGGAGATTTATCAGAAGCTAACGTTTCACAATCAAAGTCAAAACATGAAAAGAAAAATGCATAAGAAGACATATATGCTCGATCACCTAAACCTACAAACCCTGTCAACCCAAAAACAGTATCAGTAGACAGAGAAAGACCCATTAGCAATAATCTATAAAACCCACGGATTCATCTACAACAAGCAATACAATTGGGCATGGCACGACACAAATGAAGATCAGATCAATATAAAATATTTATATCAAGGACATGTTATACAGAGATTAAAAAAAAAAAAAAAAAAAAAAAAACAAAAAAACAAAAACAAAAAAAAACAAAAAAAAAAAAAAGAAAAGAAAAAAAGAAAAGAAAAAAAGAGAGAAATTTCAGGAAAAAAGAAATCTTTTCTTCAAATTCCAATGAAATTTCTTCCTTCCATGAACCAAAAAAAAAAAATAGAGAGAGAGAGAGAGAGAGAGAGAGAGAGAGAGAGAGAGAGAGAGAGAGAGAGGAATCGAAAGGAGATTAAACTGAACTCAGGGTTAGAGAAATCCAGATAAAACATAACATAAAAGCCAAAATGAGATTAAAAATAAAATAAAAAATGAAAAGATCTCAGATACCGGAGAAGAAAAAGATGGATTAGTAAGTAATGAAATTCACAAAAACAGAGAAAAATAGTAGGAGAATCAGTTCCTAAAAATAAAAAATTTAAAAAGAAACAGAATGAGGAGGAGGAGGAGGAAGAACATACCCAATGAAAAAAAAATCCAATAAATAATAAAAATCAAAAGAAAAATTCAACAAAAGCTCATCGAAAACCAAGGTCAGATCTACCAGCAAATGAGAAAGAAAAAAATAATTAAAAAAGAAAAAAATAGAAAAAGAAAAGAAGAAGGAATATATACCTTTGGAGGTGGGAAGCGTTTGCAATCCCACAGCAGAGAGAGAAGTAATCAAAAAAGAAGAGAGAAAGCGAAGCTAAAGCAAGGCATGAGAGGAGAGAAAGAGAGGCATATGAGTACGTACGACCGACTCCCTTGGAATTCTTTCACTGACTTCTCCACCCGGTAACTCTCTCCCATTTGTTGCCACACAGCTAGCTCGTGATAATGTGGTAACTGGCTATCACCGGTTCCCTCGATTGGCATCTGCCCAGGTTCTCTCTTTCCAGGGAGGAAACGACAAAGGAGATATTTTTTCTTTTGGTGATACAATGCTTGTACACGTGTCAGGTTCGATCTACTTCACACGACCTGAAAACTGATGGTGGAAAATAGAATTATTTGATGGTGGAAACGGAATGGAAACAAGTGAATATGGGCCATCCGTTGTGGGTCCGACTAGATAGACGGTTAAGATTGAGAAAAAGGTACGCCATGTGTAATTTATTGGGAGATGTCACTACCTTGTTTCTTTCTTCATCATCTCGCCTAAGATCTCAAGGGACACGTGGGGTGAATTGGGACCGGTTGACGTGGACACGAGGAAACGGATGGACGGCGCGTTATATAACACAAACATGGTGGTGGGGCTCCACAGCGACGCGTTGTGAGTTTAACTGGACTGCCGGCCTCTGCGAACGCCCTGCACCGGCTGCCCGCCATTCAAATAATGCCATAGAATAGAATCGGAAGCGGATTGGGTGAGACCCCTGCTTCTCGGTGCCCCCGCCTGGACGATTCTCCGTCCGGTTATGTGCGGCCCTCCGTGATGTATGAGTTTTATTCTAGCCGTCCATATATTTTTTTTCGATATCATTTTAGACCATGAGCCTAAGGCGGGTGCAAAGCTTAGCTGGACTAAACTACATATTTATTTGCCATCCAACTTATTTATAATGTTGCTTGAACATGGAATAAGGGAAAATACTAATATGGGCTTGAGTCGAAACTTCTATTGATCCCAAGAAATTTGATGTGAGTTCAATTTTCACTTTATGGTCTACTTGAGCTTTGTTTCCACCTCATTTTTTATTTTATGCCTTAAAATAATATGAAAAAAAATAGATGAACAATATAGATAAAATCCTTTGTTAACATTTTATCTCAAATTGATAAGTCGATTGAGTTTGAACTGATGGATGGTTAACCAAATCTCAATCCTAAACCCTAACCCTATAATCCTAAACCTTAAAAACCTTAGTCCTAAACCTTAAAATTAGCCCATTCAGCCTATTAAACATAGTCAACTTAGTCAGTCTAACCTTAGACCTAAAACTATATAACCTTGAGTTAGCTCGATGAGTCAAGTCACTCAGTTAACTCACTCGGTTAACTTATCCAATCCGACAACCCAGTCAACTCACCTAGTTAAGCCCTAAACCAAGGCTGAACCCAAGACCAAAAGCAAGCCTAATAAGAGAAATAGGCAAAACCTCAAAGTAACAACCATCATAACAGATCCTTCACACGCTTGGAGGAGGCTTTCTGCAAAAGTAGGAAGTCCAAACGGGACTGGCGACGACTAGCTTCCCACCGACCACATGAACTCTCCCTCTTTTGGGGTGGCGTCCCTCAAGCATGTGGAATCTTCCATTTTCAAACCCTTAGTCTGTGATTGAGGTGTATTTACTTCGATACCTACCTCCTTATCCAAAATTACACTTTTACTACCCCATTCAACTAATGAGATGATGTCATGTGGCAATCTCCAATCCTAACCATTCAACCACTTTTTACCCCTAAGATCACCAACAATTACCAAAAAACTGGGTTTGGGGGCTATAAATAGCCACATCCCCTTCTCATTTCAAATACCCACTACATTCAGAAGCACCAGGAATTCAGAGGGATTTCCTCACTACATCCAGCAGATCTTGATTCATTCCTCCACCAAGAAGGCTAAGAGTGAGAGTGAGAGAGAAAGTTCATCCCTGGTCTAACCTAGCCTAGCCATAGTCTAAGCCTCTAGCGCCACCTAAGTTTAAATTCGAGCCACTCGATTTAGCCACGCGATACTACTATTTATCCAACCATTCAAGCTTTAATCAATTTCATCAAATCAGAGCATTAACATCGTGCAATATTTATTTCATTCTCAACTCCCTTGCACCACATATACATCAATATTACATTGCATTTCATCGTTTTCTCATATCTAACTAGCAAGTGTATGCTTTGAGGCTTGTCGATATAATCAAAACAGGTCCAATAGAAACCTTAGCTAGTTAGGTATCATTTTATCATCATATACATTGCATTCTATTGTTTTCTCGTATCTAACTGACGGGTGTTGTATGCTATGCGGCTTACTAATATAATCAGAATCGATCCACCAGAAACCTTAGCTTATTATAAACAACTATACATAATCAAGTATCCTATACATTACATTTCTACATACTTTGCACCCTACACTTGATTATTTTGAACGTATGCTCTACAGCTTGCCGATATAATCAAACCTTGCCCATCAGAAATTCGGATTAACCAATCACCATTTCCATTTTATCACATTATATTTTCTGCATGTGAGAAGTAATCTTATTTCTAAGAAATTAGCTAGATCTTGTAAAGTAAAGGCCGGGCAGAATGGGTGCCTAACACCTCCCCTCTATGTAACCGCAGTCCCTTGCTTGAAATCTCTAGAACGTATACTCATAAGTCATCTTAGGACAATGATCTTCAAGTTCTCAATCTTAAGTGTTTCTACATAGGTCTAATCAACTGTAGTATTATAATAATTAGTTAGTGGTGACTCTAGTCAAATATAATACTATTTTACTCCAAATGAAGGACTTTGAGGGAGACAACCAGTGTTTGAACGATTTCAATGGTGAGTGTCATTATTCCCACTGTTTTCTGTCTCTTGGTCCGCCGAAGCGTCGAACATGCTTTATTTTCGGGGATTATGCCTGAAATGAGCTGTAAAAACAGAAAAAAGGCATGGACATGAAACACATAAATCACAGTGGGCTCCACAGCTTCTAACACCGGCTAGCTGGATGTTGCTGGTTCATCACGCAATCGGCTTCGGATGCACTCACGTTTTGTCACGTACGAAGTTGAAACGTCGAGCAACGGAACGTAGTAAAAGTCCATGTCACAAGCAAAATTCACCCTGTAATAACGCAAGGAGACGTGGCACGTGTCTGAAGGTCTTCGAGAGGGCCCCACCACTGATGGGACGTGGACTAAATATCTCTTATCCGAATTGCTCAAGTGGACGAATATGAGCAGTTGGCCAGCCTGAAAAATCCGTCAACCGAACGAACGCGACTTCGCTGCGACCTCGTAATCACTGCTGGGGTGGGACACTGACCTTAGGGCCCATCTCGATGAATGTGTTGTATATCCACACCGTCCATCTGTTTTTTCGAATTATTTTAGTGCATTATCCTAAAAATTCAGTACATACAAACTTTACGTGGACCACACCACGGGAAACAGTGGTTATTGACCATTAAAAACCTTTTGTGGACTACAGAAGTTTTGGATGAATCTCATATTTGTTTTTTTACCTTTCACACAAGTATAGTATATTTGACCTTTTCAACAGGTTAGATGTTCAACAAACATTACGGTAGACCTTGGGAAGTTTTTAATGGTGGACCATCAATGACCACTGTTTTGGTCCACCTGAAATTTGAATCTTCTTCGTTTTTGGAACCATGCCATAAAATAAGATCGAAAAATCAATAGACGGAATAGATATACAAAGAATGCATGGAGATGAGCCCTATGGTCAGGATCCCACCCACATCCATGATTCCTTGTCGCAGCCAAGTGGCGCTCCCACCGAACGGTTACTGTAACAGGAGACTGTCAGATGAATGGTCCAGATGTAATACACTCTATCTCGCAATCTTATCTGGTATCAGTATTGCTCCTTAAAAATAGCTGGCATCATTTTCAGTAACAACGATGGATTTGTCTGGTTCTACTGATTTTTTCTTTTTGGGTCGGTGAAGGTTTCGATGTCAAACTAAGCTAAGTGCTCCATCTTTGATATTTAAAGAGTTGGGCCCACTTTGAAGTGTTCTTTGGATGGTGATTGAGATGGAACGAGTCAACTAGGTCATCACCCACTCCCTCTCTCATTGAAATTAAGGCTGTTTTTAGGTAGATGATTAAGAAGCTTTTCTTTAAGTCAACCCATGATTTTTCATGAATTAGGCTACTTTACAGTATCATGTTTGATTATTAGTAATGGAATATTACATGCACCCCGTGTAATAATGACATGTCAACGATGAAAAAGCATTATTATATATGTATAAAAATATAAAATTATATAAATAAAAGAATAATTATTATTTTATATAAAAAAATCTTTACTTTTCTTATTAGCCTCACGTCCATGTGACACATTTTCATGAACACATATAATGCTATACAACCAATCCACGTCCTATGCATATGTTCCAACTTTACATCTCTTTCTCTACCTTATGCTGTCCAAGCCCTTAAGCCAAGCTCAATTCGCTAAGGATTTTCAACCCAACCTCAGGTATTAAGGTTATAATCACACCACACATCATATGTTTGCTGCATGTAGTATTAGCTTGAATAGAGCCTACAGTCACATGGCATGCCCTGATTAGTAGCATATCCTATTACAATACAGCATGATAAACAACATATGGTTTATCATAGCATTTCCCTGCCAATGACACTAAGAAGTTTTGAGAGCTAAGTAATTAGGCTGTTGTCTCTTGCTCATGAGATGAGTTTGAAGGGTCAATTTAATGTGTGTGAATAATCTAGGGTTCAATCCCTAATTCTTTTACTTTCCTATAAATAAAAAGTGGTCAGGCTTAAATCGCTATGCTTGAGGTTGTATTTTTTTTTTTTTTTTATTTTTTTTTTTACACACTCACAAACCCACCCACACCACATAGGTGCTTGAATCATGACCTTAATTAGTGTTGAAACAAAGTCTATCTACCCCCACATCATGAACAAATTTTATTTATTTATTTTTTAACACATGCACTCACACCATAGTGGAATTTCACTGCAATGGGTACTTAAACCTATGACCTTATATTGAAACTCTCATGAGTCACCACCTAGGCATGAGTAAGGTCCCACCACGCTCAAGGTTATCAACACAAAGTTACGACAAAGTTGATGAGTTGCCTTACCTTGAGCTTGAGGTTACTAGACAAAGTTACAACAAGATGAAGTTGATGGATTCCTTTATTAGGCAGTCAAGGTTACTAAACAAAGTTATGACATGGTAAAGCTGATGGATTCTTTATTCACTTAGATATGGGGATCCACCCACTTGATTGTGGGGCCCACTATAATGTATGTGTCTTACATCCACATCATATATACAATTTGACAACTCGTTTTAGGGCATGGTCCAAAAAATGAAGCAGATCAAAATTTCAAGTGGACCACGTAGGAAATAGTGGTAATTAACCATTAAAAACTTTTTATGGGCCACAATAGTTTTGGATCAAGCTGATGTTTGTGTGTTCCCTTCGTCCAGGTCTTTGTGACCTTGTCAACAGGTTGGATGGCAAATAAACATTCCGAAGTTTTAATAGCGGGTATTCAATTAGTATTGCTTCCTATGGTGTGGTCCACTTGAGATTTGGATCTAATTCATTTTTTTGGCTCATGACTTAAAATGAGTTGTCAAAATGGATAGACAGTGTGGATGTAAGCTGCATATATCACTGTGGGCTCCACAGTCTGGAATCCAACAATGTCACGCCCTCTTTCTCTCACCCCAAGTGGATCCCACAATTCATATGGTCCTGATGTTGTGCGGATAGAGTCATCTGAATGTGATTATTTTATCAAAAATACTCTTGTGATGACAATGAATATTTGGTGTTTGACAGCAAACACTGATAAACCTACGTGGATTTGTGCTATTTGCTGTTTGAGTGACATAAATTAGCATATCATATATCAATAACGATGAAATAGATAAATTTTTATTTATCTTTTAAAAATAAATAAGTTATATTATAGTACCATGTGTGTTTGAATCACATAACCGTAAGAGTACCCCACTAATCCAATGGTTAGACGGATGTGGATTTTTTGCAAAAGCTTTTGCAGGAGTTCTGGTGCAGGAAGCTAGGTGGGTCCTCTTTGATGTGATGTTTGTGAGAAATTCACTCAGTTCATCTTTTTTTTTTCAGATCATTTTAGAATATGACATATAGTATAAAAAATGAGACATATCCAAAGCTCAAGCAGCCGGCACGCAAGAAACAGCGAGGATTGAATGTCCACTAACAGAGCATTAGTAGGGCCATATAAGTTCGGATCGGTCTAATATTTTTGTGTTTTTAGTTCATCCTATTAGAAATGATCTTACGATTATGTATAAACATCATGGTGGATCCAGGGAGGTTTCTACGGTAAGGATTTCCGTACCTACTATTTCCTGTGGTGTGGCCCATCTGAGTTTCGGATATGACTCATTTTTAGTCTAATATCCTAAAATGATACGACAAAAAGAATGGATAGGGTGGATTTCTCACAAACATCAGGGTGGCCCCACCTAAGCTTCCCATTGCAGTAACTTCCAGAGAAATGCTTTAACAGGAAATCTTCGTCCTGGTTAAACTTACAAGTGGTGAGCCATTTGGGGACAAGGACTTTCTGCATATGCTGTGGATGAGCTGTCCTGATTTAGACAAGAGTGATGCAACCTTATTTTTCAGGTTATTCATTCACTTGTAAAATGTTACTCTCCTCTTAAAAAAAATATTATTCATCTGTCTGTTGACATGCTTATGAAATATTGGCTGTGTGGGGCTCACTTTGTTGTATGTGGGCCATCCAACCAACCCTCACATTAAGTGAGCCCCACCACTATGATGGGTTGCCTGTAAAAGGAAGCCTATCTAACCATTAGGTGCGCCAAAACAATCAACAAACACCCAAAAGCCTCTGAGTTTATCTCATGGCCCACATAATTATTGGATTGATCTGATCTTGGCCGTTCAACTTTCATAGTGGGGCACCTAAAGGTTTGGGGTCATTGAAAAGGTCAGCATGCCGGCCCAGTGGGCAGCCACTTTAGTTTTCTAATGGACTAATTTGTGGGGTTTCCTTCATCTTTCATCCTTGTGGGACGCACCCTGTCCAACGCCGATGAACTGTTTTTATAGCTCCAGCTCGGCCCATTGACACCCTTGACAAAATGATCATTTTGAGCATGTTTGGATGCATGCTCATAATTTTTTACCTTATAATAGAAAGTAAGCTATTTATTTAATAAAAGTTAATTTGGTAAGCATCGATAAAAGTTAATTTAATAAGCACCTTCATAAAAATAGCTTATTGGCTTAAATTTGCTCCCCTGTGTGTGATGGACAATTAGCCCACGATCAAAACTAGGGCCTACACAATGGATGGTCCACATCAAAGGTAGTGTGTGACATATATGATGGATGACCCACACCCCACATGATAGACGGCCCACATCAAAGGTTGGCCCTTAATGAAGAATCACCCACATCCAAGCTGGCCTGTATGATTAAAAAACCCACTTTGAAGGTTGGGCCTAACTTTGGATGATCCACATCAAAGGTAGGCTACACATAATGGGTAATAGACATTGAAGGTGGGCCCCATGTGATGGACTATTAATATTTATGGTGGCCCCACATGATGGATGGCCCACATAATGGACAATACACCTCAATGGTTGGCCACTAATGATGAATGGCCCGCATCCAAGGCACGCGCTATACGATGGATGACCTACTTCAAAGGTGGGGCCCACACAAGGGACAATTGACATAAAAAAAAAAGGGCTCCACAACATGGGTAGTGGACATTGAAGGTAGGCCCCACATAATGGATGGTTTGTATCAAAGGTCGGTTACATGATGGACGTTTCACATTAAAAGCGGGCCCCTCGTGGTTCACGATGCACATCCAACATCCAATGATGGCCAGCCACATCCAAGGTGGCCCCCCACATTGAAGGTGGGCTTTCCATGTGGATGCTCTGCAACAAAGGTTGGCCACACAGATGGACACTTCACATTGAAGATAGGGTTAAGTGGGCCCAACATAATAAATAACCTACATAAAAGGTTGTCCCACATGTTGGACAATGGATATTAAAAGTGGATTGAATATGAATAAGTAAAAATTAAAAGAGATTTTAAAAAATAGAAGAAAAGAGAGGAGAAATAGAAATTAATAGAAGATATTTAATATTTGTTTTGGTGTTGGATTCCAAACAGCTTTTGTTTCTATGGCTTGACATAATATTGTTTACCAAACATTTTTATCTATCAAGTAAAAAATCAAGATAAGCTACTTGAGTCGCTGTAGTTTGAGCAAATTAAATGACTTACCATCCAACTGGGCTCTTCCCTTTAGGAAATTTTTATTTTTTCAGTGTAGGCCTATTTTTGTACATGTACATGTGCACTGGACTTAGATGCATCCAATGCTCTACTGGATGTAATCAGTGTCCAGAAAAAAGTAGCTCAGAGTAGCACTATTTTGCTAACTGCCACCAAATGCTTGAACCCATGTAAATGGGTGAGAAATTGCAATAGAAAAAGTGAGAGGTATGTGATGATTTTAAAATCTTTTCTACTAAGTAATTTATTATCCTTGATCATTAGGAGTAGGTAACCTGTTACCATTTTTATTTCTATTGCATTGTATCTCGTCATATCACATTCTGTTTTGCAATATTTGAGAAATGACAATCCCTTCTTATACGCACCACACATCATGAAAATGCTACGTTTAGTGTTAGTATGAATGGACCCTACACTTCAACGGCTAGGATTTAGATGATATCAACAAAACAAATACATCATGCAGAATGTGAATATCTGACTAGTCGCTTATCTTCCACAACATACAATAATGAAATCTATTGAAATAAAAGATAGGTGGATATAAAATGTGGTACCTCACCAAATGAATTACAAACAGATTTTGGGAGCTAATTTTGTCGGGCTGTTTCTACACCAGGAATATTACAATGGATACATGGATTTAAGACTCATACCGACTCATCCAGTCTCAAGTTGAGTCACAACTCACCTGAGTCGGGGTGACTCGTGGTGTTGAACTGTACTGGGTTTGACCGAGTCTGAGCCAACTCAGTGAGTCGCATCCAACTCATCTGAGTCGTCAATACATGCGTGGTCATCCAATCATGATCGTACAAAGCCTAAGAACGTGACCCATCTTGCAATCTCAGGTAATCTGCGTAGAACCTGGGGTTGTTTTCCTCGGGGTGGGCCACATACGCATAGCCCCCATGGCTAGAGATGTCGAGCCCGGCGACCTCATCTTCTGGTGGTATCCTCAGAAGTCGGAGCTTATGGAGAAGATAGAAAAGAGGGCCCATGGTCACACTCACCCAACCCACAATAGCAAGAATCTCGACCACTTGGGCCCCAAACAGGCCCCACCCACCACCCATCAACAGCCCAAATGGTCGATTTACGCCTTTCTCACCGGAATTGTACGCTTGAACTACATATTCCTCCTTAGCAAACAAGCCTGTGAAGATAAGGCCCCATGCACCACATCCCCCATGCAATTGGGTTGCTTCTAATGGATCATCAAACCTCAACTTAAGTGCAACCACATTGAGCCCAATCAAGACCCAAGCTGCAATGAACCCGCAAACGATCGCCGCCCATGGTTCAACCACAGCACACCCTGAGGTGATCGCGACGAAGCCCCCCAAGAGCCCATTACACACATCCAATGCGTCCCAATGCCCCACCAGCAAACGTTTTCCGAAGAGCGTCACTAGGCCTGCGGTCGAGCCCGCGAGCGTTGTGGTCACAGCGGTTCGGCCCACACCGGTCCAATTGCCTTCTGAGGGAGCATCAGGGTAAGAAACAAGGATCTTAGTGAATGAGCCAGGGTTGAACCCAAACCATCCAAACCACAGCAAGAAAGTGCCAAGGACTACTAGAGTGGCATTATGTCCACGCATCGGCACCGGCTGGCCAAATGCGTCGAAGCGCCCGACTCGTGGGCCCTCGATGAATGCTCCCCAGAGGCCCGCAATACCTCCCACCAAGTGCACCACACCACTCCCTGCAAAGTCAATGGCACCAGATCCAAACAACAAGCTGTTTGTGTAGCTTGTGCTCAGCCAACCAGCGGAGGACCACACCCAATGCACCACCACCGGGTACACGAAGCCTGTGAGGAAGGATGAGTATACAAGGTAAGAGCTAAACTGGGTCCGTTCCGCTATCGAACCGCTTGTAATTCCGGCGACGGCAATGGCAAATGCCCATTGGTAGAGGAAATAGCTGTAGTCGTAGGTGTCGTTGGGGACGTCTTTGAGGGCGAAGAAAGTAGTCCCTATGAAGGGATTGGAATTAGATCCAGTACCAAAGGCGAATGCGAAGCCGAAGAGATAGTAGGAGATGCTGCCGACGACAGCGTCTACGACATTGGTGAGCATGATGTTCATGGCGTTTTTAGCACGGACAGAGCCAGCACACAGCATGGCAAATCCAAGCTGCATTACAAAGACGAGATATGCGGAGAATAGGAGGTAAACAGTGTTGATTGAATCGGTGACGCTTGTTTCCCATGCTGTTGCCATGGCTGAGAGAGAGAGAGAGAGAGAGAGAGAGAGAGAGAGAGAGAGATGTAGTAGGTGTAATGAAAGGTGGGTAGATAAACTGGTATTATAAGGAGTTGAATGGCAGATGAGAGTATGACCACCCATTCATGGGTAGTTATGGATACGATATTTGTGTCACTCATTTCAACTGAAATATGAGAGTTATAGTTGGATAAATGTGCACGTGTCAATGACAATGAAGTTACTAGCTATAAGACGAGCACTACCTTAATAACTGAATAAGTGGTGTGTGTGTGTGTGTGTGTTTATACAAATGATTTATGATGACCACAGTTTGCAAACCAGGTGAATTGACTCAGGACTCGCTCGAGTTAACCCAGCCCAGTAATGGTCTATGGGTCGGGAGAACTGGGGCCAGGACCTGACTCGACTCGACCCGAAATTGAGTAGACCCACCCAGACCTGAATCTTGACTGAGTCGAGTTCGAGTTACATAGTAACTTGATCCGAAATCGATCTGATCTGAAACTCGACTCGGACCAGAATCAGGTTCTGTATATTAAACTTAAAAAAAAAAAAACCTTAATTTACCATTTCACCAACTCTAACCATACCCGCGCCGGTACCGCATCGAGCCCGATCGCCCAATCTTTACCGTTCATCATCGTCCATTCATCAGGTATGTTAATCTTTTTAGTTTTTTTTATAAAGGTTTTTTTTTTTAAAGTTTTTTTTTGAAGTTTTTTCGTGCTCGGGATCTCGGTGCAGGTTGTTGGTGGCCCGCCCCAGCTTGGGACCTCCAATGTAGGCCGCTGGTGGCCCGGCTTGGCTCGAGACCTCGAGTGCAGCCGCTGGTGGTCTGGCCGAGATCGGGACCTCCGTTGTGGCCTGCCTTGGCTCTAGACGAACGCGGATTAGATATTGAAATGGGCCCCACTATGATGTATGTGTTGTATCCACACCATCCGCCCTGGCTTGACTTGGTGGCCCACCTTGGCTCGACCTGGTGACGCTGGTGGGCCTGCTGAATCCGATCTGAATCATAGCCAACTCGATCTGACTCGGTTCTCTGACCGATTCAGACTCAATTCGGGTGAACCCCAGCTAAGACTCGGTTCAAATCGACTCAGGCCCGTTGGACTCGGTCCCGAGTCGGATCGAGTTCGGGTCAGGGAGTTGGAAAAACCGGATCAAGTCGAGTTGGACCTAACTCGATCCGACTCGACTCGATGCCCACCTCTAGTTACACTTGGAAATTATTTCCCAACTCAGCGTGTGACTCAGTGAACTAAGTCTTAGCCGAAACGGGTCGAGCGAGTATTTCAGTGATACAAATACGGAAAGAGAGCAAAAAGACAAAAGATAGCCCCTTCTTATTCGTTCCTTTTCTACTTCCCAATCCTAACCTAACACGAAGACTCTTACGTTGGGTTGGGTCAGTTCGGTTTGGGTTGACCGAGGTAGATTTCCACAAGAAGTACTGAGGTCAGTGGATCTGTGGGACCCAATTTGATGTATCTATTTTATATCCACGCCGTCCATCTATTTTACCAGCTTATTTTAAGATATGATACAAAAAAGTAAGAAGATCTAAATCGAACGTGGACTACATCACAGGAAACAGTGGTGATTGAATACTTATTATTAAAAACTTCTTAAGGCGTACCGTAATGTTTATTTCCCATCAAATCTGGTGATAAGGTCACACAGACCTGGCCAATAAATTTTTAATGGTAGGTGTTCAATCACCTCTGTTTCTTGTGGTGTGGTTTAATTGAGATTTATGTCTGAATCGTTTTTGGTCTCGTTCTCTAAAACGAGTTGGAAAAACAGATGGCGGCATGGATATAGAACACTTAAATCATAGTAGGCTCCACAGTCACGGATCCACAGACCTTGGTGTTTTCCTGTATCCACCAGATCCCGCCCATCCGTTGACCTGGACCCAAGTCTCATCTCTAATAGCAAAATTCCATTGTAAAAAATAACAATTTCTCTTGACTATTTTCTTCAGCGGAAAAAGATGAATTGATTATGAGATTTCTCTATTGCAAATGCCTCTGGGATACTCATCAGGTGGGCCACTAATGATTAGAGTGTACCATTTTATAGGTCTAAAATGTTCACCGTAAAATCTGGCGCGGAATGTGTGCTACCCCAACACGACTTAGCCACATACGCCTTGTCGTGTTAAGGGTTCTATAGGTCCCACTATAATGTTTATGTTTTATTTATGCCATACATCTATTTTGAGAAATCATTTCAGGTCATGAGCCCAAAAAGGAGGCAGATCCAAGGTTCATTTAGACTGCACCACAGGATTGAAAACTTCCTAAGGCCAACATGATGTTTATTTGTCATCTAATCTGTTCATGAGATCATGTAGACCTGTATGAAAAGGAAACATAAATATCAATTTGATCCAAAACCTTTGTGACTCCCATGAAGTTTTCAATAGTAACAAGCCCTTTGGGGATGATAGTTCTTTCTCAATGGAGATAGAAAAAAAGTCATCCCACTTAATCAATTTGCAAATTCATCTTCAGCTAAATAAAGGCCTGCGATGGTGTTTATTTACCATCCAACGTGTTCATAAGATTACATATACACATGTACGAAGGGAAAACATAAATATCAGTTTGATCCAAGACTTTGTGTCCCCAGTAAGTTTTCAACCATAAGCTTTCAATCCCAACTGCTTTTTGTGGTGTGGCCTACTTGAGCATTCATACATGTGTATATGTGGCATCTGCTTTCAATTTACCTCCTTTTGAGCTCATGAGTCATGACCTACAATGCTCTGCCCCACAGAGACCCTGACAGGACCGTCCGTGCCCCCTATAATCACCCAATTGAATGATGGCATGCAGGTATCCAAGTACGGGGCCTGAACATGGATGATCAGACTTAAAAAAAAATAAACTATCTTAACACACCCATTTTTCATGCCCTTAATCATCTGGTTTTGATCATTTCTCATTCTCATGGTGGGCATGTGCAATCCATGGTGGACCACACCTTCCCACATCTGTTGGTGATCGTTGGTGTGGCCAGTTAAAAGAATTTTCATCACAAATGCGGAAAAGACAGCACTTTATCCTCCCTTCTGGAGAAAAGCAAAAGGCAAATATTATATATAGAAGACGCTTTGACTGTTGGCTGGTAGGTTGGAGACCCAGGCCTGTACATGGCTGGTAGTGGGACCCAGGCCTATACATCAGGTGCCCCACCATGTGGGCCATGATCCCAAAATCAGGCCGATCCACTCTTTGTATGTCTCACCTGATGACCTGATTGACCAAACTAGGCCACTGCACATAAACAATGGGTCCCACATCCAACAAGCTGAAAATCTTGTATGGCTGCATTGATTAAAAGCATATGATAGAACCATCAAATGGGCCATCAGTGTGGGTATGATCAAATATGGTTTGTGTACCTTGTGTAGTATGGATTTCTATAGATGGACATGTTTCAATTTAATAGACAACTTGAGAAATCATGCCAGTTGAATTTGGATTTTTGATTTATTTTTTAATTGGACAGTTAAGATCATTCATTTATTTCATACCTTTTTAATCCTATACCACTGACCATGAGCCCAGTCATTGCATTGTAGAGAGTGACATAGCTGTGGCCAGGCCAACCATTATTTATATGAAATAACAGTTCTGAAATGCCTAGATAAAAATGTGATGCACTTTTCCTCATTCTCCTTAGTTCAGACAATCAAGACTTATTTGGATGCATGAAATTATTTAATTGATGAATCTAAAAGTTTATTAATTGATATGTGATACAACCAAATGGCTACACAAGCTGATTGATCAAAGATTTAGCCGAATCCAACCATTCAGATTTTCTCATGGGTTTATCCAGCCTAGATCAATGTCCAATGATAAATTTGATTATATCAATGGTTGGCTTACACTGTGGAATCACAGGATCAATAAAATGGTCCTTATATTTCTAGATTTAATGATCAAATTGCAATTACCTTCACTTCCTTAGTATTTGCATTGAAGAAATGTGCTCCAGATTGCAGCTACATTATTTTCTATGTATACTTGAAAGGCAGGCAACTGCAATTGAGAGCTATCATTTTTTTGGTTCCTTGGGTTTAAAGAGAGTTACTCTTTTGTTTTGAATAATATTGCAATTCAGTCTTTTTCTTCTTTATTGAACTGAATTTTCACAATTTAATACAATTATGCATCCAAACACAACTTCCTCTTTCCAACGTTCTGCAACAGACCCAAGAATGCTTGTTTAGACCATGGTTTGTTACTGTGCCTAAAGGTCCATTTAGGTGCACCCTCCAAAGAAGCATTTGCAGCCTAAAAGATATTTTATGTGCGTCCAGATCTCCTGTATATTCCAGTCATTTTCAATGCTTCCAACTGGGCTTTGGGCTAGGTGGCCTACCCAACTTGGCTTTGGGGTGGGCTCAGACCTACCAGCCCAGTTCCTGGAGTAGGCTTGGGCTTTGCATGTATGGCTCAGTCAATTTTAAGGTCACACTTGGACTCAAGTCATTTTAGCTCAACCTGATATACATGTATATTATCTTACAAATATGTCATTTTAATTCAGAGTTTTGAAGGTGGATCATTAGTTTCTTTCCTCTAAAATGTCTATTTGCTTGTGTATGAGTGATTGCTTGGTCAATAGAGGAGTTAGGAAAATTCGAGTGGGAAATAAGTATTTTATCAATTTTATAGATAGGCTGGTAGGAGGGTTGGTCCAAGTGAAGTAAATTTTCTCCGAGCCTGGACTTATGCCTTCTTTGCTAGACCCATGCCGGTTTGCAATGGGCTAAGTCTTCATCTGAAGTGTTGGGCTGGCCTTGGTTCTAACTTTTTTCTTTCTTTTTCTTTATTTATTTATTTTTTATTTTTTATTTCATAAGCCCTTACACACACTCAAGCACTCACACCACAATATATAGGTGCTCGAACCCATGACCTTGTGTTGAAACTCTTGTAAGTGTACCTTGAGCCATAGGGTCACAGCCAAATAAATATATTTGCCTGGTTCTAACCTAGCCCGGCTTAAACCTGGTCCATTGCCACCCTAGCCGTGCCTAAATGCAAACACGTTCACACGTGGGTTGAGTCCTTACCTCAGAGGTAGACCGAGGAATTTCAAGAAGAGCTCTTGGGTGGATGCCCATAGGTGGTGAAATCCCATTACGGCATGAGCCCAAAATGAAGCAGATTAAAATAAGGTGAACCACACTATAGGAAAACAGTGGTTATTGAATCTCGACCATTAAAAACTTCCTTTTGATTAGGTCACAACGACCTGGATGAAGGGAAAACACAAACATCAGCTGGATCCAAAGCTTTTCTGGCCCCAACGAGTCTTTAATGGTCGGATTTCAATCAATTCTGTGGTGTGGTCCACCTGAGATCTTGATATCCCTCTTTTTTGGGCTCATGCCCTAAAATGAACGGGAAAAATGGATGGACGGCGTGGATAAAACATAAACATCATGGTGGGCCCACATAGCACTGTCCAGTAGCTACTGGCAGTGTCAGTAGTCAATCCGCGTCCACGTGTGACGGTGAACTGTAAACACACAGCAAGGTCCATACTCCTGCTCCATCAGGGCATCAAATAAACAAAACCTATCTCCAATCTCCACCGTACAAAGTGGTCCTAAATGACCATCCGTACCACAAGTATAGTCAACCCATCATAGATGGGCCATATTTCAAAGATTTCACCAATCAGAAGGACACAAGGACATTCCGACCATCCAATTCATTAATAACCATTTCCCAGGCTGTGGAACTAGACCTGTAAACGGATCCATCAAGAAGAACTGTCCGGAGATCCACGTGGGTCCCATTAATGCACGGTGGAGATACGTGGAGTATATAGTCCAGTACCTGAATGGAGTACCATACTCTCCACTCAATCGAATTATCTGAAAAAAAAATCAGCAACCAAGCTCCAGATCTTCTCTCCTACCATTCAATTCCAGCCACAAAAAAACGTCCCCTTCCCAACGAAAGCAATGCCACGTGGACGACATTGCGATAAGGCAAGAGATAAGACCGAGATCACCACAGCCGTCAGACGGATACGCCCATCGCAACCAACGGTCAGAGATCAAACCCCGTGGATAAACCGCACCAAAGCTATATAGCTCAGTTTCTCCTCCCCACCATTCCCAAACACATTTCACTCGCGTTAACCACCCACCCAGCGCACGATAGCCTCACGCCATGGCCACCACAACAGCCGCAGCCGCGTCCACCTTCCTCGGCACCCGCCTACAGAAATCGCAGGCGAATGGTGGGAGATTCCAAGCGCGGTTCGGGTTCGGACGTAAGAAGGCGGTGAAGAAGGCCGGGTCCAAGCCGACTTCGGATCGGCCGCTCTGGTACCCGGGTGCGAAGGCGCCGGAGTGGTTGGACGGGAGTCTGGTCGGAGACTATGGGTTCGACCCGTTCGGGCTTGGAAAACCCGCTGAGTACTTGCAGTTCGAGCTGGACTCGTTGGACCAGAACCTGGCGAAGAACCAGGCGGGTGATCTGATCGGGACACGGTTCGAGACCTCCGACGTGAAATCCACGCCGTTCCAGCCCTACACTGAGGTCTTTGGCCTGCAGCGGTTCCGTGAGTGTGAGTTGATACACGGGCGCTGGGCCATGCTCGCCACGCTCGGCGCTCTCGCAGTCGAATCTCTCACTGGTGTGACATGGCAGGATGCCGGGAAGGTACGTTTGACGTTTATGCCCTTGCGTGTTCTTTTCTTTGAACTGTCAGGGTAATTTCGTCTGAATTTGTATAGTTGACCTCAACCGTAGGATGGAATAGGATGACCCACGCATCAATCTAAACCGTCTAGATGGTGGGACGCACTTTAGACGGAGGACCTTCCTCAGGAAAATGTTAGTGATCCAGTCCGTTCATCATGTGGCCCACACATTCCCAATGAACGTGGACTGTTGGATGCCCTTTTGCTAACCACTCATTAGTTAGTGAACAGCCATTGATAGGTCGGGCATGATGAACGGTCCAGATCTCTCTAGTATGTCGTCCATTTTGGCCCACCGGATGAGTTGATCAACCTCTATCATTTAGTCCAGGGCATCTACTGCATCAGTGAGCCTACCTAATGAACGGCTTAGATGTTCCACACGCGTGCCACATTATAAAACTGCCTTGTTACAAGTCCTAACCGTCAATAACGAACTCCTGAGAAGTGTTAAACTGAGTAATATTGCCATGGTTTTCAGGTAGAGCTGGTGGATGGGTCTTCCTATCTGGGACTTCCACTTCCATTCTCCATGACCACATTGATATGGATCGAAGTTGTTGTCATTGGCTACATTGAGTTCCAAAGGAACGGCGAGCTCGACCCGGAAAAGCGGCTCTACCTACCCCGGCGGCAAGTTCTTCGACCCACTCGGCCTCGCCTCCGACCCCGAGAAGAAGGCCACCCTCCAATTGGCTGAGATCAAGCACGCCCGCCTCGCCATGGTTGGATTCTTGGGCTTCGCCGTGCAGGCGGCCGTCACCGGCAAGGGTCCACTCAACAACTGGGCCACTCACTTGAGTGACCCACTTCATACCACCATCATTGATAACTTCTCCTCCTAAAAGAGTCTTTTCTCCCTCTCTTCTCATCTACATCTCATGTACTCTTTCTTGCTTGCTGTGGTTCTCCCACTAAACTGCGCTATTACTTTGTATCTGCATTTTGTAAATCAGTAAAACGTTGGACATTTCTAGGCCTAATGTCGTTGTATTTTTATATTTTCCATGGCTAATCTTTCAATTGTACCACACTTGTAAGCCCTAAGCGTTTGCATGTGCCGGTCTTGGACACCAATTTTGGACCATTTATGACAGGGAAGGACGTGATGAAGTCGATCACTGTCTTCCTCAGGGATAACTACTCTGAATCTACGGAGCTTTTCTGGACACCTCACAGAGATTCCTCGAATCCACAAGAGATGAAAACAAAAATAATTTCTAATATTTTCAAAATAAATTGATTGAGGATTTAAAAAAATAAAATTACAATCATTTAAATAGTAAAATCAAATTTATGACAGAGTTTCAAACTCAAATTCCCTAATAAAATAGTAAACTTACTCTTTATAGATGGTCATGATTCCAAGTTATTCTCCTAATTTTTCTAAGCCCTTTTCATGTTGGGCACAACTCTTACAACTCGAAGGATAAAAAGTTATGATCGAATTAAAACTTACTATTTATAATAAAAATAGAAATAAAATAAACTTTCGATCGTCGATATGATGGAATCTCACAAATCCGGTGTGGGCAACCCGGCATAGCAGGGTTGGTTGTCTAAAGTCACAAATCTGGTGTGGGCAACCTGGCATAGCAGGGTTGGTTGGCTAAAGTAGCTTCTCCTACCCAAAATCATATGTGATATGTCAAAAAACTTATTCTTGTTTGCGATATATGACTATTTTAAGGTTTTGACTGTCCTGATCATCTCCGCCTCCGATCGGGCCATCTCTGGTCCATCTTGGCCATGAAAGTGTCTGCGACCCACTCTACATCAGCATACTATGAAAATTGCACGGATTGGGTGATCTTGATTACTGAATCTCACCGTTAATTTGTGTATTAGCTGCAACATGTCCGACGCGTGTGGCATCTGAGCCATGCACTAGGTGAGGCTCTATTTTATGATGCCCCTCTCCAAACAAAGATAATGCTAGTGCGCTCATCAGGTGGGCCACACGTTTTCATTGAATATAAGCGAGTGATTGCCTTTCTCGCCTACTATCTTCCTCAGATGATTGGCTTGGCCTGATTTATTGGCATTTGCTAAGTTCTCCACACATCCACATGCTATGCTTTTGGACATATGGAACGAAAGATGTGATGAGTAGAGAGTATAGAACACAGTTTTTTTTTTTTTTTTTTACTCGGCGACTCGTCCCAACTTGTTCAGGTTCGGGTATATGAGTCCTAGCTGTGTCCGAGTTGAATGAATCCAGGAATAACTCGAACGAGTCAGCATTAATCAATGGCAGAGAATGAAAAGGAAAAAAGAGAAAAGAGCAAGAGTCTTAATAGTATTGAAATGTTTATGCAAAAATGTATCTCCATGAAAATTGCATGATTCAACTGTTTCATGTTTCATAATTGATTTACTTAAGAATAAGTTCTAAATCCTTTGGATTGATTTCTTCTTTCAGAGTTGGTGACAGGGAGGCATTTTCTTGAAAATTCTTTCTTAAGGGCAACACACTCATGATTAATATTATTAGATTGTATTTATTTCTGTAAATTAAATTGATAATAATTAGATCTTAGGATCCATTATATTAAAAAAATCAAAATATATTTAGAATAATAAAGATTCATGGGCTCAATTCAGTTCCATATATTCAAGAGCTTCGCTTGCTAGTGATATAAATTATTAATGTATGCATGGCATGCATAGACATCAATTAAGGCCATGCAATTGGTGGGCCGTGTGCTGAGTAATTGCCCATCACCATCTAGCGGATGGATTAATATTCAGATCCCGCCGACCAAACAACTGACCAATTTAGTGATCTTAACTGCTAATTATTTGCCATTCTGTGATTTCCAATCCCCATCCCTCGTATTAGGAGGTTAGCTTAAAAAAATGAAGCTTACCATTGGAAACGATGGAATGACCTATGGTGTGGCTCGCTTTAGCTTTGGATACGCCTCATTTTCATTCTTACGTCCCACGCATGATCTAGAGAAATTGATGAACAGAATGAATTTAAGTAAAAACGACACCACGGTGGCCCCATTGAGCTTATTTTTTGCGTGGGCTCCCTACAACCTGCATCTTCTCTCTCTGCAGCCTATTCCACATTAATGATTGTGTAAAAGCAGGTGACATGTGAATTTCTTCCCCTCACTTTCCCTTCCTTTTATCCTCTGAGATTGATTGATTCTCTTTCCACATTTGAAGAGAGTGAGAGAGAGTGAGAGATGGTGGATAGAGATTACTAGAAGAAGCGAAGATATGGGCAGGTTATTTTTGATAAATCTTGAAGAGAAGATCTACAGCTGCAAGCACTGCCAGACCCACCTCACCGTCTACTAAGACATCATCTCGAAGGTTCCTCTCTCTCTATAGCTACACGTTATAAAGGGCCAGACGCTACGTTATACGCCACACGCTATTTAAAAAACTATTCACTACTACAAGGTTTGATATTATATTTGCCGTGAGTTTTCTCTCAAGATTCAAGAATTGTTCAAAGTAGACTCACTTAAGAGTTGCAAAAAGGATGTTGCAATACAACCAAGGAATGCTGAACTTTGGAATCATGTATACGCCTATTCCAAACTAAAAGTTAGTAGGATGTACAGATAGTAATTGGGCGGGATCCATAGATGATATGAAAAGCACATCGGCATACAATCTCTCTTTTGGATCTTGGATATTTTCTTGGGCATTAAAGAAACAAAGTATAGTTACTCAATCTATTGCAGAAGCAAAGTATGTAGCAGCATTTGTTGCGGTTTCTCAAGCAATATGGCTATGAAGAATTCTTGAAGATATGGGCGAAAAGCAAAATGAAGAAACTACTACATATATATTGCGACAACATGTCAACCATCTCAATTGCAAAAAATCCATTATATCATAACAAGACGAAGTATATTGCGATCAAGCATCACTTCATTTGTGAAGTTGTTGAGAGTGGTGAGATTGACTTGAAGTATTGCAAGATGAAAGAACAAATGGCTGACATGTTCACCAAGGCACTTCCAAAAAAGATTGGTTTTGTCATCTTTGATAGATGTGGGAGTAATTTAGAAAGTGCATTAAGGGGGAGTGTTGAATTAATGCACTTTAAATAGATACATATGTATGCGTTCCAATACATGTACATGTACTTTATTAGATATATATGTATTTGTTCCAAAACATGCAAATTATGGAATACTAAGGGTTTTGAACATGCATGTATTCATGCTTAGAAATTTGTGAAAAGGTGCATGTCTCTTAGTTGAAAAGGCACATGGCTTTGAGTTTTTAGATGCACCTATTAAGTAGTTTTTATTTGTTGAATGTACCTAAAAGTCTATAAATGTGTGTATGTAATTTATTTTCAAGAACAAATTAAAGAAGCAATACAACAATTCTCCTGTTATCTTCAAAGTTCTCCTTTCTAAATGGAAGGATATATTAGCCTATAGTCTGCATAGATGAATTTGTGGATACCCCATTTGTGTTTTTATCATTTTGTGAGTTCTTGATGGATTTACCGTCCATGTGGATTTCTGGATTGATGTTTTCCAAGCATTCTTTTAATAATGGTTGGAGGGATTTCTTGTGTGAATAGGAATTTGTAGGAAACCCATTGGGCTTTGAATGTTCCTGACGAATTTTTCACAGTCATGTAGAATGCTGGGTCAGTGTTGTTCTGTGCATTTTGGTAAAACTGGAGGAATTTCTTGTGAGTGAAGAGGGATTAGTAGACAACCCATTTGAATTTTTACATTTTCTAGTAAATTCGTTCATAATTACTTTGGGTGCATGTGGATGCACTGTGTAATTGAATTGCAATTCTTAGCCTGATAATAAAGTGGAAAAGAAACTGAATATTGATTTCCTTCCTTACCATTCCTGTTGAGTCTCTTGTTGCCAAATTGCAATTACATTAGTTTCAGGACAGACTTGAAAAACATGCAACCCCAATTTGGGGGCTGGGCTATTCCTCAATCTGGGTACCAGAAAACATCATTAAATTTCTTTCATTTCCTCTTGATTAGACTGGTGTTTACAACTCAATTTAGTTATGCATCCAAACACAGCTTCATTTTTTGTTGGCTTTTATCCTTCAACACTTTTTCTTTCACATAACCTCATGTGTAGATAAGATGATGCTCTTTGTAGGGTCTGGTATTGAATTTGTGTCTGAGTTTTGAATGAAAGGAAACCCTGATCGAAGCTTTAGAAATTCAAATGCCGACTACCCACCAACTCCTTAGTCTGGCTTTTGGGCAAATAAATTACTCTAGAAAAGACTGGAATCAAAATTGCATTTGCTGAATATGGCACAGTACATGTGTTCAGATTTCATAAGCACAATATTTACTCAGCAGGACACCTTTGCATTGATCTTCATGTATAGATAGTAGCTTTTGTTTTGGTAGGAGATCACTGTCTTTCTTGCAATGGTAAAAGAATATAAAGAAGATGAACTTGAAACCCAGCACCCATAACTATTATGTTTTACTGCCTGCTATTTTTCTTATCGCCTACAGAAACTGGGTGTCCTACAACCAGAACTTAAGATATTGGAAATGACTATGAAATGTATCAGGGTGCATATTGGAGTTCTACTGCACTTTGTAGCTTCATGATGTTTATCTTTAGTTGAGTGAAATCTATGTTGCATAGAATTTGATGTTGACACGACAATAGGAAGACGTCAAAATTCCATGAATCATGCATTATCATTTCTTACCTCTGCCATGGGTAAATAATCTGGATATTCTGGATATTTTGTGTTTCTTTTGGCTTCCCATGCATTAACTGACATTTCTTCTTGCTATTCCATGTTGGTTTGACATCCTGCTTTATTTTCAGTAGGAAAACTTATCTGATCTGATCATATGCTGTATAGAAAATTTTACTTGCGATCAGTGACTGGCACTTCCTTTTTGTCTCAAGCTGTAAACCGCATCACATAAACTGCTTTTACTTCTTTTAGGCTAATTGAACTGGAATTCTTTTGGTTTTATTATCTTTAATGTTTGCAAGTTAGGATAGTGAGAGCAGCAAACATTCTGACAAAAAAGATTTGTTGTTTCCTTTAATTTAGTCTTTCCATTTCATGCATGGGAAGGCTTATATCTTCCACAAGGTATAAGTTTCTTGATCCTCTACACTCTTTTGTAAGTCAAATACCATGTAACTTAAGTATTTGTTTATGTGATTTGCTTTATTTTCATTGAGAAGAATTATATATATATATAAAAAATTCCTGTGAATTGTTTTGGAGGGTTTCTTCAATACCCAGTATGGTGCCGTTTGTGTTTGATACAGTTGTTTGGTTCCAGGATTCTATCTGACCTCAGGTAGGGGTATGATAAGGCTTAGATGATGACAATGACCACAGTTGTTTGGTTCCGTTGAGGTGGAAGCATTGGCATGGCATCTCACTCATTTACTTACACATGAGTTAGCAGCCTAATGAAAATATAATCTATCTGACTAAAGTGCTCACAGATAGCAAGGTTTTGTGCCTATACAACTTCAAATTATATATGCATCTTGAGATCAAACATGGGTTGGAGTTATCACTCTACCATGGTGGAAAATACCAACATTGTGGCATGTCCATACCTTTATTTGATAATACAAAATATTACTTGTAACATGAGTTTACAGAAGCATGAGATTTTTATTTTTATTTTTATTTTTATTTTTTTCTTTGATAGGTAAGCTGGGTTTGAACTTCAAAACAGTGTTCGAAATATCGGTATTGCATTACGTATTGTACCCTTGGGATATGAATACATATTGATTATTGCACGGGGTATATCGGTTGTATCACGTGATGTATCACTATTATTGGAAACATGGGTAAACATTGTGAAATTGGTAAATTTTTTCAATGAAACTTCAGTATTTATTAAAAAAGGTGTACACACTTATAAATAAAATATTACAAAAAAATGTGTGCGCATGATAGGTTTTCTTTGTATGGGGTCTTAATCTATGCGTTGTCTAATTGAATTGATGCAAGTATATTCACAGTCTATTCATATAATTTATAAATGTAAAAAGACGTGTGTAAACACATGCAATATATTCAAAAATAAAAGAAGAATCACTAGATCGGATTACATACATGTTTGATTTTATGTTTGGATGCAAAGATTGCAGCTGATTTACGAGAAATGGGAATTTTGATTTATTTTTATTTTTTTTAATTTTTTGCAACTTAGTCCATCTCTTCCAAATCTCGAAGTCAAAGTTCCCAATTCATGATTTTTCATTCAAAACATGAAATATCCCAAATTTATAACAATTTTATACTAATTTAATATGATTTATAGAAAAAGAAATCGAAAATGCTCACCAAATCGAAATGCGGGATATATCCCGCTACTTGTGCATTGTGTATCGCACAAGTGAGATACAAGATATATCATGGGATATACCGGCCGAAATCATTGATACTTAAAATACTGCTTGAGAACTCATTGTTGAAAATCTGGATGTTTATTGTTGAGCTATGGATCGACCCATAAAAGCATAAGATTTAGAAGAATGTATTTAGAGAGACAAAAAAGAATGGTTGAACTGTACACTATTGCTGACGCTGGAAAAATCACTTTTCTAAGTTGCATTCGAGTAAAGGTTTATATGAAGGTCTAAGCACACACAACCCAGAGTTGAAATGAGAATGATGTTACAAATGGAAGACTTTAGACCAAATGGTTTTGAAATGAAGTGATTCATAGCTCATTAGAAAGCTTGTTGAATTACCTTTTTGTTGAGATCACTCAGATTCGAGGTGTAACTAGGGAGATCCGGTTAGTTTATTAAAGCTGAGGGTAGCTGACTATGTGGGCATAATGGGTTGCGCCATCAGGGACCTTGGCCCCACTTTTGATGGGTTAGATGATCTTCAAATCAAGTAATTCTTGTCTCACTGTAAAGCTTGTCAAATTATCTTTCCAAGGAGCCTATAATTGCTTCAATCCATTTTTTTAACAAGGGAGATACATGCATTTTCGTAAGACTTGAGATGATGGAAATCTTCTAAACTGACCAATTAAAGCATGACATGTCCCTTCTTGCTTATTAGTGCAGGACTATAGTCATCTAGGGCCATTGTGTCTCTCGGATCACCTATAAATACTCCGTTGGGGTTCCATTTGAAAAAAAAAAAGAAAAAAAAAGAAAGAAAGATAACTCTCTGGACCCTGTGCCCACTATAAGAGAGTTCTGTGCCTAGCGCCTACCACAGTTTGGGCCATGCCTAGTGCGTAGTTCAGTTGGCCTAGCCGTACTTCAATTCCGCCACATTCATTAAATGACCCTGATCATACAGTCCTAATCTAGTATTGCCACATCTTTCCTTTGCCTAAGTTTCTCAAGGAGCAATGTCTCCAGAACAGAGGCTCTTTGTATTATAGAGTTAAATCATATTCCATTCAGTGCTCCAATTGAGTTTCTATGGCATAGGCCAGTTCTTAAATTTGTGCAATGGAGCACATTGTTCAGTTATTCGAACTGTAGATAACATTGGCCTAATCTGGATTCCCCATAGAACACACCAATCCTTCTATTAGTCTTCAAGATTTGAATTTCCTAATGATGCAAATAGTTGCCAGCAGATGGTCAATTAAGAAAGAAATGTGACAGCATTCTACATTCAATGAAGAGAAGGCCATCAAACAATGGCTAGGAACATTTCCCATCAGATCAACCACACGTATTCTTGAAACACAGGGCCCAGTTGGCAGAGATACCTTTAAAAAAAATGGTGGAAGCCCTTCTAGGCCTCCACCGTAGAGAAATTCCTCTATATTTCAAATTTCAATTAACATATTACAGGCAGGCAATGCATACAGTGAGTAAATCAAACATTAAATGAACTGTTTGTGTGATTGAAGTACAAAAAATATAATGAATATTAACTCATGTTATCCTATTGAAAGATCTGTAACAAAAAAATATATATACATGAATCATCAAGTTACAATTAGAAATATCATGCAAACATCTCATCACTGTCAAGTCAACCATTCTACCATTCTTCACTTCGTCTAGTCACTTGCACGCATAGGTCATCACAATCTCTGCCGTGAGAGAAAAAAAAAATAATCTGAAATCAATTTGTGATTAAAACCTGAAAGTTGTATGCTAGAATATGATTGATTAAATCTATAAAAGAAGTCGAAGCATATACCTAACTTTAAAAACTAATCATGGACAAAACAGGAAGTATAAGTTCCTAATGTAAATGGTCAATGGTCAAAGTGTTTGGATATGAGTTACAAGTGCAGATAGTAGTTCTAAGATCCAAACTTTGATTTGATAGGCTCTGTCATAAATGAAAGATGCTCCAAAAATCTTACGGATCAAAGCTCCTAATCTGTCGATCAATCCTACAAAAGACGGTTAGGAAAATAATACATCAATTGCTTGGGAAATAGATCTAAAGATTGGATAAGAAGTAACTATCAATTAGTTTTGCTTGGGTTGGGTTATAATAAATAGAGAACTTTTTAAGTTGTAGGAATATTACTAACACTAAAAAATTTCAAGCCAGGATGTGAAATTACTTATTAATCCATTATGGGCTTCAAAGCATGGATTAAATGCAGACAAATCCAAATGCATGCTCTACATACAACAAAAACAATGCTACAGCAATTGAACATTGTACATGTTGTAACTCCAACTATCATAAGGGACCAAACAAATAAAAAACCATATGAAGCAAACTTAAAACAGAGGCAAAGCACACACTTGTGTGGAATCATGACCATCCACATGTAGCTGCAGATGCCAATATGGAACAATAATCAGGCTTTTTGCTCCTAAGTTGAGCAAAATATACAACTCTTTCTGAACATCCATTTGTTTTATACACAGTGGTTCACCTAAGTAATTGATTTTTAAGCCAGAAACTCCTAAGAGTGTCCCCCACAAAGCTCTTATCACACACCCTTATTCTGCATTGGTGTATGTAGCTGTATTTGGTTGGGCAATGCTCCACACACATTTGGGATTATGAAACCTCACCCACAACTTATGCTTTGGTCCAAGAATCAGGTCCCATGCAAATCAGGTGATCCAAATGTTTGCGTATGAAATGGACAGTTACCATTTAATACACATGTATGGCACATTATTATGAACAGAGAGCCTGATTTTTGAGCAAGGAAAGCTGCATAGTGGCCTGCACCCGATGAGCAGCTTGATCATGCACATCTGTAAACTCTCTCATCAATCACCTCCAATGCACCTAGTAGCATCACCAATAAAATCAAGAGACTCAAATCAAATCTCTGGTTGCCTAAAAATGATCTGCAACTATTCATACTAAAGCAACACATCAGAAAAATAGAAGTACTTAAACCCAAGTGTTATATATTTGATTGATCCAAGCAATTCTTTTGGGAGTTCCTATTGTGACCATCATTAAAAAATCAAACTGGCAAGATGATGCTAACCATCAAATCAATAGCCTTCAAACAAAAAATGGCCTACAGTCCACATTTAACAAGGAAAAGTCACTAACCAAACATATAAAGTTGTCGCATCCACGTTAATTTATACAATGGTCCACCAAAGAAGGGTCAACTAGATGGGCGAACAATGGTTTCATCCAACATACAGCGACTTGCATGTGTCAAACCAGACGACCGCTAGCATGGCTCCATCCAAAAAGGGTCCTGGTTGAAGCATTAACATGCAAATTTCCATTTAAAAAACAATCACATACTCTACAAAATTATAAAATACTGTCTTCCTTACAATGTATGGATACAAAAGGTAAGTTACAAAAAACAAAAAGGAAAAAAATCATATGATTATACTAAATTTAAGTATCAATTAACAGGTAAATAAAAATGAAGAGTGGAAAGAAGTCTCACCAATGTAGGTCTCGCGACGACAGAAAGTGCAAGTGCTTAGAAGTTCCTAGAGCGTATGTCGATGGAGGGTATGTGCTGAACCTTATGCCAATCCTCTCCCCCGTCTCCAACCCTATCCTTGAATCCTTGATGCATACTCCACAACTCCAATTTCCTGAGGGTAGTCACGTACTCCAGCCCTTCCGGAAGCATCTTCAATTGCCAGCAACCACTGATATGTAAATGTAAAAGACTTGGCATAGCTCCTGCCGCCACGCTCCACTCCACTAATTGATCTAAGTCTTCAAGATGTAAGGATTCGAGTTGAGGAAACCCTTCCTCAGAGCAAACCATTTGCTTCCCCTCGTATGAACTCTTCAGCAATCTGAGAATGCGAAGGTTTTTCAGCTTATCCAACGTCACCAGTGGGTCTTGCTTTAAATGGGAGAGTAGCAAGGTGAGCTTGGTGAGGTTTGTTGGGAATTCAGTAGACTCGGGTAACTTCGCTAAAACTCCAACCAAACGCAACTTAATTAACTTGCTAAGACATGTGAAAGGAAAATTTGATGGCAACTGGGATCCATTCACACTTAAGGACTGCAGGCAGTCCAATTTGACAATGGATTTGTACAATACCTCAACATATGGTCCCTCATCTAAATTTATTCCTAGTTTTCTAAGATTGGTAAGCTTTCCCAAGCAACCCACCATCCATTCACCAGCCTTTACATATGATAAAGTTTGGAGGTTACTAATCTGGTTGAGTCGTTCATGCCCTTTTATCACACCCCAACTTACATAACTAGACCCTTGATATGCACTTTTCACTTGGACATGTCTTAACTGTTTCATCTTCTCCATTATGCTGGGTATGTTGACAACATCGTTATAAGTTGTTACAGTTAGTGTTTGTAAATTGCGAAGATTGCCTATCGATGATGGGAGCGTTTTTAAAAAAGTGTTGGTACACCCAAGGTATCTCAAGTGGATCAGTGCACCTATCTCACTCGGTAGATTTTTTATTGCTACATTATGTAGATCTAACACCCTGAGTAATTTAAAGCCTTGGTAAAGAAACTTCTCTGGTTTCCTTTCATGCTTCTCATCAACTTGGGTGTAGATCAGGAAAGATCGAAGGCGTGGAGCGGAAAATTTTGAAGGAGTGCACTCACTTGAGGCATTACGGTAAATTGCTAGTCGACGGGCTGTAGATGTGGACAGAGCATCCACATTCTCATGATGAACTTGGAGAAACTTATCTTCCTTTGCTTCTAATATGGAAAGATCCCGCAAAAGATCATGAATACGGCAACTTTTGATACCCCCACTTGAACTTCTTTTAGCAAGCTGAATCAGACTTCGTTGAATCAACTCTTTCAGATAATCTTTTCCCACCTCCTCTAGTTTTTCATTCCCTCTCTGTTGCAGCAACCCTTCCGCGGCCCACAATTGAATCAGTTTCTTTGCCTGGAACTCATAGTCTTCTGGAAAAATGCCCAAGTAGAGAAAACATGGCTTTAAGTGATACGGCAGATCTTTATAACTCAAAGACAAGATTCTAGAGATTTCGGGCTGTCCTTCCACAAATTGCCAGCTAATGCTCTTGTGTATATTCTCCCACTCCCACGGCTCTTTCCTTGATAACAGCCCTCCAATGACTACGATCGCAAGAGGTAGACCATGGCATTTTGCCACAATCTCTCTTCCCAATGTCTCCAATTCCGGAGGGCAACCGGTATCTTGTCTTGGGAATGTTTTCTTACAGAACAATTCCCAACTCTCATCTGTTTCTAAAAATCGTAATTCATATGGCGGGCTTCGTGCATCTGCATGTAAAGCTACGTCTTTGTTGCGCGTGGTGAGCATAACCCTGCTTCCATTATTCATATCTGGGAAAGCATCCTTGAGAGCATCCCATGCTTCGTTCGTCCATATATCATCTAGTACCATCAGGTATCTCTTACCTTGCAAATACTCTGAAATTTTATGCCTCAGCTGAAAGATATTCATTTTCTTGATCTCCCCTTCTGAGAGCACCATATAGCAATTCATGATGTTCTGAAGAAGATCTCTCACACCATACTCTTGAGATATAGAAATCCATGCGAAAGACTGAAAATGCATCTTAACACGGGTGTCGTTATAAACTTTCTTTGTAACAGTGGTCTTACCAAGACCACCCATTCCAACTACAGAAACAACAAAACGCCGCTTTCCCTTCGTCAATCGATCCACCAATATCTCCAAATCTTTCTCAAACCCAACAAAATCTGGTTCTTGAGCAAGAGGAGAAGTGAGCCTCCACTCTTGGAGGCTTAGACCTGCAGAGCTCGTGCCTCCTCCCTGACCTATATTTTCAATTCCATAAGCCAACCTACTTTCGGAGATCGAGCTGATTTTATTCTTTATCCGTTCAATCTCCAAGCCCAATTTATGGAGAGCTGACAAATCATGGAAGATGAAAGCATACCTTCTGATGCGACCCAGAAATCCTCTTTGCCTCAAGGGTGCTATCTTGAAGACAAAGATGTCGATGGCGTCCTCAGCATCATATGCAACATTTCTCACGTTCCGCACCCAGTTCTTCACTCTTACATCTGAATCCTGTTTGGCATCTGCGTCTTTCAGGAAGCATCGCATCCGTGTGAATTCTTCCTCGAGCCATTCGACTTGATCGCGAACCCCATCTAAGAAAATGGCTTCTTGAATGATCGGGTCAGTGAGTTTTTGGAGGAGGAACCCGACAACGGACTCAACAAAGGCCATCTTTCCTCACTCTCTCTCTCTCTCTCTCTCTCTCTCTCTCAAGAAAGAAGATCAGATCAAAGCTTTCTTTCTCTTTATCTTCCTGTTGAATGCTTCTCTTCATATAAGTCAACTGGACCAGTCACGCGACAAACCATTGCCACTCGAACGGATGGTAAAACAAATGAAACATCCACCCATTTGCAACGCGTTAGGTTGGGCGGCAGACGCGGTTTAGTCATGCGAGAGTCAAGCCACCTCGACCAAATACAAGCACTCCTGCCCATGTACTTTAAAACCAAGATTTCGAATCTTCTTTTACAATTGGACACTGAAGCTATTGTTAACGCTTCTCTTATATGCCCCGGGTGGTGCCCTCACTTACTTGACTTTTGATGTTGATTTGCCAATGTAGTTGAAATATGTTATTAACTCGGGTGTAAATATGTATTCGTTTCAGATTTATCACTAGCCAAATGAAATTTAAAATCTATGACCAGTTACAAACCGTAGAATTGCTTAAGAGTCAAAGAATTTCACGATTTCCTAGCTCAAGTGACTCATGCAGTTGATCTATGACCATAAATATAAGTACAGGCCTCGGTGATGGAAAAGAAAGAGATTAAGCCCATTTTTTCTCTGCCCGTGTATTTACTCCATAAGATTTTATAATTTTTTAAGATTTAATGGAGTTTTGGCGTTTTATATTTGGTCATGCTTCGCATAACCCATAAGGGTCGAGCAAGCAAAAATACGAAGAAAAAAACTATCTACTCTTACATCACAGAGCCAAGTGGCCCCGGTATACAAATAAAATAGGCATACAATAAATAAAAATAAAATGATAATTAACCTTACTTTATAGAATTTAAGATCTTGAGCAGTCAAATCAAATAAGAAAAAATGGAAGAGGAATGATAATACAGAATGAGATATAAGGAAATGTGGATATAATTGATGCACTTGGAATGTGTAGAGTGAAATGCGAATTAAATAGAGATAAACAAACTCTTAGCTTCAATGACTTCTTTAATTGTCCTTTTTGTATCATACGTCGGGCAACATGTCGGCATATTAGAAATCTTTAAGACACGTCAAGTAGCACATCTAAGTGAACTCCAACCCTCGGACCGTCCTATATTTTTCTCTCTCGTTCTTTGTTTCTTTCTCTTCGTTTTCTCCCTCTCTGGCTTACTTTTCTTTCTCATTTCTGTATCTGTATATTTTCGTTCATCCATTGGTTCCTTATGTAAGCGATGGCAACCGAATTCTTCTACCAACGACCGCAACTCTTCGGATTGTGTTGTGTGCGCCCGTAGTTTAAACGTAAGATATAATATATAATATTATATATATATATATATATGTGTGTGTGTGTGTGTGTGTGTGTGTGTGTGCAGTGTATATAAAAAAACATAATAATTAATTTTTATTATTATTATTATTTTTGTAAATTGTTTAGATGCTTGTATCTTGTTTGTTGTCCATTCGTTTTTGGTAATCTTAGTCTAATTGGAAAGATATTTAGATAAGCTTCTTAACAAGACTAAAATTACTTCGATCGGTTCCCATTTGACCTGTCGAAAGTACACGAAGTCGATTGTCTGCAATTTGACCGATGGTCTGTTTTCAATGATCTTAGTATCATTGGAAATATCACCTGATAAGCTTTTCAATGCACCTGAAATCACTTCAATCGAATCAGGGTTTGACTAATCTAAAGTGTGACTAGAGTTTTTACGACTTTGGTCACTTAGCAATACGTGGTTTTGATAAACGGGTTGAATCTTCCTCATCATAACTCGAATTGGATGAAACTTAAGTTCGTTAGGAAGATCATTTGACCACCTTTCCAATGAATTATAAATCACCTTGATCGATCAAAATTTGCTCTCAATAATACCGTTGCCACTTTGTAGATAATGACGACTGTACTTTCTTTAATCTTAAAGATATGACCTCTTACGCCTCAATACAACATTATTCGAGAAGACTAAGTAGTACAGATAGTGATCCTTGGGTGGAGAGGGTTCATTTTATCCTCTCCTTTTTCGCACATCGGTTGTTACATATAGAGAGTTCCAGAGTTTTGGAATTTGGATGCACAATCGTGACCAAATCGCTACTAAATTTGGTGTTAGCCGATCGAGTCCGTTGGTTGTCTCTAGGACATGCCGAGTATGCTCCCAGTTCAATCTGTTTGGATTTTCAATAATTTCTAAGTTAGTAGGAGATAATTTATTAAAGTCAAGCTAATGCTCAAAGAGTGGCTTGTCCTCGTTTTAGGTGGGGTGTCTACGGATGCCCCTCTTTGGCAGAGATTGCGATTAGTCGAATGTCAAAGCAAGTGGACACCCCACCTTCCGGATTAGATGTAAACGTGGTATAGTCTACTCCCAATGGAGTGTCATTATTGAAAGACTCGTATGGTTAAGGAGTAATTCGGGTGTCTCTCGAGGGTTGCGAAAAATGTTGTGATTTGTTCCTGCGCTTTTTACAGCTTTACGAGCATCAAATCACGTCCCTTTCACATTGTGATTGATAATTTGCATCGATGGTGGTTGTAAGTATGGATTTTGGGTGGTTAGTGTCCCTGCGCTTTTTGCAACCTTACGGGGATCCACCTAACGTAGTTGATCTTGAAGAGTGGTTCTTGATGCTGCACAATCTCCTAGGACCGCCTGTAAGACTGGTCATTATAATGGGCAGTTGCCTGTACTGTTTGCGGCTTTACGAATTTCTTGCATTATAATGCACTAGGCTAACTACCGTCCTGGACTGGAGTCACATCGAGTTATTTCTTCGCCATTCGATTTTTCGACTCTGACATTATGATTGTAATAGTCTTTTTCCATGACTTGAAGTACGGTTACACTAACACGGATATATTCAATTCACATTCCAAGATGATCGGAGTGACAATGAAAGCTCAGTCTGACTGTCTCATGCTTCACTTATAATTTCAGAGAAAACTTAAGACTCGAAGAAAACTAGAAATGATTATTGCTTTTGCATTGGTATCGACCAGGAAGTATGGAGGACTACCCAATGCCTTCGATACTATGCACGTTGTATTTTTTATTTTTGATTCTATTGTTGAAAAAAGATCCCTACCTATAGAACATCGTTCCATGGGGTTTTCATTGCAAAACATTTTTTGAAAGATTTTTTCAGGCCATTTATTTTGAAAGGATCTGCTTGATCTCGCAGGGAGGCGTTGTCGAATGGATTTTATTTCGAGGTTTTTTTTTTTTTTTGAATAAGTATAACCAGTCATTTCCACTAGGGATTTCAACGGTTCTGATCAAAGTCAACTTTTATTGAAGCACATTTTCTGCTTGATATCCAACTTCAAGTGTGCTTGCATTTGACATAACAACCCTACAACTCAAGGGAGATTATTATTGAGGGAGTTTCGATTCTCGTGAAGAAAAAGAGAGTCTTAATAGGATGATCGAAGAGTTTGGTGTAAAGGGAGCAAGACTGACCTGAGTGGCAGACAAAGGTTGTTGTCGGCTGGGTGTCTTGGAAAAGCAACCATGACTCGATGATGCAATCTGCAAGGGTTTTTTTTATTTTTTATTTTTTATTTTTTATTTTTTTTAATAACATTCATGAAAATAAAGAGTGCAATAAAAATGGAAACTTTTTTTGGTGACCAAACTTGTCTTGTGAGCATGATTTATGTTTTGGTGCTTTAGAAGGTAGGGATCAGACACTTGACTTTTCCACTGTTCATCCCATACAAGTTCTGAGTTGATTCTTGAAAATTTTTGAAAGTATCCTTAGGAGTATGCAATGGGAATCTCTGTCTCTTAGCTTGGTCTGCTTTTTTTTTTTTTTTTTTTTTTTTTTTTACACACGCGCACACACCCCCACACACTCACGCCACACGCACACACACCCCATACACGCACACCGTGGGATTTCACCACTGTGGGTACTCGAACCCTTGACCTGGTGTTGAAACTCTAGGGAGTCTACCACCCGGGTAAGAGTAAGGACCCGAATGACGTGAGTGTTTGAAGTGAGTCTACCACCTGGTCTGCTCTTGATAGTTCTTGAAACATCGCGGTTTTCACGTCTTTGACTTCGAATACGAATTTGCTGCCGTGACTGAAGTGACTTGTTTTTTTTTTTTTTTTCTTTTATTGTCATTCTTACCCGTAACGCTCTTACAAGTTTTCGTTACGTCTGGTTTAGCCTGTCCTTTTTACTTGTGATGCCCTTTCAGGTTTTTACCACGTCCTGGGTATTTGTTCTTACTTGCCCCTTAGCAGTTGTGCTTTTTTGCCCCTAGCGCATTTTCAGGTTTTCATCAAGTCCGTTGTATATCTGTTATTTTTACTTGAGGTGCCCTTGCAGGTTTTCACCTCGCCCATTTTGCTTAGACACAATCTTTCTTTCTTTTTTCTTTTTTTTTTTGTCTGAAAACTTTCTTGCTGTTGACCAATGATAATTTCTAGGGCAACGAGAGGCTTTCGAATGTGTTTTAAAATTGGGATTTTTCTTGGAAATGGGGTAAGGCTGATGGGAGTTTACTCTCGATTTTCTATTTGGGTCTTCATTTTTCTCTCTTCATTTTGTTTGTTGTTTATTTATTTATTTTTTTGCCCTTTTTCTCCTTCTTTTATTTATTTATTTATTTATTTATTTATTTTGGACAATTTGAATCGTCATATGTATATACATCCTATTTTGTGTCCTTTTTTTTTTATTTTTTTATTATTATTATTTTTTTTTATTGTTGAGGGCAAGTGGGTGGAGAATGGTAAGATCTGATCTTAGGAAATCTTCCTTAGCTTACTCATTATCCATAGTGCATTTTAACATGATCGGCGTTAATGAGCTTAGCTATATCATCTCCCTCCATATTAGTAAAGCGGAGTACACCTCAAGGGAGCACCTCTCGCACAATGAACTGGCCTTACCACGTTGGTTTGAATTTGACCATTGGGTCATATAGATGAGGAGGTAAAATTTTCTTCATTACTATGTCTCATATTCTGAATGTTCTTGTATGAACACGCTTATTGTAAGCTTTGGGAATGACATAAGGCCTGCATGTGCTTTTCATCTACTAGATGCAATTGATCATAGCGAGCTTGTAGCTCTCTCTCTCTCTCTCTCTCTCTCTCTCTCTCTCTCTCTCTCTCTCTTCTCTCTTCCACTTCACTTTCTAACAGAATACATAGCTAGGAAATTTCAACTTCGACGGGTAGAATAACCTCCATTCCATATATGAGTTCGTATGGAGTGACGTCCGTTGTGGTGTGCATGGATATTCAATAAGTCCAAAGTGCGTATGGGAGCATTTCTGACCAATCGCTATATGTTTTCACTATTTTTTCAAGGATATGAACAAGTGTTTTTTTGGCAGTTTCCACCCCTTCATTTATTTGTGGGCTATAGGGGCTGGATCGATGCCTTTTGACTTTAAATTGCTTGAGGAAGTTGTCCACCTTTCAGTTCATAAAGGGTGTCCCATTGTCCGTGATGATGGCATGTGAGATTCTATATCACCTAATGATGTTGTTCTTTAGGAACCGCACCACTGAGAGGCTGTGATGGAGGTAAAAGATGCTACTTCCACCCACTCGGTGAAATAGTCGACTGCTAACAAGATATATTCATGGCTGTTAGATGCCTTGGGGATGATTTTGCCAATGATGTCAATGCCCCATATTGAAAAAGGCCAGGGTGTGGTCAGGCTATATAACTCGAAAACGGATGCATTGATCTGATTCGTGTGTTCTTGGCATTTAAAGCACGTCCTTATGTGTCGGCAATAGTCATGTTCACAACCCTAAGTCACCACATCTTGCTAACCACTTGTCTCGATTATCTGTTCTTACAGACGAATCAAGTATTTAAATTTCGTTTGTTTATTTCTGTAGGTTATTTTGGTACTTTGTTGATAGTATTAATGGGCCACATATTTAATTAATAAAATTGGTATTTTTTAACATTTCTTTTATTTATTTGTTCATCTTAATTCTTTTGAGAAGTTTATTGTATTTATTAGTGAAAGAATAAATTCTTGGACACAAGGTAAAATGAATCTATAAGGAAATACTAACCTTTACCCTTTCCAAAATTGCAATTGGTAGTTGAGAGGATAGTTGAATCCTGCGTCTAATATCTAATGAGTCAGACTCAAAATGGAGGCACTAACGTTCAATCAAACATTGAGTCGATTATGACTTTGGCACGCCCGCACATCTTAACCTCACACAAAATCTAAGTACATGCCCTCAATCACACATGTACCCTTGTGTTTGATTTAACTCAATGACGCAGGGGAGGACGTGAGGTCGAGCACCGTCTTCCTCAAGAGGATAACTATTCTGAATCCATGGAACTTCTCTGGACTCCTCACAGAGACTTCTCGAATCCACGAGAAAAGAGAGTAGAAAATAGAAATAAATTCTAAATAAATTTGAAATAGCTTAATTAATAAATTGATAATTCTCTAATGTGCCTCCTTACACCATTAATAAAGAAAAAAAAACTAAAATTCGTAATTACCAAAAATAGCAAAATTCTAACTCTAATAAAAATCCTAATTCTAATAAAACTCTTCTAAGGCCTAGTTTCTAAAAATAAAAATTGCAAATAAACTTTCTCTAGAAGAGTCCTAGTATAACTAAAAGTTATTTCTAAAAGGAAAGAAAATCTAAAACTCTAAAAATATTAAAAAATTCGGAATTACTAAAAATAGTAAAAATTTCCTAAAAATTCGTTTTTGAGCTGAAAGTGCGTGCTTTCTGACGAAACGGATAGATGCAACCCACTTTGTGGGTCGGTTCACCTCGGATGGCCCGTTTCAGTAAAGATTGATAGGTTGTGCACCCCATAACGATACCCGGATCAAAAATTATGGTCAATTTACGATCCATCTTCTTTTGGCCCAACCATGCTAGGAACGTATCTGTGACACGTTCTACATTAGACTCCTCCACTTGAAAAAAACTCGTCCTCGAGTTATGCAAGAGACTTGGCACATGAGTCTGAGATAACTTCCGACGTCGATGTTCATTAGCTCTTTTTATGTACTTGGCATTAAGCTCTTGAGTTGACACAATACATGTACTCATGCTTCCCTTGACTTGACTAATATCGATTAGTTCCTTCACATCTGCCTTCAAGATTTCATATTTTTTCTGATAATGTGGGCAATTAGGTGGACTTGCCCTTAAGACGGGATCAACGCGATTTTTGTATATCTTGTATGGGAGGTAATTTATTAAAGAGTTCATCGAGCACAACCTTCTTAAACTCCTGCGATACTGGATCCAAATCCTCTAAGATATTCACAGGCTCCACATATTTTTTCTTTTCAACTAATGGATATATTTTCCGTTTCTCATATTGTTTAACAAAGGCCTGTTCAGTGATGAGATATTGTCCCTCCACTTTAGAAGTCTTGGGTTGGTTCTCTCCATTCCTATAAAGGTCACATGTTCGCCACTGATGAATCCTGTGGTCTGTTGTAACTCCGTTTTGATGAAGTCGTTTCTTGCGGACCAATAATAGGATTTTTCTGCATAACCTTTTACTGATCGACTATCCTTATAATAATTTTGGTTTTGTTGGAATAATACCTGATCGTAATCTTGAGGGAGGAATCGCATGCACAATAACTTCTTCATCCGCGACCACGTGCGGATTGACGCCTTCATCTGTCTCGTCCGCTCGAGTTGAAGTTGTTCCCACCAATCTGAAGCTCTGCCCGTCAACTTGTAGGGCACGAGTTTAACTTTATTTTCTTCTACGATGTTCATGTAGTCGAAGAAACGTTCGATTTCAAGCAACCAATCGAGGAAGTCTTTGAAGTAGAGTTGGCCATTAAAACTAGGAAGATCGACTTTCATCTTAAATTCTTGAATCATCCTGTGGCTCATTGATAACATCGCCCTACGATCAGTATAATTACGAATTCCAGCAATTGCTGGTGGTGGATCACCACCATGAAACGGAGTTGCCTTAGGTTTTCCGCCAAGAGATCCGCTATGCGGTCGATGGAAGCCTACAACCCTTGCATGGCTTGTCGATTCTCTCGTTGCGCTACTTCGAAAATTGCCGCCGTTAAAGGTAACTTCCCTGGAGCACCGCCCATGGGATTGTTGCCCAACCCGTCGTTAGAAGATATTGATCCGAGGAGAAACCTCGCTTTGATACCAAACTGATGTAGGGGAGGACGTGAGGTCGAGCACCGTCTTCCTCAAGAGGATAACTATTCCGAATCCACGGAACTTCTCTGGACTCCTCACAGAGACTACTCGAATCCACGAGAAAAGAGAGTAGAAAATAGAAATAAATTCTAAATAAATTCAAAATAGCTTAATTAATAAATTGATAATTCTCTAATGTGCCTCCTTACACCATTAATAATAAAAAAAAAAAACTAAAATTCGTAATTACCAAAAATAGCAAAATTCTAACTCTAATAAAAATCCTAATTCTAATAAAACTCTTCTAAGGCCTAGTTTCTAAAAATAAAAATTGCAAATAAACTTTCTCTAGAAGAGTCCTAGTATAACTAAAAGTTATTTCTAAAAGGAAAGAAAATCTAAAACTCTAAAAATATTAAAAATTCGAAATTACTAAAAATATAGTAAAAATTTCCTAAAAATTCGTTTTTGAGCTGAAAGTGCGTGCTTTCTGACGAAACGGACAGATGTGACCCACTTTGTGGGTCGGTTCACCTCGGATGGCCCGTTTCAGTAAAGATTGATAGGTTGTGCACCCCATAACGATACCCGGATCAAAAGTTATGGTCAATTTACGATCCATCTTCTTTTGGCCCAACCATGCTAGGAACGTATCTGTGACACGTTCTACATCACTCAACCAGCACAGACAGTCCTAATCACTCTGGATAAAAACAATGAATGTCCCCTTTCTCACCGTCCATCAAGACTAACATTGTGAACATCTTCAAACTGCATGACGTTTTTCCTCAACCCAAGCAGTTAGGATCATCCCTCCAGCCTATAGGGCCCGCTGAAATTAGCAGCCTTGATAACCTTGGCCACCAACAAAATCTCACATGTACATCTTGAACAAAACCAATCATCTACTTACATAAACCTTACAACAATACAGTAAAAATACTCAAGCCTGAAAACACACACACAAGTCCTTGTACAGGAAACTTCCATAGTCAAGCCTTGATAACCTTGGCCACCAACAAATTCTCACATGTAGATCTTGAACAAACCAATCATCTATTTACATAAACCTACAACAATACAGTAAAAATACTCAAGCCTGAAAACACACACACAAATCCTTGTACAGGAAACTTCCATAGTCAAGCCTTAATAACCTTGGCCACCAACCAAATCTCACATGTAGATCTTGAACAAAACCAATCACCTATTTACATAAACCTTACAACAATACAGTAAAAATACTCAAGCCTGAAAACACACACACAAATCCTTGTATAGGAAACTTCCATAGTCAAGCCTTGATAACCTTGGCCACCAACAAAATCTCACATGTAGATCTTGAACAAAACCAATCATCTATTTACAAAAACCTTACAACAATATAGCAAAAATACTCAAGCCTGAAAACACACGCACAAATCCTTGTACAGGAAACTTCCCTAGTCAAGCCTTGATAACCTTGGCCACCAACAAAATCTCACATGTAGATCTTGAACAAAACCAATCATCTATTTACATAAACCTTACAACGAATATAGTAAAAATACTCAAGCCTGAAAACAACACACACAAATCCTTGTACAGGAAACTACCATAGTCAAGGGCTGAAGAACTCACGCCATATCCAATATTGGATTTCTATAGCTATTATCTTTGAGAAAATGACAGTGGAAATGGCAGTAAAATTCTCCATTTGAAAATGTTGCAGCCAATGGTAGCCATATTATACAATAAAAAGGTGAAATGTTCAATCTTGGGTAGTCAAAGCATCCTTGAAATGTGGTCTTGATGATCTAGAAAGTTCGCTTGCGGTCAAGTAGCTAGTGCAACAATAAAGAGAAATAGGGTCTTAGTTTCATACCTGATACGATGTTCCCATGTTCCCGACCGTAGATCTGAAACTCTTTTAGATTGGAAATTCGACCACATCAGTCTCTCCTCTACCACATTTCACCGTTAAATTTCTTAAAATAAAACTACTTAAAATAATGAGAGTAAAAAAAATTCATAAATTGAATAGCCTTCTCCCACTAGAATGCATAAGAAAAAAAATATAATTAAGCATGCCGTATTTAGTTGCATCACAATAACAAGTTTCATCCCATACACTATAAAAGATAGAAATTTAGATAATATGGACAAATATGATAAATTGCTAATTTATGTTTATTAAACTAATTTTTGTAAAAAAAGTTTTAAATTTTCATTCTTTCTAAGATTTTTTCTAGAAAAATTATAAAGTGGAATTTTCAATAGTTGTAACTATTAGATTTCGACACTTCTTTGAGCCACGATGGTAGCCTTATAGACTTTCAACACGAGGTCATGGTTTTGAGTACCCATTGTGGTGGTGTCAGTGTGTGGGTGTACGTGGGGTGTAAGTGTGTGTACAAAAAAAAACAAAAGATTTCCACTCTCCTAAGTTTTTAACACTTAATTTTAAGAATTTAATTTTCACTTTACCAAATAACACCTTAGCATACATACGTGATATTTGATGAAAAATATGCTTAGCAAAAAATGATGAAATTTCTTGCGTTGGGTAAACTACAAGTGTAGGATCACAAATAAGTGACTTGACAACATTTTTTAAATGAGAAATTTACAACTGTAAACCCCACCTTTTACCCACCATCTTTTCTAACTGCTCCCAAACTTTACTTTACCAAATTAAGTCATTCGGTACGGACATACTATTAGCAGACGATAATACCCTTGCATTTAGGTGGCACCGTTATATAGCTACGGATTATAACCGCAGCAATTGGAAAACATGAAATTTAACGAGTTAAACCGAAGACTAGTTGAAGTTCATGCTTACGTGCAAATAGCTACGGTTATAATCCGTAGCTATAGGTTTGCCTCTTTGAATTTCATGCTTACCTGTTAAATTTCATGTTTTCCAATAGCTACACTTACAATCCGTAGTGATAAGTTTCACCGCCTTACCCACATGCAAGGGTATTTTCGTCTGCAAATAGTATGTCCGTACAGAATGGTTTAGTTTAGCAAAGTAATGTTTGGGAGCGTGCAGAAAGACGGTGGGTAAAAGGTGGGGTGTACAGTCGTAAATTTCTCTTTAATAGACAGTTTAAAGGCCAATGCTTGGACAAGACATTTTATTTAGGACAAAGAAGACAAAAAACAAAAAACAGCGATCTAAATACATTTGAAACTGCTGCAACAACACTTTTGGATTCTGATACCACCAAACGACCCCAAATCTTAATGTAGAATGTATGGTGGGGACACTTTGTAGGCGATCATTATTGTTGGTATGGTGGGCCAGGCTACGCAATAAAATTACAGCCATTGGATTAAGTAAAAGCAACAAGGAATATGTGCTTTCGGTCAGGCGTGCGTGATTTTCGCGCTGTTGCCTATGCAGAGGTGGACCACAGCATGTGCTGACTGAGGTACACCAATGTCCTATCTCTGTGGAACGTGTGTGTGACATCCAGTCCGTCCATCAGTTGTCACACCTCATGTTAGGAGGTTTGCTAAAAGATGAGACAGATCCAATTTGCAATTGGAGCACACCATATGAAACAATAGAACGATCATAACACAATTTCATATGATGTGGCTCGCTTGATCTTCGGATCTACCTCATTTTTGGTTTTGCGACCTAGTATGATCTGGATAAATTGACGAACGGAATGGATTTCATAAAAAAAAGATATCAGGTTGGCCCCACAGAGTTTTTGTTTTTTTGCACGGGCTCTCTGCCACCTACATCTTCTTTCTTACAAATACATAACACTGCAGCAAATTCCATATCGACGATCGTCGCAAAAGCCGGTAACATCTGATTTTCTCACCTTCTTTTTTCTTTCCCTTTATCTAATCTGTTGAGATTGATTGATTCCCTTTCTGCATTTGGAGAGAGAGATATTATTAGAAGAAGGGAAGATATGGGCAGGTTATTTCTGATAAATCTTGAAGGGAAGATCTACAGTTGCAAGCACTGCCAGACCGATCTCGCCCTCTACGAAGACATCGTCTCCAAGGTTCTCCTCTCTATCTCGCTCTCTATGGACCCTTATCGATTCCCTCTTTTCTTCTTCTTCTTCTCCTTTTTTTTTCCCCTCAGTTTCATCGTGTTTTATGCCTGACTGTCAGGACTCGAAAAGAAGCCATTTGGGTTTTCATCATTTTATGAGTTATCGATGAATGTCATGTTTGGGGGATGGTTTCCGCACATTCGATGATATTTGGAAAGAAATCTGGTCTGCAATGATGTATTTATGGAAACCCCCCTTGGGTTTTTACCGTTTTGTTAGTTCTTGATGGATTTGGTGCGCATGTGGATTGCTGGATTGATGTTTTCCAAGCATTCGTTTAATAATGTTGCAGGGATTTCTTGTGTGTGAATAGGAATTTGTAGAAAACCCATTTGGCTTTATTCAACTCGTAAATTCTTGACTGATTTTTCAGTCATGTAGATTGCTGGGTTAGTGTTTTTCTGTTCATTTTGGTAAAACTGGTGGAATTTCTTGTGAGTGAAGAGGGATTAGTAGACAACCCGTTTGATTTTTTACCATTTTTTAGTAAATTCGTTCATGACTACTCTGAGTGCATTTAGATGCACTGTCTAATTGAGTTACAATTGTTAGCCTAATAATAAATTGGAAAATAAACTGAAATTTGATTTCCTTCCTTATGATTCGTGTTTTCAATTCGCCAATTTGGGAGCTATTCCTCATTCTGGGTGCCAGAAAACATCACTAAATTTATGTCATTTCCTCTTGATTAGAGTGGTGTTTACAATTCAGTATAGTTATGCATCCAAACACAGCCTCGTTTTTTGTTGGTTTTTATCCTTCAACACTTTTTTCCAGTTAGCCTCATCTGTAAATGAGATAATGATCTTTGTAGGGTCTGGTAATGAAATTTCTGTGTCTGGGTTTTGATTAAAGGGAATCCTGATAAAATCTACAGAAATTCGAATTCCCACTGGTCACCAACTCCTTAAGTCTGGCTTTGGGCAAACAAAAGGCTCAAGGAAAAACAGGATTCAGAATTGCGTTTACTGGACATGGGACAGTACTTGTGTGGTCAGATTTCAAATGTGTAAATATTTACTTAGCAGGGAACCGTCTGTATTTATCTTCATGTATAGATCTCAGCTTGAGTTTCAATAGATGACTTTCTTTCCTGCAATGGTAATTGGTAACAGAATATAAAGCAGATGAATTCACCTGTCATCCATAGTTAATGTTTTACTGCCTGCTATTTCTCTTACCGCCTATATGGAAATTGGGTTTCCTGCAACCAGAAAATTAGATATTGGAAATGACAATGAAATGTATCAGGGTGCATATTGGAGTTCTACTGTAGTTTGTAGCTTCATGATGTTTATCCTTAGTTGAATGAAATCTATATTGCAAAGAATTGATGTTGACACGACAATCTTAAGGCCTCGCATCTCCATGAATCATGCATTATCATTTCTTACCTCTGCATGGTAAATAATCAGGATATTTTCTGTTTCTATTGGCTTCCCATGCATGAACTGACATTTCTTGTTGCTATTCCATGTTGGTTTGACATACTGCTTTATTTTTACTAAGTAGGAAAACCCATCTGATCATATGCTGTATAAAATTTTTTAGTCACAAGCTGCGATCAATGACTTTGGCACTTTTTTCTTGTCTCAAGCTGTAAGCTGCATTAGCATTACAACTGCTTTTACTTCCTCTATGCTAATTGAACTGGAATTCTTTTGGTTTTATTATCTTTTAACATTTTCAAGTCAGGATAGTGAGAGCGGCAAACGTTCTAACAAAAAGATTCTCTGTTTCCTTTTATTCAGTCTTTCCATTGCAGGCATGGGAAGGCTTATCTCTTCAATAAGGTGTAAGTTTCTTGATTTCACTCTTTTGTAAGCCAAATACCATGTAATTAAAAGTTTTGTTTATGCGATTTACTTTCTTTTCGTTGAGAATATATATATATATATATATATATATATATCTTCTGAATTGTTTTGGATGGGGGGTTTTCTTTGACAAGGTGCATTATTCTCTCAGATCATGTTTTCTTTGATAACAAAGATACAGAAATCTGCCACAACTGCATAAGCCACTAAAGAATGCAACCAGATCACACCTGATGCACTGATCTACCACTTCAAAAGCCAACAGTATATGAATTTCATACACAACGACCCAGATACTCAGAAGTATCATTTGAGTTTTCTTAGGGTACACACACTCACACATACACGTATGCATGTGTATATACACACGCATATGCATGTGTATGTATATGTATATATGTGTGTGTGTGTGCGCGCGTGCGTGCGTGGGTGTGGGGGTGGGGGTGTGCGACGTGTGTCATACAACCTTCTACTCAAGATTCAAAGATGAAACCTTCTACTCATTATGCTACTTCAGCTTCTGATTCTCACTACTGCTATTTGCTTTGGTCCTAAAATAGTTCGCACTGTACCTTTTGTGGCTTCTCCAGCTTCCTGTTGCTTGTGGTAACTATGGTTTGGACCATTTTGCTTCTTTCCGTCTTAATTTAGCTCATGTTCACCTTTCACAGAAAATAAAAATAAAAATGGGAAACATTGTTTCTGTTTAAGAACTCAACAAAATTTGTTCCACAGGGCCACTAGTAAATAGCTTTGCTTAGAATGTCAGACCCAGTATAGTTCTTGTTTGTTTGATACAGTTGTTGGTTCCATGATTCGTCTATCTGACCCCAAGTAGGTATGATAAGGCTTAGATGATGACGATGACAATAGTTGTTTGGTTTTGTTGAGGTGAAACCAATGGCATCACACTCATTTACTTACACATGTGCTAGCCTAATGAAAAGATAAGACATCTGACTAAACTGCTCACAGATAACAAGTTTTTGTGCCTATGCAACTTGAAATGGGATTTGACTGTACTAGCACTGGGTATGGTCAAATTCCCGAAAAGGAAGGGATGTTTCAAATATTCGTAGATTAGTCATCTGTCAGGTTTTGAAACCATTGTCGGACCAAATTGCCCCTGCACATCAGAAAAGGTAATGATGATGGAGAGATGACGATGGCTCTAAGTCCTGTGCTGGATGGTAATGTACCTGGCTGTGGGTCCATTGTGATTTGACTTTTTAATCTACATAGTCCATCGATTATACGAGTTCATCGTAATATATAACTCAAAAAATGAAGCTTACATATAGATGAAGTGGACCACACCATAATAAATAGTGTAAGTTGCATGCAACCGTTGAAAACTACCGGTGGGCCATAGACCTTTTCGATAAATATGATATTTGTGCATTCCCTTCATCCATGTATCTGTGATATTATGAATAGGTTAGATGACATAAAACATAACTGTGGGCCCCACAGAGCTAACTCTGTATCCTTCTTGATTAATCGCATATAACTATAGCAAAAACTTGTGTGAGTGAGAAGCTTTGACGATTACGCTTCTTGATGCCTATAAAAAAGGTAGATCTAATCCATTTGATCATGGGGCCCATCGAAAGGTAGATCCAATCCGTTGATAATGTTCTTAGATTATGATTTTCATAAGAATGTGTGAACTTCACGCTGTTTCGAGCTACCAGTGGCCCATTGTGAGAAAAAATTATCAACGGTTTGCTGCTGAAACAATACCTATTGTCTTGTTGTGTTGTGGGCTACAAGATCTGAAGATTTTGGTCATTCTCTGGACAGTTACCTTCTTTAAAATTCCGAAGAGAATGAACGGAGTGGATTTAACCAAAAGACGAAGATGGGACCTAAAGACGTTATACGAAAATGAGTTTATAATGCCAAAAACGACCGCATGGCTCCATTTCGAATCCCAACCTCGACCCTACCACTCCCTTCAAAGTTTCTTCTCTGGGACCCACCTCCACCCCTTCCAGTTATGTTATTTCACTGCGATTGTCTCCGTCATCATCTTCTTTGGCTTCGGCTTCTTGTACTTTCGTAAAATGCCTTCTTTGTAACTGAAAACTATAGAAATGTCAAACGAATGTATGTGGACAATGTTTAATCTTTTAATTTTTTTGCTATTGTGGGTTGTGATGATGTGCTTCAGGAATGATGACAACCTGAATCACTTCAGATTGAGGTTGTCAATAGTTGGTACGGTCGAGGTTGACATATAATAACGCTCGAGGTTGTCAACAATTTTTTTTTCAGATCGAGGTTATCAAGGTCGAGGTTGGCATACAATAACACTCCAGGTTGTCAATATTTGGCAAGCTCAAGGTTGTCTTTGGCACGATTGAGGTTGGCATACAATAACAGTCGAGGTTGTCAATATTTAGCACGATTAAGGTTGTCAATATTGACACGATTGAGGTTGGCATACAATAACGGTCGATGTTGTCATACAATAATGGTTGGGGTTGTCAATATTTGGCACGGTCGAGGTTGGCATCAACTAATGGTCGAAATTATCAATGTGACAAACTCGACCTGAACGGAAGATTGTCAGTCTCGACCCTTATTGGATGATAACCATGACCCTTAATGTCTACTGTTAACCTCGACTCTTAGTGGATGACAATCTCGACCCTTACTGTTCCACTGTCAACCTCGACTCTTAGTGCATGACAACCTCGACTCTTAGTGGATGACAATCTCAACCCTTAATCTAGTGGATGATTGTGATGCAGGACAATTAACCACTTGCTCTAAAAGCTCGAACTATTAGAGTATGGCGAATTAATCCCTTTATCTCATAGTCCAGACCCCACATCTCATGGGTTAGGACCTCGGCCGAACCCCCTTCATGGGCCCCAAATCACATGGGTTACCCACCCCGAGTGTGTCCTCGCATCCCACGGGCTACCCCACTCGAGCCCGGTGTGAAATGCGCATTAATCATCCCTGGTAAGGAGTCTTGAACACGAGACCTCCCCCATGGGCCCCAAATCGTATGGGTCACCCACCCCGAGTATGCCCTGCATCCAACAGGCAACCCCACTCGAGCTCAATGTGAAAATGCCCTGCATTAATACCCCCGGTGAGGAGTCTCGAACACGAGACCTCCCGCTCTGATACCAATTTGATGCAGGACAATTAACCACTTGCTCTAAAAGCTCGAACTGTTAGAGTATGACGAATTAATCCCTTTCTCTTATAGCCAAGGCCCGACATCTCGTGGGTTAGGATGTCGGCCGAACCCCCTTTGTGGGCCCTAAATCACATGGGTCACCTACCCCGAGTGTGTCCCCGCATACTACGGGCTACCCCACTCGAGCCCGTGTGTGAAATGCGCATTAATCACCCCTGGTAAGGAGTCTTGAACATGAGACCTCCCCCGTGGGCCCCAAATCGCATGGGTCACCTACCCCGAGTGTGCCCCTGCATCCAACAGGCAACCCCACTCGAGCCCAGTGTGAAAATGCCCCTGCATTAGATTGTCTAACCTTAGTGCCACAAATGCACAGTCTTAAGGATAGGCATGAGGAAATTGAAGCCAACGCTGAGGCAGGTAAGATAAGTATAGATTAACGCCCTTTATATTGAGGAAAAGGTGTCATAAAACACATACATGGTCTCATATTATTATTATTATTATTATTATTATTATTATTATTATTATTTTAAAAGTACAAAAACTTACTTCAGAATTGACCTGAGAATTTAGGTTGTATACGTGATTCAGCCACAGAAGTTACTTCGTCTCCCATACAAGTTTCAAATCATTGTATTCCTTATATGTCAGGGATCTATGCAAATCCACGCATCTCTTAAGAGGATCGATGGTAGGAGAGGAACGTGAAGCCGTGTAAGGGGAGGATACCTATTTCGATGGGGGTGCATTGCATTGGGGCCTTTGGACAACCACAACTGGAGTAACACATAAGTCAGTTGCAGCCTGCCCACCCGCGCATCCATGTGTCGACTACTCTCAGCTATGTCTGGACAGACACAACCGGAGTAATGCATACGTAGGGTCGAGATCGTTATCTACTAAAGGTAGATAGTCATCCACTAGATTAAGGGTTGGGGTTGTCATCCACTAAAGGTCGAGGTTGTCATCCAATGAGGGTCGAGGTTGATAGCGGGATAGTAAGGGTTGAGATTATCATCCACTAAGAGTCGAGATTATCATCTACTTGGTTAAGGGTCAAGGTTGTCATTCACTAAGGGTCTAGGTTGACAGTGGGCATTAAGGGTTGTGATTATCATCCAATAAGGGTCGAGATTGACAATTTTCCGTTTAGGTCGAGGTTGTCACACTGATAATCTCGACCAGTAGTTGATGCCAAGCTCGACTATGCCAAATATTGGCAACCTCGACCATTATTGTATGACAACCGCGACCGTTATTGTATGTCAACCTCGATCGTGGCAAATATTAACAACCTTGATCGTGCTAAATATTGACAACCTCGACTGTTATTGTATGCCAACCTCGATCGTGCCAAATGTTGACAACCTCAAGCTTGCTGAATATTGATAACATCGAGCTTGCCAAATATTGACAACCTCAAGTATTATTGCATGTCAAACTTGACCTTGCCAAACCTTGATAACCTCAATCTGAAGAAAATGTTGACAACCTCGAGCGTTATTATATGTCAATCTTGACCGTGCCAACTATTGACAACCTCGATCTGAAGTGATCCAGGTTGTCGTCATTCCTGAAATATAACATTGCAACCCACAATAACAAAAAAAAAAAAAAGAGATCAAATATTGTCCACATACATTCATTTGCTATTTTTACTATTTTTTGTTGCAAAAGAAGGCGTTTTACGAAAGTACAAGAAGCCAGAGCCGGAGAAGATAATGACGGAGACAATCACAGTGATATAATAGAACTGGAGGGGGGTGGAGGTGGGTCCCAGAGAAGAAACTTCGAAAAGGAGATGTATGGTCGATGTCGGGATTCAAAATGGGGCCCTGTGGTTGTTTTTGGTATTATAAACTTATTTCCGTACAACGTCTTTAGGTCCCATTTTTGGCTTTTGGTCAAATCCGCTCCATCCATTCTCTCTAGAATTTTGAAGAAGGTAAATGTCCAAAGAGTGATTAAAATCTTCAGATTCGGTGGCCCACAATACAACAAGACAGTAGGTATTGTTCCAGCAAACCGTTGATAATTTTTTTTCATTATGGACCACTGATAGCTCGAAACAGCATGAAGTTCACACATTCTTATGAAAATAATAAGCTACGAACATTATCAACGGATTAGATCTACCTTTTGATGGGCCTTGTGATAAAACGGATTGGATCTACATTTTTTTATGGGCATCGAGAAGCGTAATGGTTGAAGCTTCTCACTTATGCAAGTTTTTGTTTTACTTACATGCGATTAACCAAGAACGGTACGAAGTTAGCTCTGTGGGGCCCATATTGATATTTATATGTCATCTAACCTATTCATAATATCACATCTATATGGATGAATGGAGATCACAAATATCATATTTATCGAAAAGGTCTATGGCTCACCTGATAGTTTTCAACAGTTGCGTGCAACTCACACTATTTATTGTGGTGTGGTCCACTTCATCTACAGGTACGCTTCATTTTTGGGGTTATATATTACGATGAGCTCGTACAACTGATGGACTGTGTAGGTTAAAAACTTGAATCACAATGGGCCCACAACCAGGTACATTACCATCCAGCATAGAACTTTGTGCTGCCATCCTCTCTCCATCATCGTTACCTTTTTTGGTGTGCTGGGGCAATTTGATCCGAAAATGTTTTCAAAACCTAACAGATGACTAGTCTAAGAATATTTGAAACATCCCTTTCTTTTTGAGAATTTGACCATACCACAGTGCTAGTACGGTCAAAATCCCACTTGAAATTATATATGTATCTTGGGTTCAAACATGGATTGGAGTTATCACTCTGCCATAGTGGAAAATACCAACATGCTGACATGTCCATACCTTTATCTGATAATACAAAATCTTACTTGTAACATTAGTTTATAATAGCATAAGATTTTTTTATTTTATTTTTCTTTGATAGGTAAGCTGGGTTTGAACTTGAGAACTGAATGTTGAAAAGCTGGCTGTTTACCATTGAGCTACAGGATTGAACCCAAAGCATAAGATTTAGAAGTATTTAGAGAGAAAAAAAAGAATGCTTTAACTAAAAACTATTGTTGACACTGGAAAAATCACTTTTCCAAGTTGCATTGGGGTAAAGGTAAGGTCTTAGCACACAACCATTGTTGAAGCAGGAATGATGCCGCGGAAGGAAAACTTTAGACTAAATGATTTTGAAATGTAGTGATTGATAGCTCATTAGAAAGCTTGTCAAATTACCTTTCCGATGAGCCCAAGATCACTCAAATCCGAGGTGTAGCTAGGAGATCCTGTCAGTTTTCTGAAGTTGCACATAGCTGACTATGTGGGCATACCGGTCATGCCATCAGAATTCTTGGCCCCATTTTTGATTGGTCAGATGATCTTCAAATCAAGTGATTCTCGTCTCGTTGTAAAACTTGTCAAATTATCTTTCCAACAAGCCTAAATTACTTCAATCCAATTTGTAACGAGGGAGATACAAGTTTTTGTAAGGCTATGTAGTGTTGCTAAGCTATGAGTGCGAGATGATGGAAATCTTCTGGACCAAATTTTTGCCTATTGGTGCGGGAAAATTGTCACCTAAGGGCCATTGGGTTTTCTGGATCACCTATAAATACTCCCTTGGGGCTCCATTTGAGGAAAAAAAAAAAAAATGAGTCTTTGGACTCCGTGCTTAGTATGCCTACCATAAGAGAGCTCACGCCTAGCGCCTACTAATGCAAGGGCATTTTCACACTGGGCTCGAGTGGGGTCGCTTGTGGGATGCAGGGGCACACTCGGGGTGGGTGCGGCCCACGGAGGAGGTCTCGTGTTCGAGACTCCTTATCGGGGGTGATTAATGCGCATTTCACACCAGGCTCGAGTGGGGTAGCCCGTGGGATGTGGGGACACACTCGGGGTGGGCGGCCCATGTGATTTGGGGCCCACGAAGGGGGTTCGGCCGAGGTCCTAAACCCATGAGATGTGGGGCCTGGCTATGAGATAAAGGGAATAATTCGCCATGCTCTAACAATTCGAGTTTTTTTAGTTCGAGCTTTTAGAGCAAGTGGTTAATTGTCCTGCATCACCTACCTTAGTTTAGTTTATGGCCCGTGAACAGTTCTGAGAAAACCAAATTTTTTATCAAAGCTTTGTTATGCTGAAACCTAAATGTAAAGTCAGCAACACTTCCAAATGCCACTTCTTCCCCTCAATCTTTTTTTTTTTTTTTTTTCATAAATTTTTTTTCGTTTGATTAATTCGAAGGCGTTCCATCTGTCTTCAGGACGATGTAGTGCCTACTTTAGTTCGCCTAGCACCTATTTCAGTTTGGCACGCACCTAGCTCCTGGTTCAGTTCGCTTAGCACCCGCTTCAGTTTGGCCCACACCTAGTGCCTGCTTCAGTTTGGCCTGCATCTAATACCTGCTTCAGTCCACATCTAGCCTGCTTCTGTTTGCGTAGCGCCTGCTTCGGTTCGCTTAGCGCCTCCTTCAGTTCACTAGCATCTACCTCAGTTGGGCACATGCCTAGTGCCTGCTTCAGTTCAGCCTGTGCCTAGTGCTTGCTTTAGTCCATTAGCGCCTACTTCAGTTTGCTAGTGCCTACACCAAAACACCTGCTACTAGGATGCTGATCTTGATGCACTGACCATCAGATGGGCCATGAACTTATCCTCATGTAACAGCATATCTCTTCATGTGGCATCTCATCTCCTTATGTAGTAGCACGTCTCTTCACGTGATATCACACCTCTTCATGTAACAGCTCATCTCTTCACGAGGCAGCTCATCTTTTGACATAGCACTGCTTATCTGCTAATGGAACAACTCTCATGACAAATGCCCAACACCTTGCCAAGTGTCCAGCTCTTATACCAAGTGTCCAAAGCTCATGATGAGATGGCTTGTCCACACAGGGTCGTGCTTATTGTCAAATCTCCCGTGCTCATCAGCAAGTGGGCTGTGCTCATCATCAAGATGCCTCGTTCACGTTATTTGTGCAGCACTCACCTTATTCATGCCGCACTTACCTTGCTTGTAGGGCCACACCTGCCTTATTCTCTGCCCGTGTTGACCCAATACAGGCCATGCTCACAGTATTTTCCGTCAGCTCTAACCATGAGACAGTCTGCGTGCTCCCTTTCACTACTTTTTCAGTGCTCTCTCATTGGATGGTCCACAGGTTTGCACTCCATCATTTAGTTGCCCACTGGCCAGCATGCTTCATCGTCGGAGGCCATTACCTATCACTTGGTGCTCAATGCCACCTTTTTCATCAGTGCCCAATGCTCCTTCTTCAACAAAGATTTGGCTCACTTTCTTCAATAAGGGTGGCCAGTGTTTATTCTTCTTCAATGTGCATTTCCAATGCTCCCACATCCATTGCTCAGAAGACGAGCATTCCGTGTTCACTCATTCTTTTGCTCATCAGGGACATGCTATCTTGCGCTTAACTCATCTTTGCCGAGTACATGGGATCTAGGACTAGTTGAATACATGAACAGGGTAGGGTCATGCACTAGCTTTTCACGATCTTCTTTTAGAGCCTCTCTGTCTTTCCTTTTGCTTTCATATTCTTTCAGCCCTGCCCTAAAATTAGTTCAGCTATCTGCTGGGTACCCTGCACTGGTTAAGCATGAGGGAAAGCACATGAGTACTCCCTAATGTTCATAATCGCTGAGCTCCCAGGCATTACCGGAAATGCACAACACTGTCAAGACAGCTTAGCCCTCTTTGGGTTCTTGCCTTAGAATCAAGGGTCATTCCCATGGAATGTAATTGAGGGCTTGTGCCAGAACACGGCCTGAAATGTAATAAAAGTCTTTCAACTATGTGTTCTCTGTCTTATGAGTATATTGGCAATGTCTATAAATATCTATGGAAATCATATCATTCAAAACACATGTAAATAACTATATAAATAATACTAAGAAACTGGCAAGATCTTTACTAATCATCTTGGAATGCCTTAAGCAGTGTGCTGAGATTATAGTGACCGAAAAGCAATATATTTGCATATATTCATCTTTCCAGTAAATTATATTTATGGATTGTTGTAATTTACAAAGACATTTTCTATTCAAAGCGTCACCTACCACTTACTCTTCCCATGGCTTTGAATGATGTATTTCTTTTCCTCTTTTTATGTTTGACAGTGTCAATGTCACAGTTGGTCCGAAAGAAGATCGGATGATGATGACTGGACTGCACACTGTTGCTGACATATTCTGTGTCGGTTGTGGATCAATTGTGGGATGGAAATATGTAAGATTAGAAGGGAATCTTTTCAAATTCTTGTTTAATGTATTCTTGTGGCAGTGATTGAGGATCAGATGGTTTTCCTTCAGGAGGCTGCCCATGATAAAAGCCAGAGGTACAAGGAAGGGAAGTTCATCCTTGAGAGGTAAGAGCATGTTATTTATCATACCACTGGTTGTCCAGATTAGTGTACATCGAGTTGCTGAGGTGGGTTTGTTATTGTACAGGTTTAAGGTGTCGGGGCCTGATGGATCCAATTACTGGGCGAGCCAAGAAGCTCAGGTTGGTGGAAGTGATGCAGATGATGCTTGATTAGCCATGACCCAATTGGCACATTCAGCCATGTAACTGTACAGCTGCCTCTAATGTTCTTTCGACCATCTGGATTCTGAAAGTTGGTATTTCTCAGCTTGAAAGCCCCAAATAATATGGACTGGTGTTACATCACTGATTGCAATTTAGTTTATTCCATTGTATTGTGGGAACTTCGTTGGTCAGGTGGTAGGGAACTGGGCTCATATCATGCACTCGTTTTCAACTAGGCTAGCCCATCACAAACTCTTGTGATTTGGGCGGGTTCATTGCCTGGGATCTATCCCTCAGGTCTACAGCTGATGATGCTGTTTGCAAATTATTTAGATGTGCATGGTTGCATGGATGAAAGTGATTGAGGGTAAAGCTTAAGAGTTTCAACCCCTCTCTAGGCATGGCTTTTCATTCTTCTCAGGCAATGTGTTTCTAACTTCCCTAGTCCTCACTGTTGGAAGGTTTATAACTTAGAAATCAGTCCTTGGATAAGTAGTCCTTGGATTGATACTTGGGTTTGGGTCAATCCAAACCCGATTAACCCAACCTGAGTTTGGGTTGGGCTGTGGAGGTCTTTGGATTCGGTCAAGTTAGGTTGTCAAGGTCATCATGTTAGGTTCGGGTAGATTTAGGTAGTGGGTTGGGTCCTTGTGAGGTTGGTTTGGGCTCAGGTTGACCCATAACCTGACCCAACGGGTCAGCCTGAGCGCAACCTGCCTGAATTGCATCCCGAGTAGTCCTACTGGAGCAAGACATTTGGCTAGTTCATTATAGAATTAGATTTTGTACTGGTAAAACTCGATTAGATTTTGCTCCCCCTCCCCCCAAAAATAAAAAATAAAAATCCTCAGTTTCTTATGCATATTTTAATCAGCTCATACATGCTTTAATTAACAGATATGAATGATTTCATGTTGTTAATTTGATTATGAAGGTTTTGGGCTGCCACTCAGCTGGGATGCATCCCAAGCCTAGTTTGAGCCTTCTTGATGACCTAACAGCCAAGTGAAGACCAGTGTTGGGGCCTGTGGACCAATCTCAGACCATCTTAGTTATATTGTGGGCTGCGCCTGGAATCAGGTCGCCTGCTCATGGGTCAGGCCAGGAAACAATTTGTATTAACCCAGGCCAGGCCAGGCCAGGTGCAACCTCAACACCTGATTAATTGATAATTTGCCCAGTTTAGTAGGTTGTCAGATATTTAGTAGAAGATTTCCTGCTAAGGCCAGGCCTGGCCTGGCCTTAATTTTGTCTGCTTGGCCGTGAAATGATGGTTAATTACCAAATGGGCCAGGCCTGAGACTGAATTTTATCTCTTTCAAAAATGGGTAAATTCAAAGCTCAGCACACTGGCACTCTCTCACCAACCAAAAACATGTATAGATGCAGCCTCTGGGGTGGAGTCTAGCTACAAGTAAACATGCTCCTTTTGACCACCACTAACCATAACATCCACAGCTACAGAATACTCAGAGATGGTATATCACATGGATGGGAAGATTCTGACCCTTTATGAGCTTTCTGGGGCCATTTGTTTTTGCTTTCTTTCTTCATAAAACATGACTTTTACAAGCCATGTTGGTCAGTCGTTTCTCATCACTGGACCACTTTGGAATCCTGGGAAATCCAAGCGGGGCTCCATTGAATGTATGATTCAAACTTGCTCCTTAAAATGATTTGCTAAAATGGATGGATGGTGTGGATAAAACACATACATGGCGATGGGCCATACAGAGCCCCTGCCAAGACGAGTCTTTCCTGGCGGGGTAGGAAGCCCACATAACATAGCTTTTTGTTGCTCAGGCTCCCTGCATCAACGTTCAAAGGTATTTTAATCAGTATCAGTGTATTTGGATCGTTTTATAAAAAAGAAAAAAACAGGAGGAAAGCTGAGACCCACAAAATGGAAGTGGAGTACTTTGTATGCATCTCTCAAAAACACCCGAACTCTCTGAGGCCACCTGGTTGTGCAATTGACATCTGATCCATACATCAGGTGCTTCCATTGCTTAAGGAATTAGCCAGATCCAAAACTTGTGTGGGCCACACCAGCGGGTAAATCTTTTTCTAATTGTTCTAATCTCCTCTCCAGATAGTGATGGTCACCAATCATCCATTCAGCTTGCCTTTCTTAAGGTGGTCCTTATGGAAATCATTCTACATTCTACAGTATGCATGGTCTGTCTCATTAGACCAATCAGCACCTGAGCTCCGGTGGGACGGTGACACACGCTGGATGGTGAATCGCGGCAGAGGGAAAACGAACTCTTCCCGTCTGGAGTCTTTGGACCTATTTCATTCAAAAGAAATAAAAAGGAAAAGAAAGAAGGAAATAATTTAAATTTAAAAAAGAAAAGAGAGAGAGAGAGAGTCAAAGGAAAACTGAGGGGAAAAAAAGTCACGTCCTTGAATCTCGCTGGCCAGAACTTGGTGGGCCCCAGCTGAGAATGCTATGGGTAGAGAGTAACATGATATCCGGAAGCATCCCATCTGGGATTCAGAATCTTATCGGCTTAACATTACTGGATATTGGGCATAACTTTCTAACGGGTCCTACTATCGCTTGAATTTGGTTGAACCCACAGCCTCACCGGTGGGTTGCACAGTACCTGTACCAATACAGAATCAAGGGCAATGGGGGTGTTGGTTGTGACTGAAGACCATCTGATGCCTAAGTTAAGTAGATGAACTCAAGATGGGTGTCACTGGAGTTTCGCCTCAATTGGTGTGATTTTTTGGCTGAGATATTGCCGGGTTAATCATAATTTGATAGATATGATGAGGATTTTTCATGGACATTTTTCTTCCAAGGTCGAAGTAAGGATGGTCATCTTGGTCACTCAGTTTATTACCGAGCTCCGACCTTGGTTAGTTAGGCTCGGCTCAGCTTCTCAGGTGGTTGGTATGTCAATAAGCTCAGGGAGCCTGTCCTGCTGATTCTCTATCCCTATCATTTAGGCGCTGCCTAATGGTGTACAAGTGTCTCATACTGCTGGAATGTTCAGTTTCTTCCCACAACAGTTACTATTACTATTGGTGTTGGGAAGCTTAACTACATCTGACAAATCGACTTTGGTGGAAATGAATTGTCAGGGAAATTTCCATATTCCTCGGGCAATATCACCCAATTGTATCTCGTCAATTTATCTCGTAACAATCTATGGGGGATCGTACCTCCCAAGTACTGTAAATTGTAAATACTTGCAGTTTATATACCGCCAAACTAATAACTTAAGCGGTATCTTACAAGGACAAATTTTCAGCGCTCCACTTTGATTTATCTTAATCTTGATAACAACTCTTTCAATAGCATCTTTCTTTACAACTTTTTAGTGGCTACGGAAGGCCTGCGCGGGATAGGTCGACAAGTAAATCTTTTGCTGTGCCTTCCAAGGATATTAGGTTGAGAAAGAAACCTTTAGCTGTGCCTTCTGCAGTGGATCTTTTTATCAACTTGCTCTAAAGCAACAGATGGGTTCTCTTCTGCTAATTTGGTTGGCACCGGAGATCTGGTTCTGTATATAAAGGGTTTCTAGATCGTTATGATCATGTAGTAGCAGTGAAAGCCTTCAACCTCCAACGACTAGGAGCTATGAGGGGATATATTGGACGGCGTGGATATAAGGCAAATACATTGCCCTGAGCCCCATGGTCAGGGATGCCACCTCACCTCGGTTGTTCCGGATTCTCACTTAATCCGCTCTCGTTTTATTAGTAGCTGGTACTGAAACTCGAATAATGGATCTCTCTCTTATGAGCCTCAGCCTATTCGCAATTTGGTCATTTCTCCTTCTCTCTTCCATTTACGTTTCTTGCTCCTTTGGATCTGCCGCTCACTTCTCCAACCAAACCGATCGCCTTGCTCTGCTTCACTTCAAACATATGATAACCGACGATCCTCTCCATTCCATGATTTCTTGGAATCGTACTCTTCACTTCTGCCACTGGCAAGGTGTCACGTGTGGTCGCCGGCATCCTGATAGGGTCACCGCCTTGAACCTCACTGACCAGAACTTGGTGGGCCCCATTTCTCCCTACATTGGGAACCTTTCCTTTCTCAGGATAATCAATCTCGCAAACAACAGCTTCCACAGCACTATTCCTGAAGAGATTGGCCGTTTGCGTCACCTGCGGTATCTCAGTCTCACCGATAACACATTCACCGGAGAAATTCCAGCAAATCTAACCCACTGTTTTGTTAAATGTCATCACCACCTCTCTTGAATATTCCGGAGTCTTTCGGAAACTTCCAGACATTTCTGGAAAATTCTAGAATTCTCTAGAATCTTCCAGAAACTTCTAGAGTTTGATGGAGTTTTCTTTACTCTTCTGGAATGTTCCGGATTATGCTAGAACATTCCGGACTATGCTAGAACCTTCCGGATTCTCTTAGAATGTTCCGGAATATAATAGAACTTTATAGGATATTTGAAAGCTTTTAGAACTCTTTAGAGTATATTAATTCTAGAACCTTCCATAGCTCCCTATAAATATGGGGAGAGCCTCATTACATACATATACACACAAACATTAACAAAAGAGTGAGTTCAAGAGTGAAAGTAAGGTGTCCAAATATTAAGAGTTCATAGAGTTTTTTCCTTGTGTGTGTGAGTTATCATTCAAGAGTGATAGTTTGTGAGTGTTGTAAAGTATACCCTTGTTGTGTACAAGTATTTGTAATAAATAAAATTATATTTACTTATCGTGTTCAACTCTTCAATTTGGTATCAGAGCGAGGTTTGGTCGGGATCCGTTTTCTAAGGAGATCGTGCACAGTTTGGAAACTGTGAAGTTTGTTGGCTTGCTTGGTAAAGGGAGTGATAATCATACCAAGTCACGATGACGGATCTTGTGAACACAACGAGCGGAGTTACGAGGCTTAACAACCACAACTATCAAAGTTAAAGGAGTCACATTAAGTCCTACCTTGAAGGGCAGGACTTGTGGGAGGTTGTTAATAGGGATGAGATTATCCCACCTCATAAGAAAAATGCTGAAGCACTTCGAAAGTCGAAGATTAAGGCCGGGAAGGCAATGTACGTGGTCAAGTCAACCATTAAGGATGAGTTGCTCGGGTAAATCAAGGATGACGACACACCCATGATGACATGGGACACCTTTGCATCATTATTTTAAAAAACAAATGATGCTCGACTTCAATATTTAGAGAATGAGTTAATGTACACCACCCAAAGAGATAAGTCTATAAGCGAATACTTTACAAAAGTAAAAGATTTATGCCGAGAAATTTCAGAATTGGATCCTAAAACAAATATTCATGAGGAAAGAATGAGGATGATCATTATACATGGGTTGAAGCCCGAGTATAATGCTTTTATCACGGCAATACGAGGTTGGCCTACTGTAACGCCCTGAAATTCGGGGGTCGAGTATGAACTCAACTCCCGAGTTCCAACGCATCACTTATGCAACATACACAATGCCAGTTAAATGTTGTCTGAGTTAGCGCAATAATCATGAATGAGATTAAACCAAAACAGTAATTCATACTCCAGTTCAATTGTATATAAAAGCAAGCGGAAGACTGAAATTTTATATTCAAGTATGTAAAGTAACAAAATTTTCTGAACTCCAGAGTATGAGTACTAGCTGAGCACCAATATACATGTATTGTTTTTAAGTCAAAACCCAAAAATACAATCCTCAAAAGAGGCCCTGAGAATCCCGCGATGCAGCCGGCCTAAGCGAAGCCGTCAGAGTACTGCATGAAGGAGAACTCCTCCTGGTCCTCATCAAAGTCGGGCTCTGGCTCCTGAACCAAGGCGCCCTCTATACCTGCGACAGAGTCTGGTTGGTGTGTACAACACCGTCCCGTAACGTGGGAGTGAGTAGCTAACTCAGTGGAACAATAAAGCATAAGTTAACATGTTATCAAATCAATCAAGCAGTAATGATAACGCAGTACAAATCAAGCATTTCTAACTACTCTTGTTAAGTGCAAAATGATATGACATGATGCTGTATGCCCTTGCCAAACCACCCTCAAGCGACATCATCTTACGTTCGCGAATGCTTACTCCCTCAGTGCGCCACATCTACAAAGCACATGCGGTGCGATGATGCTCATGATTTCCAAGTTTTTATTAGTCCATTTCAGCCAGCAGTATTGGGAAACTAAGGTACCTCCCTTGTATCATTCCCAACATGATCCATTCTAGGGTCGTCAATCCTAGTTATTCTCATACGATATTATAGTTTGAGAAGCGTAGTGAAGGCATCGCAAAGGGCTCGTCACCCGTCAGCGCGGATACAGATCTCACCGTATGCGGCTCAATTGCTGGCCGTCAGCTCGAGTACAGGTCTCACCGTACTCGGCTCAATCACTAGCCGTCAGCTCAAGTACAAGTCTCACCGTACTCGGCTCAACTCACACTCTAGTTCCTGTGAAAGACTCGTGGCCAATCACAGACCCTTGGAGTGTACTCGATGATACCACGGAGGACTCGTCGCCCGTCAGCACGAGCACAGATCTCACCGTACTCGGCTCTCGCCGAAGTATCGACAGCTCGAATACAGTGTCCCATACCACCGTATTCGGCTCACGAGTTAGTTGCGCAATGGTCACTACGGGGAGGCACATGGCCCCAGCGTAGGCCGACAGCTCGACCACGGTGTCCCATACCACCATGTCCGGCTCATGCGACTTAGCGGATCTAGGTACCATGGTTAAACGGGGATCGCCACTGGTAAGTTTGGTATCCTAGGTTCAAGCAGTAGCGACCAAACAGGGTGAACACATAGGTACAT